>OZ007580.1:41258032-41278032 GCA_963931925.1 Onchidella celtica | reverse complement strand
TCAGGCGACTTCCCCCAGAAATGGAGTTACTCAGTCTAGACTCCTCTGGGTAAATGGTCAATAAATGTTCTTACTTTATATTTTCTGACCATTACGTAGGCAGTTTTTCCCCTTTCAATGTTCATACTCTTATCACAGCAAAAAGGGCCACGCTATACATGAAAATGAAAGCCCTATAAAGGACCATATTACAGACCTTCTGGTTGGTATATCAAAACAATTGACTGTGAAGGAGGGCCGGGGAATAATGGATGTCCCCGGGGAAAAGACAAGCCCAGGACTGTCTCTGAATTGCAAATGCGGAACTAATCGATTAGGCAAGAAATCAAAAACGCCTCACACAATCACGACTTGTGAGACTGGCAATGTGTTCGAGGGACTGCGAGGGTCTGAGACTGTGAGTGCGCGCTGCAGACCGTGGGCACTTCTCTCTACGTGTTCTTGTCTTCATTGTTAAGTACCCAGTGTGAGTTTGGAGGTAAATCTGTTACAGACTGAAGAAACTATGCTTCTACCCAATGAAGGGCCTACATTTTTGGGACCCTGAAGCTTGAACTGTTACAGAGCCCCTTCGCAACCAGCAACAATAGGACAACATCCAAAATTCGCTCATTAAAAAAGTTTCTTAACCCTCTGATGCCCATACAATATTCAGCATAGCCAACATAACAATTCTGAATCTTGCAAAACTAATTCATAATGGTCAAAAATGAAAGCAGAAATATAAACATTTACCACGGGAAAATTCATTCATTGTGTTGACAAATTTAGAAATATTCCAATTACAGAAATGCTAGGCTTTGGTGACGTATTTCAGATATGGAATGCTGGGTACCAGAGCACTAGAGTGTAAAGGAGCCCTCCAGAATAATCTCTTTAGGGCAGCAATTTGTCAAGCTAAAGCTACTTATTTACCCCCCCCCCATCCCATGTCCACATCTTGTCCAAATACATTCGTTTCTCCGGAAAATGCTACTACAAATCTCTAGTCAGTACAACTGGGATACAAAGTGTTGAAATTTCAAGACAACAGAGAAAAAACAACTGGTGAATCACAGCGCTAGTTTAGTTCATTCAGTGAGTCACACACAATAATTTTTCCGTATTTAACAGCGCGACAACATCATATCTATTTAAACAAAGACCGACTCATACATTTTAAATTATCAGCATGTTTATGTAGGTCAG
The DNA here is from genome assembly GCA_963931925.1 of Onchidella celtica. NCBI lineage: Eukaryota > Metazoa > Mollusca > Gastropoda > Systellommatophora > Onchidiidae > Onchidella > Onchidella celtica. The sequence continues at coordinate 41,276,844 of OZ007580.1, read as the reverse complement.
TGTAGAGGAGGAGTAGTGACATGACATCGTAGAAGGCCGTGAGTCACGGCGGAGACACGCGCATCTCCACCACCCTGCCTGCGCAGTGAGTAGTACGACTGGCCACCACCTGAAATCCGACACCGAGCGAGACTGCGGCGACGGTGTCACATTTGCGCGACTTGGGTAAATAAACGCAGCGGCAGGTCGCATTAAGAGCCACTCCGGGCGTACGTACGTGCGTTAAGACAGCTCGTAGGGCTTAAGTGGGAAATGATCACGGTCTTAAAGCTTTGTGAGTGTGTGATGGCAAATGATATAGGCGGGTTTATTGAAGGGTTGGATAGTTCGGTGGTTGACCCTTATAGATGGAGCGAATGGGCAGCTGAGTGGCTGGACGTTTGGGTTGATATTAATAGATGAATTGTTGAAGATATGAAATATTAGAGGAATAAATAAATGAAATGTATGGATGGATGGATGGATGGGTGGATGGATAGGTCGATGGATGGATGGATGGATGGATGGATGAATGAATGAATGAATGGATGGATGGGTGGATGGGTGGATGGACGGATGGATGGATATAGATAAATGGGTGGACGGATGGATGGATGGAAGGAAGGAAGGATGGATGGCTGGATAGATATGGATGGATGGATGGATGGATGGATGAATGATGGATGGATGGACGTAAGGGTGGACGTAATGATGGATAAACGATCAAGTGTTACAAAGCAGATAATCTTAGAGGATTTTGTTCTGCGATGGAAGCAATGATAATGTATTTCACTTTAAATCCCGAATCCAAAAAAATCTTCTTTTGTGCTCCCCCCCCCCCTCCTTATAACGCCGAGGTGTAAGACTGGCTGCGCACTGAGTCGAGACTGTTTTGTCTCGGTTTTACCGTAAATTGTGAACTATGGAGTTACATAGGGCGTCACGCACTGGCGAGACTGAAGACAAGCTAAGCCTGTCTCGATAGTTCAGGCACGTCAGAACTGTCTCCAATCGGCTGGCGAAAAGAGAGAGAGAGAGAGAGAGAGAGAGAGAGAGAGAGAGAGAGAGAGAGAGAGAGGAGAGAGAGAGAGAGAGGAAGAGAGAGAGAGAGAGAGAGAGAGAGAGAGAGAGAGAGAGAGAGAGAGAGAGAGAGAGAGAGCGAGAGAGAGCGACCTGGCGCACCCACTGTGTCAAAACAAGCCCAAAAACACAGACTTGACTGAGTACACCACCGCTCTTCTATTCCAATGGCTTACCAGCTCCTTATACCGCTGGGAATTATTTCCACATTACTGGATTATTTTTTATTCATTAGTGTTTCCGGACCAGTGCAAGCGATACAAGTACAATAAAATTAATAATAATCATAATGAAGCGGATAATAATTCCGATTCAAGTGGAAACAAAATAGAATGTCTTTTTTTTTTTTTTTTTTATCTTGGCCTCCAACGCCACGCCCACAGGCTCAATATCAATACCAACGAATTAGCCGCAGTTTTTAATTGGTATTTGAACAGCTTGAAGTCAAAATCATTTCCGGCCCACACGTCACCCCAACAACCTATTCATAAATCAGTTCCCCCAACTGCTGAAGCTGCCACTTTTCAGTCTGTTTTTTGCCCTCGCGTCCTGCTCACATTCCCGCTGGAGCGCCATTATGAACTTGCGACTCGTGTTTGCTTCACTTTAATCCGGTGGGGTTTTCACCTTTGTTATCTGCGGGACCCCCGGAAAATCCAGATAAAATGCAGCCGTAGTGTACAGAAATGTATTCATCAAGCTATGAGTGGGCAAAGCTAATTACGATACGTATTTTCTTTCAGTGGTAATATTCCATAGCACCATATTATCCAGATATGCAGCCAAAGTGGACAAAACGTCATCAAGATTCAAGTGGGCCAGGCTAATTAAGGTACAATCATAATTTCTCTGGTCGGATATCGGTCATGTCCATTCATAAATTAACTCTTTCAATTCTGAAACAGCCCTGCTATGATATTTAAAGTCCTTGAAGCTTTTGAATTTGATCATTTCAGTTAGTCCAAAAGATAAATAGGAATTTTTAATGCAAAATTTGTCAGATGTCTACAAAATTTTTAACCGTATTGGACAAATCCTGTACCGACAAACAAATTAAAAGATCTTACTGACGGCATTTCAAGTGTTAAATTTACTTCTTTCTAGTGAAATCTAAAGGGAAAAGTATAAAACAATGCTGGCAATTGGATTTTCACCATTGTCTGATTCCGTCCATTGTAACGAGTCTCCATAGGCTCAGCTGCAAACTCTTTTTTTTTTTTTTTTGAGACATTGAGTGGCCTAACGTTTGAGCGAATTGGGTTTCTTCTTACGGACAAGGCGTTTGGTACCAAAGCAAGAGGTTTCAGGTTCGAACCCTGCCCCGGTCATTGTCTTTCTTCTTTCTTTCACTCCCAATTTTTCTGATCAGTAAGAAGGCATACACTACTGAACGCCTCACCCTTTCCATGATGCTTGTTGTTAGGGGACCGCGGACAAATTACAAAACGAAATAGAGAAAATACTGAGTTGTGATCACTGTGTATCCATAGCTCATTATGTAAAGTACCAAGGTCCCGTAACAACAGATTCAATGAATTTGTTTCTCGGGGGGGTAGGCAGGATCATAATTATGAGAACATCTGGTGTTGTTATTCCGATCGATGATTTCTGCTTGTATATATTATTTACTTGCACGGATCCACGCAACAGATGCGCTGTAACCGCCACCCGCAGTGCAAAACTGCACTATGTCCGCACCGGCGGGCAAACGTATCATATTTCTGCACGGACCCATCTCATATTACACGCTGATGCGTCTATTTTGTAAGCCTTTTTATGTGTGTGTTCATTGCTGTCGGCAGAATGTGTCACACACGCCCTGTCGTCATTTGTAATTGGGACAAAACATAATCATTAAAATGCTTTGCTTATTTCCATCAATGAGTTTGAGTTCGGAGAAAGTACGTCCAGCACCATAAAAGTCACGTTGTGCTCGGAAAAAGCAAGACCACAGACAGAATATACAGTATTTTCCCTCCTTCGTTTTCTCTTTCCACCCAGGCACCACCCATCCATCTGTTTCTCCGTCCGTCCTTCCATCTATCTTTTCACCCATACATCCATCTGTCCATCCATCCATCCATCTGTTCACCCGTTCGTACATCAATCTATTTATTCCATCCAGCCATCAAACCACCCACTCATCTATCCATCCACCTATCCATTTACATTCGGCCCATCCATTCTTCCATCAAACAATAAATTACACACTGTGTCGTGCTAAACTCCAATTCTGCTCACCAACATCGCTGAGCTAAAGACAAAAAAAAAACAACGAAAAAAACCAACAACGCCTCCTGCCCGTGGACTGAGTAATTTTTCAGACAGCACGAGTTACAAGAGAGATAAAAATCAGCACATTATGCAAAATAAGCCAGACAGCCCCACCACGAACGTGTACTCTGCGTGTTCCGCCACAGGGGACGTTACTTAGTCATGACGCATTTTAATGTACACACAAGGTCACGCCAACATACAGCATCTGGTACAGTTTAAAATCCGCTTTAAATACAGTGCTTCAAACAAACACTCAATGTATACACAAATGAACTGTTTTCCAACTCTAGTTAACATCAGTGTCCAGCCCAGAATGGTCCATCAGTTTATTGAACACAATAAGCAAAGCTCAAATAATCACACGCCTGTCCTCTTCAATAGGAATTTTATATCTTGGATGCATATTAATCGACACTTCATTAATAAAGTATTCAAATTTTGTATGCGTTTTTTTTTTTCTTTTTGAGACTTCTCGCATGCAGACAAGTGTTGAAATAAACTCTACTCGGTGACATTGAACGACACCAATTAAACCTGTTGACTGTTCTGAAAGGTTTGTGGAAAATCGCGACTTTAGTTCTTGTTTGTTCCAACTCCATTTTTTGCACGACAGAGAATTTGACCTCAAACGTTTTGTGGCTTTAGTATTATGATAAGGAGTATAAATCGGAACTGCGCAACAGCTCGACAAGTGCCACAAAGTATTTTAAACAAGTGTCAAAGTGTGCGTTTGTTTGACCTCTTCTACATACTACAAGATCTCCAGTTTTTTCAGAAAATGGAGATCGAACAAACAAGAACGAAGATTGTGAAATTTTATGTCAACTCATTTATCGCAAGCCATACCAATAAAATGCTTTTGGGAAATGTTGCCATCAAGGCCGTAATTGAACTGATGCAGAAAAATGAGATGGAGATGAAAAGGAGAAGAGGATGATAGGTTACGTATGAAGGAGTAGAAGGAGAAAGAGAAAGATTTAATAAATAAACAAAACTTGGTGGCACGGGCTCATAGTCACCAAATGTGAAACTGGCAAACTGACACGTGTTGCCATTATACATCCTGTAGGTGCACAGTGAGACGGGAGGGGGAGGGGAATGGAGTGGATATTTTACAGATGACAAAATGTCCATTTGACACATCATTGGATTGTAACCAGAATGCACGAGGGTTGTTATTGATGGCTGTTGAATGTGACAGACAGGTGAGCCTGAGTTTGAACAGGTAATACAAGAAGTACAGAAAAATACTGTTGCTTTTTTATTGCAGGAATTAAAGGATGGATGGGTGGATGGATGGATGGATGGATGGATGGATGGACGGACGGACGGGCGGGCAAACGGACGCCCACACAAACGGATGGATGGACGGGCAGACAGGCGGATGGATGAACAGACATTCGAATAAGTTCCCGAATAATTAATAAATGCTCGATTGCGAAGATTTCAGCTGCAAGCGAAAACGGAATATTTAAACATAAGCTACGTTACACATTCAAGAATTTACAACTGACCAAATGTGAGCTTTTGCGGGGGGGGGGGGGGAACAAACGAGTTGAAGAAGGAAAGGAGAAACGACAGCGAAGAGGCAAGAAATAAGACCGTCTTGCACGGGAGAAAAAAAAACGGACACGAGTCAAATCACCATGACAACGAGTGGACAGATACCGACGCTACAGGTTTAGCATAAACAGAACCACTAACGTATTGAAACTGATCCCTCAGACAGCAGGAAATTAGGACTGACTGAAATTCAAAGACAGCAATTGAAATGAGAAAAGTAAAAAAAAAAGTAAAGAGAGAAAAAGTTAGGAGTGAAAAGAGAACTGGTAATCAAATGAATGCGATGAAAAGACCGTCTCATCAGCCATTCCGAGTTGGAAAGAGATCGAGGTTGGCAACTAAGGAGAAAAGAGGAGACCAATGTCAGCATTATCCTATTACTGGTTGGTGCTGGAGACTGGTTGGCACAAGCGGCCAGGTTGGACCAACAGAAAGGGGCGACCGGTCCAACCAACCAACGGGTTCGCGAGCCACACAGCAAGACATTAAATTGCTCGAAAATGGAAATTATGCAAAACAATGGCCCGCTGTGGAATGAGATTTGCCGAGCAAAATGTCACTGGTCTGGGATAGTCGAGGCAAAACCACTACCGGCTTTTTATTTTTTTTGTCCTCTATGGGGAGAGCACTCACCCCTGGGTGTGATTTTCCCCCCTTGTTCCTTAATAGATTTGTCGCCTCTTTTGATTGATTTGCCATTTCCGGTCTGCCAATCTGACCACACGGGTTGGTCCGGACGAAATCGTGTTATTCCTCGGTAGGGGCACGGTAATGTTCCACGCCACGAGAGTTACTTCATAAAAAAATGGAAATTTATTGGGATTTCATGGTAACGTAACATTGAAGAAAAAGGATTTTCAGTAACTTTGACGGTACATGTTCAAACCTATTAGATCTATTCTAAAAACATTTGAGTTTCTTAGTGTATATTTCAGAGTGAGAAAAGAATACGCATATTATTTTCTTAAACTCAAATCGTGCCACTTAAATGACGGAAGACTTCAACAAATTAAAATGGCTTCATCAACCAAAACAATAACAATAATAATAATAATAACAACAATAATAAAATGAATGAAGTGGACCCATCGAGCTTTATAATGAGATAATAAATCTCCCTCTCTCTCTCTCTTACCAACACTACCATACTGCACAAAACACACAAGGCTTAAGGGAGACAGTATCAGTTAGACAGTATTATATTCCCGATACAGGACTGATTTTAACTCTGTTTTGAATTTCACGTCCCTCAGTGTCATTTCACTATCTCTCAACAAATCGAGGGGGGTTTACCATAATGTTGTATGCAACATTTTGCCGATTTTGAGGTTTTGTCAGGAAAAAGGTTCTCTCACTCCTAATTTCATTATGCAAAAGGGTCATTCCAATCGGTTAAAACCTTTTCGAGATTATATTGTGTAAGTGACGTAATGTTTTATGTGTTTTAGCCCTTTTGCCGACCAAACTTCAATCCTGATTTTCTCGAAAAGGCAGACATGCACATACAACAATATGGCAAATACCCGACGAAATGCGAGTGCATAAAACAATTGTCTGTTTAGGACAAAGAACCCCCGTTTGCCCAGTCTGGTCTAGTTTGGAAGTTGCTGGTGTAATGTCATGTGGTTTGGTGAATCCATGCATCACGCTGTGTTAATGCCAGTTCCCACGAGACAGCCTCTGTCATCATGCTGACATCAGCTCCAGTTTCCAGTATCTCTGCCGCCGTCATTAGTTGGTGCGGGGAATTCCTTATGTGGCTTATGGCGCACTGATCGTCCTCATAGAATGACAAGACTTTATCTCCACTTTTGGCTGAACTGACTTATACACTACACACCACTTCCACAGGCCTTATCCACTATATGTCAAAGTATCAAGCAGATTCCGTGTGTAATTTGTAAGTATTACTTAAAAGGAAACAAAAAGTATATCTAAAAGCTATAAGGACATGGAACTTCAATCACCTATTTCTCAAAAACTGATAGAAGGGAGTTAAGACTTTGCCGTTCTAACGTTTGTTTTCTCTCGGTTTAAGCGTGAGATGTGAATCATGGAGTTTAAAAGTACCTTGCGCACCGCCGAGGCTGAAACAATCTTGTCTCACTAGTTCAGGCACGCTCAAAACCGCCTTGATTCTGCCGGCGCAGAGACAGAGAGAGAGAGAGAGAGAGAGAGAGAGAGAGAGAGAGAGAGAGAGAGAGAGAGAGAGAGAGAGAGAGAGAGAGAGAGAGTCCTCGGGCACAGAGTCAAAACGGCCTTGACGCAGTGTGTCACCAGCCTAAGTGTCCACTCGTCCAACATGGCGGTAACGACATCATGAAATACTTTGTAAATCAGAGGGGAACTGTGAAGTGTGTGAATGTGTAGGACGGGTTGTTGGGGGTATCCAAAATGTAACATTTTCGCTATATAAAAATGGTGACAGCTGGGCTTGCAAAACGTTGAAAATGGAAATAGATCAGATGATTAGAAATGCAACAGTTCAAATGCCTCATACTAAAATATTCTTGCGGCGATATAAACACCTAAACGGTGTTTCTTAAATGAAAAACCCAATAATGGTGTGAATTTATTTATAACGGTTTTTGACACAGGTCAAGAGAACAGTATAACAGAAAAATTATCCTGATATTATAAAGTTCGTCTGGTGTGAGGTAGAAGGAAAAGGGTTGGGTATGGGGGGAGGGGGGCGTGCTTACTTGAGAGCACTTTTGCGTTGAAAGGTCAATTTTAAACGTACGTGTCTCGTTGCTTAGCGTAGATCATGAGGACAGAAACGTTATCTGTGTGCATATTGTCTATGTCCAGGGAGGGGGGGGGGGTTGAAAGCACGAAGCGAGGGGAAGAAATAGAAAGGAATGACGAGGGCAAAGAGGAGAAGGAGGGGAGTAAAGAGAGGGGGGATGAAGGAGGGAACGAGACAGGAGGGGAGAAAGAGAGGGACAGGGAAGAGAGGAGTAGGAGAGGAAATGATGGTGTGAGGGAGAAGGAGGCGGGGAGAAAAAAGAGGGAGGGGAAGGAAAGAGTGAAGACGGTGAGAAAATGTGAAAGAGAGGAGGAAGGAGGGACGAGGACGAAGAGGAAGAGGAAGAGGAAGGGAGAAAAGAGAGAAAGCCGGAGGGAAAAACACCAGCTGCAGTCCCAGCTGTAGCTTTTCAAATACCGACAGTCATGATACATTTCCATAGATTACAGATAACTTTGATGTGCACAGGACCTGTACATTTACATAATGACTATCCAAAGGACACCCAACACGCATGCATACCATTTCAAACTTTAAACAGTCGGGACTGTGGTGCATCTATCTCTGTGTGCATCTGACAATCTATCCACTTTCTACCCACCATATCCCCTTTATCCTTGATCCCCCCCCCCTCCCTCCCCCTTATCTTTCCAAATGTTGGGTATTCCTTGACATTCATGTGCAGTGCAGACAGTCCATATAGGCCGTGAGAGGAAAATCCTGGCTGGTTTCTACATAAAGTTAAGTTTCGCACTCAATGCGAGGAGATTTAAATAGGATTTAGATGTATTCGTTATGATCACTTTGTACAACAAGAACAAAAGATGTTATACATAAATGTACATGCATATTCTTTGTAAAACACTTTTTTTCCTCCTGATATTTCATTATACATGCACCTCCCTATGTTTCGTTCTCCTAAGCACTTGAATTTTTTTCCTTGGGGGGGGGGGGGGTGTGTGTGTGTGCATACAAACAAAAAAGGTCCATCTGTTATGTGAACGAAATCATTTATATTCGGTCCTCGCACGTTTTACTACCATTTTCTCATAAAACTAAAAAACAATTTACACAAAAATGAGCAAACATTTGAGATGCCAACTTTGGTTATTTGTGATGGGATTCTATATAGGAACAAAACAAAACAAAACAAAAAAATTCTAATTTTTCATTCGGGGTGGACAACGGAATGACAAGTTATAGATTTGGTCCCATAGCCAGATAGCCGTTCTAAATATTGCTGACTTACGTCTATTCTAGAACTTGCAAGCAAAAAACCCAGATTTCCCCAACGGAATGACAGGTTACAGCTTTGGTCCCACGGCCAGACAGTTCTATCACATGTTGCTCACTCGCTTGTTAGCACTGACATTCACGTCCAATGTAAATCCCACAGCAATTGCCACATTAAGTACCCTCTTCTCTCACTGAGGGAGACGACACTGTCCTTTCCCAGGCTAACACAGATGTACACATGAGACTCACAACTGTCACAGAAACGCCATCAAATTGCTAGATTTAAACTGTTTCCCATGCCAGTTGATGATAGCGTTGATGACACAGTCATGCACGTCTGGCTGCAGATACCCAACGGGGTAGAGGGTACATACACCCCCCCCCCCTTCCCCCTTACAATACCACTACTCGGCAATATTACCAAAAAAAGCCAGTATACGCCAATTTAGATAACATTAACTTTTTAGCATCATTTTACTGAATGACATGTGTTTTATCAGAGCTATCAGTTGAAAATAATGCCAACCCCTGAGCCTCGCCTAGCAGAATGCTCCTCACGCACCCGCGATTTCCTTCTCACCAATGGCATCTTTTCATTTGAGCACTCAACCCTGCCTGGCTTGACAAGTTTTGCTGTTCTGCAGATTTATTTTTTTAAAAATCCCTTTGATTGGTGACAATTCTGTTCAAGATACAATGAACATGTATTTGGATGTAGATTGATATCGACTTACACTGATATTTCAACGCCAATGGCCGGAGCTGCCTCAATCCTGGATTTTCTTTGATATACAGAACTCTAAAGCTGGGTTTTCATGTGTACGGAAACGGAAACGGCAAAAAATCCCTCATAATATAGTAAAATGAAAGAGTTTCCACGTGTACGGAAACGGCGTGCGGAAATATTCTTTCTATTTATCCACTTGAAGGCTCTTTGACGTTTACGTTGCCGTTTCCGTATACATGAGAACCCAGTTTTAGTCGTCACAAAATGAAATTTGAACAAAGAATAAAGCGGAGTACAGCCTTCCGTGATATTCTGTTTCCGGCGTATACTGTCTTTTTCCGTAGCACCTCATTATTGTACGCAGATACCCAGATTTTTGGCAAGCACCGAAGGTCCACATTGATTTCTGGCTGTGTGACGTTATTCCCGCGGGATCTCTGACCAATATTCATACTAAATGTCGGAGTGATGATATGTTGGTGAGTGAAAAAGTCAGGGAATAATAAAAATTAAACTGGGCTATTTGACTCCTCTCTTCTCCCTTTCCTCTTTCTCTCAATCTCTATGGCGGCTTCTTTGCTTTCCTTCGTCGTTCATCTCACGTAACGGCGTTTGAAAAAGTTTTTCATTTTACAAGACAGCGTTTCCAAGTTTTGGTGATTTTTGTTCTCCTGTTGTAAAAAGTTGTAAAAAACGTTTCGTCGACGCTCCCCAAGATTGGAATAACTCAACATTTCGAAAATTCGATTTTTTATATAATTTCAATCACAGTCTAAGCCGCATTGAATGATCTTTGTTTTAGACCTCTAAGCCGAAAACATAATCGAACAGCAAAACTCTCAAAAAGTCATCATTACTTGACCAGTTGTGCTAAAATAATAGTTTTTTGCTTCTCCTGAAAAGTAGTCAAAATCAATGACCACAATTTTTGGGGTCGGTGGCGGCTTCTGCTTATAATTTCAGAACTATAAAAGATGCGTTTTTTGCAAATATGCAGGGTTTTCCCATGACATGATTTTTCTTCTTTCCTTATAGCTTACCCAGTAAGAATGAAAGTAGAGGAGGTTTCTCTTTGGTCCAGCTGAGATGCCAAACCGCGCTAGACACGGCCCACCTGTTCTCGGTTATGGCAGTTGAAAGATGGGTTGATTATCTTGTCGTCGCGGGTTTGCGTGTTACAACGAGACAGCCAGCTCGGCCATGTACACAATCATAGTGTACGAATCTGGCCAATGATTTTCACCTTTCACTGAGGATTCTGACCTGAAAACCGTCTGTCTGTATTATTATAGTTGTCTCTTTACGGGAGATACCGATCTACCCCACAGACCGACCTATTTTTCATTCCAGTGGTTCATTCACTAACTTATCTATCCTTCGTGGTATGTTATCTATGTCGTCCGTCCGTATATATCCATCCATCGACCCATCCATCCATCCATCTATCATCTATCTATCTAACTATTTATTTATCTATCTATCTATCTATCTATCTATCTATCTATCTATCTATCTATCTATCTATCTATCTATCTATCTATCTATCTATCTATCTATCTATCTATCTATCTAAACAAAGAAGGAGAAGAAACAAAGACCTCCCCAACCCACATAAAGAGGACAACGCCCTACAACCCCTCCTGTTTAACGCCTCCATAAATCGCAAACGCCGGCCATTGTAAAAAGACGCGCACGCAAAGAAGGCATGCCAAAACCATTACTTTGTGAATGGAACAAACAGCTTCAGTGTAGGTAGCCCGGGTCTCTATACCTTAGAATCATACAATCGCTCAATCGCTCATAGCGATGACACTGATGTGTTCATTTTGCGAGAGCACGAACTGGAGAATACGGGCATGCTGAAAGAAACATTACAGAGACTCCCAACAACAGCACTGAAGTTGGCAGTGGCGAAGGTTTCTTAGTATGGAATGCCATTTGATTATCGTATTCTGAATTCGTTGAAAGTTTTGCTACAATGCTTTCGACTAAGAATTACTCCTTTTGTGTGTATGTGTGCATGTTTCCGTGAAGAAATATTCAGTACAAATATGAGTGATTTATTTCTGAAATCGGAACAGAGCTGCCAGTCAGGCAAACAGCTCTAGGCCGTGCATTCTCGTGAGAAATTGGGACTTTGTGCGAAAAACAGTACTAGTATTGTTAAAGTGCATGAAGACTAGGGGCTTAAGCCTAGGCGTGCAATAGCCGGGTTTTGATCAGTTGACTAGCTGGATCGTGACGTCACGATATTTAGTTTCATTGACATCTCGTTCACAAGTCAACTATTTGGATCTCAATGAAAATCAATGCTGTGACATCACCGTCCAACTAGTCGGTCGGCCGATCAAAATCAGCTACGCCTCCATAAATCCATAACGTCTTTTTACAATGGCCGGCGTTTGCGATTTATGGAGGCCTGGTTTAACAAGATGTATGTTATGGAAATCAGTAGTTCACGGAACTACTGGAATTCAAAATACATGTATTTTATAGGGAACAATATCTAAACTGGTTTGTAAAGGAAACAACCAAAGTACCTTATGGCACATTGCGACATTAGTTCTGGTTTGTTCCAACTCCACTTTTGGCACAACTGAGAAATTCCACGTTAAACGTTTGCGGCTTTGGTATTATGATAAGGAGTTACAATAAATCAGAACTGTGAAACAGCTTGGTAAGTGTCAAAATGCATTTTAAACAAGTGTCAAAGTGTGCATTTGTTATACCTCTTCTACATACTAAAAGATCTCCAGTTTTTCAGAAAATGGAGGTAGAACAAACAAGATCAAGAACGAAAGTTGCGACATACAGAAAGACGGTGCTCTAACTCAGCGCAAGCTATATTCACCAACTACAGTACTATATGTGTCACTGAACTCATGGTAATTTAACTATTTGGTGTCATGGGTGGCTAAATAATTATTTTCTCTTTCAGGTTTCCTTCCCCTCCCCGGGCTGTAGGTCGACACGCAAGGGGAGGCTACATAAACCGAGAGAAACGAACCCACGTGACCGGTAGTAGTTATTCCCCCTGGCTGTCAACACTTCGGTTGTTTAATCTGTTTACCGGGGGTTTATTGTTCTCTCTTATCTAGGACATGGCCTATATTATTCACCACTCAAAGATTGAGGGCCCTCCAAGTGGGAAGGAGGGATAGAAAGAAAGGATGAGAGAGGGGAAAGAAAGAGGAAGGGAGAAAGGGATAGATGGAAGGCAAACAGACAGACAGATGGGTGGATGGAATGACAGAAAGACAGATAGATAGCTCTGCAGATGGATGGGTGGATAGACCGACAGACAGACAGCTCAGAAGGTGACTGGATGGATGGGTGGGTGGGTGGCTGGATGGATAGGCTGACGGACGGATGGATGGGTGGACATACAGACAGACAGACAGACAGATAGATAGATAGATAGATAGATAGATAGATAGATAGATAGATAGATAGATAGATAGATAGATAGATAGATAGATAGATAGACCTTGCTCAAACACCAACCCTAAACAAGCTCACATTCCTTGTAACAATATCTCCGAATTCATAAACATACAGACTCAACTTTGAAAAGTACCCATCTTCCAAGCTTACTATGTACCAGATAGCCAGACCCACTATCCATTTTCCCACCTGTCCGTGAAGCCATTTCATCTACCCAAGCTTTCCTTTTCCACATTCACCTTGCCCCACCTTCCCCGGCCAGTACCACGCTAGTCAGGCTATGATACTACAGGTACGCGGAGTACTTTCTGTGTTTACATTCCACAGAGAACAAGACACGGACCCAGTGATTAAGAAACAGCTTACACCCCAGGAAGTCTCCAAACTTTCTCTTCCATTCTCCCTCCCTCCCTCTCACCATCGTTCGCGGTTACACGGATCAGCTGGTGCGGTTTTGACCTGAGCCGCGGACGGGGTCGAAAGGTCAGTGGGGGGTCACTGACCAGCGGCCACTGCATCGAGCGGCGAGTATGCCAAGGTCGACAGTGGGAAAAGAAAACAGAGAGGTGAGGATAATGGCCTAGAGCGACCAGCAGGGACGGCGGGGATTGACAGACGAAACAATAGAAGAAGAGACTGGCACACGGAGAGGTCGAGGCGGGAAAGAGAGACAAAACTCAGGAACATCCCCCCGAATACAATGGGAACAAAATAACTAGCATTATCAGTTGTTGGGAAATTGGATCCTACAGGGTCTAATTTACCCACAAGAAAACCATTCTGGCAAATTAAAAAATTGGTGTGGAGATTAAAGCTCTCGTTTCTCTGATCTCACTGTTAAGTTAAACAAATGTATGGAACACCGACCATAATTATAAAGACATCTTCTTCTAGACCTGGGAGATATGGATGGATGGATGGATGGATAGACACTTTTTAAAAATGTTTTGCGGCACTTATCATGCTATTTCACAGCTACTATTTAATTTATTCTCCCTCGCTTTCATAATACTGAAGTGGCAAACATTTAACATCGAATTTCTCAGTTGTGCTAAAAAAGTGGAGTTGGTACAAGCAAGAACTATGGTCGCGATAAACCTGGCGCCTGGTGAAAATTGAAGGTCATTTACTTGGGCTGAGTCAGGTAATTGTTTCCACATGTGGACAGTAGTGGAGGAACTCAGCGGTAAAACAATGTGTTTTCAACAAAGCGTGGTCCGACAGCCGAATGTCGACAATGCTTTTGCGTGTCCAAGGTACGCACATTACCTGGCGTTGTTTGGATTATATCTCATTCTTGATGAACGTTTAAACTTGGACGCAGATACTGATCATTACAAGCCCTGGTGAAATCTTCCTTCAACTACTGTCATGCCACAGTTTCATTCTGCTGATGTCTCAAATATAACGACAGCTTTTTCTTTTATATATTTCTTTCTTTATGTATTTATTTATTTATATACTTCTTTATTTTCCTTCCATACAAAACAGAAAGGTCTTAGCCTTGAGCTGTGACTTCAAGGACTGTCCATCCATCCATCCATCTAGTCATCCATCCTCCCGTTCCTTCGTTTATCTATCTATCCCCCCCCCCCCATCAACCTGTCTATATCAATTTGATAACGACTTCCGCACGTCACCCGGAGGAGAGCTTTAAATGTGAGAACATACACCGAATATCTCGCGTGGCAGAATGGTTAACAGATGAGTAATCTGTACTATAAACGCACGTGGGCCCCTGTGGGTGAGCGCCTAAATATAGCTGCTCGCGAGAGCGCGTGCAAACCATCAGTCTACATCACTGAGATGTCTAGCCTGGCGGATGTAAATCGTGCTTGATAGCTCGCGTAGCGCAGAGTTCAGTCCGCGCGCAAACATCGTTAACGCAAACTGACGTAAGGAAGTACTCGTGTTTGGCCACTGCAGATTAGTAATGGTGAACAACTTTACTTTGCTCATCATCCGAGCACGATATGGAGGGCGGGGGAGACCACCTCTCTCCTTGACCTACTCATCATTTCCATACTTATTTTTTCGTGGGCTATTTGCCATATTGTTGTATGCGACATTTTGGGGATTTTGAGGTTTTGTCATGAAAACAGTTCTCTCACTGTTAATTTCACTATGTATAAGTGTCATTCCAATTGGTTAAAAACTTTTCGAGGTATGAGTTTGTGATGTAATGTTGCCCTCTGACTTTGCACAACTCTCCAAAGTTTCGATCCTCATTTTCTCGAAAAGACAAAAATGCACATACAACAATATGCAAAATACCCGGCCTTTTGTCCAGTGGTAGTATTAGTAATGTTGGCGCCTTGGTGAAAAAGAGAGATGAATAAGACTACATTTGCATAGATTTGAATAATTTAAAATGTCATTCCGCACAAGTTCAAAAACAAAATATACTGCCATACATTGTGATAGATTGTCAACCATTCGTAATCCGTTGGCATCTTACAATAGAAACCAACTATGCGGCAAACGAGTAACACAAAAAAAGTTTAACAATTTCTGACAAAAGTGGTACCTCCTCAATACTAGCCTGGAGTTTTAGGAATATTTCTGACTGTAATGAGGAGAATCTTAAATTTGATACTGGTTTTGGTTTCAAGGCGCCTGAGCACAATAGGACATTAGCACTGCGCCATATGCCAGATACTAGGTTCTGACGCTACATGACTGTACTTCATAATTTACAGATGAAGCGAAGATGTTGGAACAGATACACGAAATGGAAACAAGTTGTTCGGAAACATCATACTTCACCACAACCCAGATGTCATAAAAACCACAGAAAAACATAGGAATCGTGCAGGAATATCACCCGTGTCTTTTACCTAGGACCGAATTCTTGTACCTAACCGGAGTAAAATTCGTTTTCTGTGCTCCCTGAAGATGGGATAACAACGTGAATAACGACAGAAATTTGGATCTATCGAGATATAACTTTTGAACTGAAAGTTATGATATTCCAATGAATACCGTACCCATTTCAAAGCCAATCTTAACAAGGACGAACCAGCGGGGTTTTCAGCTTTTGTGGTAACCTATTTTAAGACAAATAACGACGAAAAAAAAAACACCTAATAAAACTGAGATTGGGCTTACTCTGAAGTTCCGATAACAAAATTCTGATAATAAACAGAAGATACTACAATAGGCTTGATGGTGATCTAGGGCATGGCAACATGAAGAAATGCCATGTAAAACCTGATTCGAAAATAACCATTATTTCCACCGTCTTGGCCTACGGAAGGTAACTATATATATATCTTCAACAGATCTTTCCACGAATGTTGCTAGTTACCAAATCAGATATGCAGTGTTTTGTCAATCAATACAAAGGAGAGTTCCGATTTATGTTTTCTGTACCGGGCTCACCCTCGCCTAATCCCTGGACAGATGTCGGTACTTGGCGATACCTGACCTTTTATTGTTCCCGAGTCGATCCGTGAACACTGGATGGGTGGTAAAGTAAATATTCTTGCGGACGGGAATGGTCCCGTATGTTGGGACTAGTAGCGATACGGACCGGCACAAAGAAAGTTCTTATTGTTTCTTCACACTTTCCCCAGTTATTGTTTTCGTTGAAAGTTACTGCTATTGTTTCTCGCTTCTCAAAGACGTCAAACAAGAGAAAGGCTTGGGGAGAACGATGGTATACTTGACTATTTCACCCATCTGATAGGGTAAGTTATACCGATCACACATTACTTCAAACAGCCCGAAAACAAAACGATTTGGCATATTGTGGCTATCATGTTGTGGCTTCTGAATATGTGCACATTCAAAGCAAAGATGCATTTTTATGCCAGAACCAGCACGTAACGGGTTTGAACAGTTGGGTGCCCAACAAGAGGATGGCATCGTTCGACCGTTGTCCACCGCTTCCGCCCTACAAGTGGGGCGCGCCGCCATTTTGTTTGCAAATCACGTGATATGGAGGACGGTAAATGAAAAAGGGTTTATACTGACCATGCAGGGCTTAGGGGAGGTGGGAAAGGAAAAACAGGAATAGTTTAAGAACAAAAAAGGTAAACATCATTTGACTGTTTGGCTCTCTTACAATGGTAAGATGCTCTATCGACCATGCAGTACTTGGTCGAGGGTGACTCAATAATTGAACAAATGCAGTAATCACTTCTTCCAAACTAATCCAAACACAGTTCTACATCCGTGGCATCTCAAACCAAAATGCATACACAATTTATCAATGAAATGCTTCATGGTTGTTTGCAACTCTATTGAACTGCGCTGCCATCAGTGTCTGGCCCAAAAACGGCTATCAGTTAGAACAAATACGCTAATTTAAATAATTACACATCTGTCCTCTTTGATTTGAATTATAAATCTTGGATGTGTCTTAATTGACACCACAGTAATAAATATTCAGAAAAGTGCACACATTTTTTTAAACGCCCTCTAGAAAGAAAAGCTTTTGAAGACGTACTGTAATTTCTCTTCTCTTTCCTCCTTGATACTTTCAACCACTTCAGCTTATACACATACAAAACAATACTAACCAATCCCTTTCATTATACGACCTCACTGTCATATGACATTTCACACGCACAACGACATTTTCGTAAAGTAGCTGTTGTTAGGGGCGCATGGTAGTTTACTATTAAGCCATAGCTGGACAGTGAACCTCACAACTTAATATTTTCTCTGTTTGGCTTTTTATGATAAGACTATGCACTCTTAACAACATTCTTCGTAAAAGTGACACCAAGAGAAACAAACAGAATATTACAAGACAACAAAAAATAATAACGATAAAAATACAATGAAGCGAAACAAAACCACATCACCCTGACGTACTCACTTTGTATCCCCAAGACTCAACACTGGATCGTATGATATTATCAGGACGCAAAACGAAAATGACACATTTCCTGCGCACCCCGCTGCAATGTCATATCAATACTGGATTCTTTTTCTTCAATATTTAATTACTGTCTGCGCAGCATTTGCTAATTACAAAAAGACTGGGTCATATAATATCGTCTAAACGAAAAAAGAAAAACCGCCTTGAACTGATTCAAATGTCAATGGGTTACAGGAAATACTACTTTGCCTAGCAATACCACGCTATCAAATACTACTTTACTCTGCGATGATACGCTTTCATCTTCAAGCATTCACCTCGAATTTGCTCCGACATGCACAACGCACTCGAACGCCGTCTCGAATTATAAAGCTTTTTTTTGTCTTTCTTACATCCCTTTGCCATTTGCATTCCAGAGTTCCTTCCCCGCTTGCCCCTCCCTCCCTCGACAGTGCGCTCGGTTTGTTGGCATCTGAGTTGATCTCGTTTCGTTCCAAACCGGGCTAGAATGATCTGGAATGATGTAAGACTTCTGTAACTCTGCAGCCATAAAAATATTTTCTTTATCTCTCTCTCTTTTTCTTCTTCTTCCTTTTTAAAGGCATCCTTACAATGCATGTTTTTTCTCCCCGTGTTTTCCATGCGTTCTGCTGTTTCTCTCAACACCGCCAGCTCCCCTACGGATCTCCCCCCCCCCCCCTTGATGTACGCTTTCAGAAGTGCCTGGCGCATCACAAAGACATTTATGGCAAGGGAGAGACGAAATGACGTCTTGCTTTGGCTTCCAATTCCACGAGTCTCCATGGCAACCAATACTTTCTCGGAAAGAGGGAAGGGGGGGGGGGGGGGAGAATGGAAATAGAGACAGACATTCACGAGGGGAAAAATGGGGGGGGGGGGTGGGTATGATTGTGTACTTACGTCTGAGA
>OZ007580.1:41243032-41253032 GCA_963931925.1 Onchidella celtica | reverse complement strand
CTGGTGGACGGAAGCCGATGTCTGCCCAGCCAGCAAACCCTTCGGAAATCGGACGCAATAGCAATAATATCCGCTTGCAACGACATCGCGCTGACGTCGGTTTCATGTAGGAAACCAGCCCTACGGAAATCCTACTAACTTCACAGAAACCCTTATACAAATGTACGTCGGACTGACACTGCGATTGCTAGCTTTCATTGCGAGGTGAGTTGTTACATCCATACAAAAATATAATCGCAATAATTGTGAAAGGGGATTTTTTCCCCGGTCCTTTATAAACATATGGGATAATTAACAAAATAATTTTAATTTGACAGGAATTTTTTTCCCGAATTCAATTAAGTCTCAATGCCAGCCCGCTGACCTAAATATCCAGATGGAGATAGGCAGGAAACGGGTCTCGTAAATGTAAAAAGCGAAAAAAAAAAAAATGATATAGATATTTTTTACAAGTAAATTGTGCTTTTAACAGAGAGTTCATTAAAATTTTTACGTTTTAGAGAGCAAGTCAAGGGCATTTCAGGGCTTGGAGATAGATGGAAAATTAACAATTATGAGGAACTGTGAAGAATGGAAGGAGAGAGAGAAAGACAGAGAGGGAGAGAGAGAAAGAAAGTGCCAGAAAGAGAGAGAGAGAGAGACAGAGAGGAAGAGAAAGAGAAAGAGAGAAAGCAAGAGAATGAGAATGAGAGAGAGAGAGAGAGAGAAGACTGAAGGGGAGGAACAGACGGAGACAGAAGGACACACAGACAGACAGAAAGACACACCTGAGGGTGGGTGTGGGGAGAGAGAGAGAAAGAGAGAGAGAAAGAGAGAGAGAGAGAGAGAGAGAGAGAGAGAGAGAGAGAGAGAGACTAAACGATATCTATTATTAAATCACTCACTCAGGTAAAAAGATTCCCATTTATATCTCAGCAAGAGAAGTAATTACCTTTCCAACAAGACAGAAAATGAAATAATGTTCATTTTTTCTCTTTTTCCTAAGCCAGAAAAACCAATCTTAGCCAATCCACAAGATAGGTAAAAAAAATAAAACGCTTTTGTTAAGGGAACGTGGTATTTTCCACAGTAAGCTATAGATAGGCAGTGAACGCAAGCCAGTATTTTCTTTCTTCGGCTTTGTAATCAGGCTACGTTCCCCTAACAACAGCGAAACAAAAGACGTTTTGACACACCAATGGCTCCGTTTGGGCTGGGTAAGAATCTGATAATTTATAATGACGTGGCGACAGCTGGTGTAATTATTTATCTGTTCATCTCATTGTTTGTTAGTGTGTTCGCAAGTGTGTCCGCCCCCCTTCCCCATGCCAACATGTCTGACATTCGCCCGCTAAATTACAAGACAGTACGTCTGTCTGTCTGTCTTACCTAACAAGAGTTACAGACAGGTAAGCTGCCCTCTGCAGACAGGTCAACATGATCGCAAAAAGGAGAAGATCAAAACAGAAAATTGAAAAAAAAAAGAAAAATAAAGAAATAAATAAGTGAAAGAGGTGACAGGTGATAGAAGAAATGCTGCTGAAGGAAGATAGATAGATAGATAGATAGATAGATAGATAGATAGATAGATAGATAGATAGATAGATAGATAGATAGATAGATAGATAGATAGATGGATGGATGGATGGATGGATGGATGGATGGATGGATGGATGGATGGATGGATGGATGGATGGATGGATGGACGGACGGACGGACGGACGGACGGACGGACGGACGGACGGACGGACGGACGGACGGACGGACGGACGGACGGACGGACAGACAGACAGACAGACAGACAGACAGACAGACAGACAGACAGACAGACAGACAGATAGATAGAAAATAAAAGAGAAGGAAGGAAAGAAAGTAGGAGCAAAGGAAGAAATAAAAACTGGAAGAAACAACAGAAGAAAGAAAGACAGACAGCAAAAAAGAAAGAAAGAAAGAAGGAAAGAAAGACAAAAAGAAAGAAAGAAAGATAACAAAAAAGAAAGCAAGAAAGAAGGAAAGAAAGAACGAAAGAAAGAAGGAACGAAAGAAAGAAAGAAAGAAAGAAAACAAAAAGAAAGAAAGAAAGAAAACAAAAAGAAAGAAAGAAAGATAACAAAAAAGAAAGCAAGAAAGAAGGAAAGAAAGAACGAAAGAAAGAAAGAAAGAAAGAAAACAAAAAGAAAGAAAGAAAGATAACAAAAAAGAAAGCAAGAAAGAAGGAAAGAAAGAACGAACGAAAGAAAGAAAGAAAAAGAAAACAAAAAGAAAGAAAGAAAGATAACAAAAAAGAAAGCAAGAAAGAAGGAAAAAAGAACGAAAGAAAGAAGGAACGAAAGAAAGAAAGAAAACAAAAAGAAAGAAAGAAAGATAACAAAAAAGAAAGCAAGAAAGAAGGAAAGAAAGAACGAACGAAAGAAAGAAAGAAAGAAAGAAAACAAAAAAGAAAGAAAGAAAGAAAGAAAGACAGAGAGAAGGAAGGAAAGCTGCTGATGAGGCAGAGCAAGAAAACAACAACAACAACAAATGTGTTCTTAATAATGTGAGGACTTTCCAAATGCACGAATGGCTCATCCTGCCAAACTTTGGGCATGCTTAATGCGCTCTGCTTCCTTGCACATAATCATTTCACGTCAGATTTGCTAGCTAGATAGCTGTGAGACCAGGCGCTTGATACTGACAGATACGACATCACGCTCATTAAAAAACGCACACACACACACACACACACACACACAAAAAAACCGTTGCTTTTCTGAACTCAAAAACGCCCAAAGCCGTGCAGAGCACGATGCTGCGTCTATTTTTTGCTTTTCTGTCCCCAGAGTGGGGCAAACGTTCTGAAAGATACGATACAGCGTCCATTTTTCCTATTTGCTTTTTCTATACTCAAAAAACGTCAAAAATTCACGATGCTGCGTCCATTTTTCGCTTTTGCTTTTCTGTGCTCAGAACGAGGCAATAGTTCTGAAAGATATGTTTCCCCCCTTTTGCCATTCCTTTACCTAAAAAACCTCAAGAGTCCTGCAATCTGAGAGATACTTGATTATAATGTACATGTTTGCTTTCTTTTGTTTTCAGGACTCAAAATCAGCACAGAAATTTTGAAAGATACGATTCAGCGTCCATTGTCCCCTCTTGGCTTTTTCTCTACTCAGAATCGTCAAAAGTTCTGCAGTCTGAAAGCTACGACTCAAAGTCCATTTTTATTATTATTATTATTTTTTCCTTCTGCTTGCATCTGCTTTTCTGTACTCAAAATCAGCCCAAAAAAGTTTTTAAAGATACGATGCAGCGGCCATTTTTTTTTTGCTAGTTTCCTTTTCTGCACTGAGACTTGGAAAAAATCCTGAAACCGCTTGACAGAAAACGCAATCACGAATATGCGGGAATACAAAAGGAAAAAAAAAACGACAAAAAAAAAAAACGTGCGCTGGAGCCCGGGAAGTTGTAAAAACGTCAGGCAAAGCGTACACAACATGCCTGTTTGTGCCAGACTTGAGACACGAGCACACAAAAATGTGACCAGGTAACAAAATGGATGATGTCGGGGGGTCAAGAAAAGGTAAAAATCAATGAATGGCGTCTTCGATCAAGACGGCTAAAAAATATAGCACTCATAAACTTCTACACCGCTGCAACTTTTCTGTCTTCCATATTCACTCACCAAGCCTATTTTTTCCCCATGTTTCTCTTGATACTGTAGAGCCAAGAAAAGGCAGAGCTCAATGAATGGTGTCTTCGATCAAGATGGCCCCAAAACTATAGCACTCATAAATGTCGACACCTCTGCAGCTTTTCTATTCCACATTAATTCATCAAATCTATTTCTTCCATTGTTTGTCTTGGTTTTGTACGAGTATTAGCAAGAACAGGTAAAAATCAATGAATGACGTCGTCGATCAAGACAGCCTCCAAAAAATAACATCCATAAACTTCTACACCTCTGCACCGTTTCTCTTGCACATTAATTTATTATGTCTATTTCTTGCATTGTTTCTCTTGCCTTGGGAACTATTTCTGCAATTGTCTGTGACCCGAGTTAACCTAAGACGATATAACATGGGCCTGTCTGCTCTGACGAGAAGACAGTTGTAGGAGAGTCTTGCTGGCTTCTGTCTTGTGGATATTAAATTTTTCCCAAATTCATCGGTATCTTATTCTTTTTCTTTCCTCTCCTTCCTTCTTCCTCTCTCCCCTTTTGTCATTCTACACAAACAAAATACTAGTTCTACTCAATTGCAATTGTTTCATCCAGCCTTTTTTTCTTACTTATGTATCCATCCATCCAGCTTTTTTGTTTTGAATCCATCCATCCATTCGTCTATCTATCTATCTATCTATCTATCTATCTATCTATCTATCTATCTATCGATCTACCTATCTATCTATCTATCTATCTATCTATCTATCTATCTATCTATCTATCTATCTATCTATCTATCTATCTGTGTGCCTGTCAGTCTGTCTGTCTGTGCATGGGTCTGCACGTCCTTTCCCTGTCAGACAAAAACCTCTCAGCCAACTTCCTCCACACTTCACACAACAACAACGACAACAACAGCCAACATGAAGAGAGTCCACAGAACGTCATGTCAATCCACTTCCAGTGCACAAACTCATTATCTCAAGCAGGGAGGATCTCTCTACAGGTAAACACACACAGATTTCTTTCTTTCTTTCTCTCTGTCTCGCTCCAATCTCTTTCTCCCCTCGATCCACTTCTCCTTCAACAGAAGAGAGAACATTGTGATTAGAGCACAAGCTCGCGACTTTCGTCTGTCATGCTACGAAAAAAGACTGTTTACGACATTGTGGGATAAATTGATTTTTCTTAGTCATTTTATACCGGATTTAGTTAGGGGACCGTAGCCTAACTACGAACCAAAATACAGAAGATACTGAGTTGTGTTCACTGTTCTGCTATAGCTTTTTATGTCAAACAACTGCCTTTTATAAATCGAAATGTCCACTTTCTTAAAGAACTAGCAGAGTTGGAATTGTGTACGACTAACAGTTCCTTATTGTCACAACCAAATATAAGATAAGAATCACTTTTATTATCTCAAGAAGGAAGTTCACTTTCACAGAGCGCCTGAGAGCACATGCATGGTAAACACATCTAGCGCGTCATTACATAAACATATCACAACTCAGTGCTCAGGCCTGAAGTAACATGCAAGGAACCTTAGCAAAAATATAGCACACACCTCGCAAATCCCAGACTGGGAGATGTAATAGTTTATGACAGGACGACAATCACGAACAAACAAGTTTAACACTTAACAAAACAACCCATCAGACTCACACATTTATTAAACATAATTATACATATAATAGCGCAATTACATACATTATATTATTGAAATGAACTGCCGTACAACGGCCTTACTCTCACACACACTCTCCCTCGGATCCACAATCCGGTAGTTACTCCTAAAGGCACTTCGGCCTCAGCCTATAACAAAATGTCTTGTTGAGGCGAATTGCCGAGTCCTACAACGATCTTCTGTGTCTTTCTCTCTGAAATATGAACTGAACAAGGATTAAAGCAAGGCAAAAGTAGAAATTCTTCAAGCGCCTCCAGAACAATTTTGTTTTTTGGCTGTATACGGTGTTTTGCCATAGCATCTTGCCTACGTAATTTATGCTTTACAGAGTTCTTGCTTTGAGATTCTTTCCGTTGTCATCACTTATGTCTGAGCCAAAGAACTTTAGAAATTACGCGTTCCGCTCTGCTCTTCTGACAACGAAGAAAGACAGGGAAAGAAAGAAGGGCGGTGAGGTGCTTGGGGAGGGGTTCAGGGGGACGGGGAAGAGAGATTCTTGTTTTTGGTTCAGGATATTTCCTCTTGGTAGGGTCGCTGCCCTCGGTAACTGCACATCGCTTTTCTTGTTGTTGCTAATGTTTCCCTTCTTGGCTTTCTTCTTTTTATGGGGGGAGGGGGTGCTTGTCCTTAGTTGTTTCCTCTACTTCTGTAGCCCTTCGAAGGGCTGTTTGATAGCCCTCAAAAGGGCTCCAAGGATCCTACTTAGAAAACTCTTGTTAGTTAACGCATTTCCACTTCAGATTCCGTTTCCATATTCTTCACATCCTATTTCTTCCAACTGTATTATTTCCCTACATTTCCAACTCATAAAAATGTTCTTTCATAAAATTATGCCTTCCATTTCACGAGCATTCTCGAGTACAAATTCTATTTGGTAAACATTTGGTATTTCACGAGTTCCCACTTCAGATTTTCTGCCCTCATACTTTCCTTCTTTGTTCCATCTGAATAATTTCCCTTCATTTCTAACTCACACAGAAGTTTTTGTCATAATTACGCGCCTGTTTCACGCGCGTGTTCCTGCCCTCTGGGTGTGGTAATCCATTGTGGGCTACAGGGCTGTTTGTGTAGATAATGTATGTGTTTTAGCAGTTGTTAATGTTGAAGGTATTTATTGTTGCTCAAGGAGATGATGATGATGATGGTGACGGAGAAGATAATGTTGTTGCTGGTGGTGCTGATGATAATGATGGTAGAGGTGAGGATGATAATGGCGGTGTTGTTGAGGATGCTGATGAAGCTGATCATGATGCTGTTGGAGATGATGATATTGTTGCTCTTAATCATGATGATTTTGTTTTTGGTGATGATGATGGTGATGGTGTTGTTGCAGACGCTGGCGATGGTGATCATGATGATGATAAAGGGGTTGATAATCATTATGATGCTGGCGAGATGATGATATTGTTATTCTCAACGGGGATGATATTATTCTTGGTAATAATGACGGTGATAACAATGATGTAGTTCTTGTTGTCGATGATGATGATCACGACGATGACGATGGAGAAAAAGATGGTGTTGATGATATTCATGATAATAATGTTGATGGTGATGTAAGGTTGCACGGTGCAACTGTTACAAATGTAATTAGTGGTAAAATTAGTAGTGAAGCTGTCGTGCTACTTTTGGCCGGGGGTCGTGGGGGGGGGGGTGGTGTGTGAATGGGACAGAGAGAGAGAGAGAGAGAGAGAGAGAGAGAGAGAGAGAGAGAGAGAGAGAGAGAGAGAGAGAGAGAGAGAGATAGAGAGAGAGAGAGAGAGAGAAAAAAAGACCCTACCAAACATCTTCATACAGCGGTGCTTCAAGAATGCCAAAAAAGTATTTGTTTACCACCACGCCCCACCCATGGACCGCTTTCTGCCAAATGCACAACATTCCACGTTAAATTCGTGTTCCTGTTTTAAAACGGGAAATTATAAAGGTCAGAATGCCAATTATAGTGACATCATCAGCTGTTCCTTGAGAGACAAGAACTTGAGCCTAAATTAACTCCCCCTCGGTGAATCAGCCTGGTGACGTCATTGAGGTTTTTTTTTTCGTTTCTTTTTCCGAGATTCCAGTCGAGGGGGAAAAACAAATCAACGCGTCAGACCCCGCTAAGCAATTCTGTTGTGAGACTTATTTCCTTCTCTTTGTTTACCTACACGTCTTTTGTGTTTTCGAGATAAGGGTGCAAGATTTAGATGGCTCTCTATTACTTCTCTTGAATATCCATTTATCTCTCTCTCCATCCATTTACCCATCCATCCAACCATCCATTCACCCATGCATGCCATGCATCCATCTACCAACCCACCTACCATTCCGCCGGCCCGTCTGTCCGCTCGTCCATCTATCTATCTAGCTATCTATCTATCTATCTATCTATCTATCTATCTATCTATCTATCTATATCTATCTATCTATCTATCTATCTATCTATCTATCTATCTATCTATCTATCTATCTATCTATATCTATCTATCTATCTATCTATCTATCTATCTATCTATCTATCTGACTATCTATCTATCTATCATCCACCTACTGTCTTATAAACTCCAACAGCGCCCCTTTCCTATCTTCTATTTCAAACTTTCCATTCCAATTTTTCTCTTCTTCTGTTCTACTTCAACCCAACAATCTTTCCCTGACATCCTGACCCACACTGAGCAAACAAATTCACGACAGAAGTTACGAGATTCCAGTTTTTCTCCAGGTAATCTACTGTCTTCTGTAGGGAGTTGGCAGGTGCTAAGTTTCAGATTACTACGCGAGTTGAACCAATCGGAGTGCAGGGTACGTAACACTAACCGTGTGTTTTGCTGGGCTTTCGCACGTGAGTTACGACTTCGAGTGGGGCATTCCAAGATTTGACTGATGTCTGTGGGGGCCATCTTTCTTTCTTTCTTTTTTTTCCCCCCCATTTTTCTTCTTTCGTTCCTCCTGGCGTGTTTGAAGAAGATTCTGTGCGGTATTAGGGGTGATGCAAACATTCAACTGCAGACCTAGAGTTGATGCAGGATGATATGGGGAGAGAGTGAGAGACAGACAGACAGAGAGAGAGGAGGGAAGGAAGGGGGGGGAAGAGGGAGGGAGGGAGAGAGAGAGAGAGATAGAGGAGGAGGGACAGAGAGAGAGAGAGAGAGAGCGAGCGAGAGAGGGGGAGAAAGCGAGAGAGAAAGGAGAGGGGAGAGAGAGAGAGAGAGAGAGAGAGCAACAATAGGATGAAACCTAGATTAACTAACAAAGAGAAAGGAGGAGAAATTAATACAGGGACGCCGTTGCAGGAAAAAATGAGGGAGTGAATCGACTAAATTATGTAAAGGTGATGGGAGTGAGGAAAAAAAAAAGAATGAGAGGGAAAAGCAGAGGAATATCTGGGAGGGAACAGAGCAGGGGGAAAAAAAGATATGCCGAAGGTAGGAAACAATCACACAAAAAAAGGGTGGCGGCAGGAAAAGTTATCAGATTCTGTTGTTGATGTGTTAAAAGAGAAAGGGGTAGGATGGGTGGGTGAAAGAGGGTGGGGTAGGGAGGGGGAGAAAGAATCTCATTAAATCTGACCTGTCTATAGGAAAGAGGTTGATGACAGAAACAGGTGATGGCAAAGATAAAGTTCGATGTTATGTGGATAATAAAACCCGTTTCTTATCAAAACCAGCCGCAGGAATCACAAAAAGTTCAATGTTTCTTATCAAATCAGTATAGAGATCAGAAAATTCTCGGGTTTTGTTTCTTTCCATCGAGTTAAAAACTTTGCAGTATCAATAAAATTGCCTTTACACCTTTCTTATGACTTTTCCTCTATCTCTCTGTCTGTCTCTCTCCCCCTTCCCCCCCTCTCTCTCTCTCCCTCCCTCAGTTCCCAGTTAAGACAAATTAAGGCCGTGCAAAATTTGGCCCGGATTCATCAAGGCAAGCACGAGATATTAAAGAAATTATTGTAAAACCTTATATTTTTTAACACGGGGGAACGCAGTGATCTAGAGGCAAGGTGCTCGCCTCTCATGAAGAAGGTACCGGGTTCAAATTCCGGTCGGTGAAGGCATGTTGGACATTTGGGATTTTTCTCATATTTTCATGTCCCTGATCCTAAGGTAGGTAGAATCGAGCACCTAGTCTTCTAAGATAATGTCGAAAAATTCGGAAGGCCCGTGTGCACGCTAAAGATAGGTACCTCGGCAGTTGGAAATCGTGAAGAGCAGGCCGTACAAGGCGCTGCCCCGGGCAAAATTCTAAAAAAAATCTAATCCCTACCGTAACAAGAAAAATGGAAAGAAGAAAAGTGAGGTGTAAATGCCGAGGGCAACGAAAGCTCCTACAATAAAGGCCTAAACACACAGTATAGCACTGAACGCACCATAGTTGGGTAGATCTCATTGAAACTAACTGTCGTGATGTCACCATCCAAATACTGGGCTGATCAAACTAGGCTTGTACGCTCCTAAGCCTAAATTCTCTCTTGTTTTAACACATTCTTTGATCACCAGGTACTAAAAACACACGGAATTACAAAAGGTAAACTTTAAAACTCCACAGAGCCCGACCTTGAAGAGTTCAGTGTATTCTTTGCAGTTATAATGCGCTCAATAGATAATACCTTTGTTGACGTTTTTATTCCTCCAGAAGATAATTGTAGGTAATAGCACGTACTAGATAGCGCTGGTAGATAAGGATAACTAGCATGACGCCAACTTTGATCAGATTTCGAC
>OZ007580.1:41138032-41240532 GCA_963931925.1 Onchidella celtica | reverse complement strand
TCTCTCACCTTAAAACGCTTTTAGCACGCTCAATCCTCGCAGAATGTGAAGAGCTCACTCGTATAGTTCTTGCACGAGACGTATGACGAGTTACACACGAAACTGTCATCTCTGTCTATGCAAAGGCCGAGCGTATATGAGCCGATTTTGAGATCGACCAACGGGTTGGATAGTGAAGTCACGTCACGAGTTTCGATGAAATCTCGCGCAGCATCCAACTTTAATGTCGTGACGCCATCGTCCAACTAATCGCCCGATCAAAATCGGCTAGTGCCGCGTCCAGGCCTAGTGGCGAGATTTGCGTCTCTGATTATACAGCAAGACACCGTGACATATCCCCCCGCCCCCCCCCCCCCAAACGTCCCTAGGACTCTCACTACCTACCCACCTCCCCTCCCCCACCTTTATTCCTTTGTTCAATAAAATTGCTGCTCCCGATGGACGAATGCTTCGTAGAAAATCGGCAACAGCACTAAAAGTGTCTACTTGCCATTGGTCAGGTGTGAAACACATCAATCTATTAGTACTAATACTACATGTACTAGAAAAGAGTTCAGTAACCCCCAAGACTCAAACCACCCCCGCAGCGTCAAATCACATTTACAATCTCCTCCTCCCCTCCCTCTCTCTTAGCTTCAGGAGAAGAGAAGCTTGTGAGGGATAGCCCCCCCCCCCCCCCCCCGAAAAAAAAAAAGCCGTGATGTAAACTTAAAAATTTGGAACTCAATTAAAAAATCACCTTGAAACGGCATTACCATACGGTAAACAATTCTAAATTCACTCAAAAATTGACATAATCCAACACTGGCTTAATGAGCTCATAAAATACTCGCATAAGAAATTCTTCATACAGTTTAAAATCTGTGCTCATCTTTCATCTTAGATTCTTCTAATCTCATCCCCAAATCGGTTTAGATCAGGGGTCACTAAACTTTTTCACAGAGGGCCGGATAACTGACAGACTTACAAGCGCGGCCCGCATAAGCAATTATTGTCCATCCCGTAGCTCTCGATATCCCTGGTTTTATAACACAAAATCAAGTACCTTGGCGGGCCGGATGAACTGATGTCGCGAGCCGGATCCGGCCCGCGGGCCGTCGTTTCGTTATTTCCATTATTTTTTCAAAGTGAGTTGGTTAAAATAAACTTTACTCACCTCTACCATTTTGTCTTATGCTCGCACAAGATCTTTCCTTTGTCACATCTTATAAAAACAGTACCTGATTTTATCCACGTTTTAACGAAACAAAAAAAAATTTAAAAAATGAAAAGTCTTGGAAAGAAAATGGTGATGAAAAGAGAGATGAACAGTTACAGAGAGCCCGTCTTTGGAGTCTGTTGTGTAAAAAAGTTGTGACATTTGAAGATAGCAAAGAGCAATTGAAAATGGCTGGAATTTATATCTGGAGAATGAGACGCACACAAAGTTTGGTCCCCACGTGATCCACTCGTTTTCCACGTGTGTCTCTCTGGTGAAGTCAAATTAGTGTTGATTGTGTGGTGAGGGCAAATAAAAAAAATAAAAATTGAAGTTGAAATTCAAGGTTAGAAACTCTTCAGGGTCAAGTGTACAAACTTTTCTGTGTCAAGGTCGCCAGCGTCCATGTCAAAAGTAATTAAAATTTTTTGTTCTGTGTATAATGGATAGGATAGGGTGGGGCAGGGGTAACAACATTTGCTGATGAGTAAGCATGTGTGTATTTGTGGGGGGGGGGGTGGGGAGGGGGGTGGGGAGGGGGAACCCTAGCAATTTGCAAGGAGAAAATGAAGATAATTCGGGTGTGTGTGTGGGGTCGGGGGGAGAGGAGGGGGGGGGGTCGGTATGAAGTAGATGATGAGAGGGTTTAGAGCAGATTTCCGACAATGATAAAGAAAGGGGCAGGAGAGGAGGATGGAACGAAGAAATGAGGGTGAGTATGCATCGTCGGTTCAGTGCAAGAAGGGATGATCTCCTTGTCTGCAACAATGGAGACACAGAGTGACAAACAGACAGAAAGAGAGAAGAGAGAGAGGCGGGGACAGACAGACGGACAAACACAGAAAGAGAAAGAGAGAGAAGAGAGGGAGATGGACAGAAAAAAAGAACAAAAATACAGAAAGAGAGCGGGAAAAGAGAGATAGACAAGTCGAGACAGATTAAGGAGGTATGATATGCAGGGGGGGGGGGAAGAATGAGTCTACGCGTGGGGGTGAGTGGTGGGGGGGGGGGAGGAGAGGGTGGTAGGGAAGAGCTGATGAGCTCAGACTATGAACTTGACAATCTTGTGTGTATAAGTTGCCGGCTGTGGCTAATTACGTTCAGGTAATTATCTCAAGAATTCAGGTCGTTGAAAGCGCCAGCCATTTATTATGTGTGATAACTCCAGACATGGACCCCCGGGGTGGGGGGTTTGGGGTGAGATGCCATGGTGATTGCCAGGGGCGGCGTCCCCGGGGTGAAGGGGGGGGGTATCCCTAACAAGTGTTTCTGAAGTTGAGAGGAAGGTGGGGGGGGAGAGGATTGAGAGAGAGAGAGAGAGAGAGAGAGAGAGAGAGAGAGGGAGGGATAGGGAGGAAAGAGAGAGAAAAGGTGAGTTGGGAGCAGGGGCGTTTCTAAGGGAGGAAAGGGAAAGATGAGAGGGGGACAGAGAATACGTCCCAAGACGGTGTTGTATATATCTGGGCTCTTGGTCTTTTCACTGGAATTGAGCTCTAGCAGGGAGCCCACTCATAAAATAGAGTAGCTACGCCCCTGGTAAAGGTCTGTGTAAGTATGACGCTACAATGAGGTCAGGAACCTTTCGGCGAAGATGCTAAACTGAAGAGGCGTAATTCTGGTATGAAACTGTGCTGAAGGCTAAAATTTGGCCTCAAAGGCTGCAGAGACGGGATGAAAACGAACACGGGTAGAAACAGGAACGACAACTCATTACTCTTTATTGGAAAAAGGGGAATAATCTATTCTTGCGAATTTAACAATTTGCAACAGAAGACATCGAGGTAATGGGAGACAACTGCCATTCTCCAAGATACTTCTGATGATCAGCCAGATACTATAAAAACGTTTATAAATAAACTAATACACTTAACACCCAATGTCAAACCTTTCTGCTTTGATAAGAAAATATACTTTTAGGAAAGTCTTTGACTCATTTAAACATTAAATTAACATTGGAAAATAATTTCCTGTTCAAGCAAATCGAAAAAACGCTGAAGGCAATGCTTAAGAGATGAGTTTGGGGAAAGGAAAGCAAGTAGACATGATAACGGCCATATTGTGCTAGAACGGAGGAAGACGATGGAAGGAATATAACAGAATGATAGGACAGAAGGAGACACTACCAGGAACATCCACCAACCACACGCTAATGTTTCAGCAATTTTCACCCATCCCTTTAAGTTGAGCCACCATTTTTGAAAGGCTCTTTAATAGAGACAGCGATTTAAAAACGGGTGGGGGGGGGGGGGGAGAGAGAGGGGAGGGAGGGAGAGAAAGAGAGAGAGAGAGGAGGGGGGATACGGTGGACGGGGAATGTAAGTGGGGAGGGAGAGGGGTTCAGTGAATGGTGTGGTCAGGCGACACGCGCATCAGCTGATTCTGATCAGTTAACTAGTTGGACGATGACGTCATGACATTGACTTTCATTGATATAATCTCGCCACTAGTTGGGGTCTCATTGAAAGTCAGTGTCGTCGTCGCGTCACCATCCAACCAAATAATCAGCCAGACAAAATCAGCTTGACCCATTCCCTACGTAACTTCTGTGGCTGTGGACTGGAACTCCCAAACATTATCCAGTTTGAAATTTAGAGGTGGTTCCAAGATATTTTTTCTTGCACTCAGTATAAACACAAGACGTAACAGGCTACACTGACATTAAAGTAAAGGAAAATCACTGAACCAGGATGAGTTTCAGCATTTCAAGAAGTTTGCTTTGATATTAGTGTTGGAAAATCAGTGTCCACTCGAGCCGAATATTCAGATAGCCGTAGCAAAGCGAAAAGTAGCAAGCCAAATATTTGGTTTACCGTAGCGAATGAGTTAACTTGTGAGCGCTGGGCCCTTCGTGTTAGGGGTAAAACACTCCAAGGCTGGCGTGGGTGCCAGAATGGTGGCTTGCCGCCCATATATTACACATCACAGTCATACACCAGGCACTGCACGCACCGGCGCCTACACCAACTTTGATCTGTCTCACCCCTTATAATGTGCCAAAATGGGTCATTACAGAAGAAAAAACACACCAACAGTAAATAAAAACAAACAATGAAAGCATGTCAAAGATTACAATTGACACCGCTGAAGTGAAAGGTGTTTGTGTGGACATTTGTATACTTCGCTTTGTGGATGTTGAAGATGTTTGGGAGATTTCGTGGGTAGAAGGGAGATTTTGGCATGATTGCTGGGGGAGTGGGTGAGCATGAGAAAGTGACCGGTGAGTTAATGAGTGGGTGAGCACAATGTAAGGGAAGCTGTGAATGTGACAGGCATAGCAAAGAGAAATGAATTTACATGTGTATTATGTAAATAGTGTCAGTTCAGAGAACTCGACACAATAGTGAGAGAGAAGGAGAGAGAGAGAGAGAGAGGGAGAGAGAGAGAGGGAGGGAGAGAGAGAGAGAGAGGGGGAGGGAGAGAGAGAGAGGGAGGGAGAGAGAGAGAGAGAGGGGGGAGGGAGAGAGAGAGGGGGTAGAGAGAAGGGAAGATGGACAGACAGACTGACAAATAGACAGACAGAGGAAAAGAGGAAGGAGGGGTAAGGGATGGATAGACAAATAGACAGAAAGAGAGAAGAGAGGTGGAAGACGGACAAACATACAGGGAAAGGAGAGTAGGGGAAAAGGAGATAGACAACAGACAGAGCACAGGCTGATGGACACACAGACAGACTGGGAGAGGGAAGAAACTATTTCTATGGTTAAATGACCGGCAGAATGCCCAGGCCTAGAAGAGAGGGGACTGGGCGGTGTTGATCTATGCCAGGTTCACTGAGGAAAGGATGGTTTGGTCTGTTAGCTTGGGGGGGGGGGGGGGGGAATTAGAACTCAGGCCTTCCCTTGGCTTTCTCGTCGTGAAAGATAGAAAATTTGGTGCGGGGGGAGGGAGGGATGGATGGATGGATGGATGGATGGATGGATGGATGGATGGAAAGATAGATAGACAGACAGACAGACAGACAGGCAGACAGAGAGACAGACAGACGGGCCGACGGACGGACGGACGGACGGACGGACAGACAGACAGACAGACAGACAGACAGACAGATAGACTGATTGATTGATTGATAGATAGATAGATGGATGGATGGATGGATGGATGGATGGATGGATGGATGGATGGATGGATGGATGGATGGATGGATA
This sequence comes from Onchidella celtica, assembly GCA_963931925.1. Lineage (NCBI taxonomy): Eukaryota > Metazoa > Mollusca > Gastropoda > Systellommatophora > Onchidiidae > Onchidella > Onchidella celtica. The sequence continues at coordinate 41,235,189 of OZ007580.1, read as the reverse complement.
GATAGATAGATAGATAGATAGATAGAGAGGGGATGGATGAGTGGGTGGGTGGATAGACACATTTCTATATAGAGAACAGACAGATGGAGAAAGGGATAGAAAGAGACAGAGAGAGAGAGAGAAAGAAAGAGAGGAGTTGCAAAGGAAGAAAACACCAGTTATGTTAAGGAGGGCAAAGACCCACTCAGATCCTCAGGATGGTGGACCTGAGAGAAAGAAGCACGGTAGGACAAGATTAAGAGAAAGAAGCACATTAAGAAGACACTGGAAAGGCAAAACCAAAAGACTGCCCGAGGAGGAAAAAGAGAAAGACTACAGGAAGTCAGGCAGGGGAAGGTAACCTACAAGCTGTGGATAGTGTCCCCTTAATTGACATGACACGGGCCTACTTGTCTTCTTCATTAGGAGCTACGGGGTTGTCTAGAACCATCTAATAGCTGACGCGGGGGTATGTGTGGGTGGGCAGGTGCAACGTGTTGGGGAGGGGTTTGGGTCGTCTTTCTCGGGGAGGAAGAAGGGGGGGGGGGATGTCAGGAAGAATTAGAGTGAGGAGATGGGTCAGAATAGATTTGCTTTAATGGAAGAGGCAAAGCCTAAGGCGGAGCTGCAGCTCAGCACCAAGACTGTAAGTGAGGAGTTTAAGTTTGAGTTTCGTAAAAACACGTCCAAACGATAATAGTCACGCTGGGCTCCCTAAAAGCAAGACGACAGAAATTCCACAACGATAGGACAGAAGAAAGATAAAAAGACGGAATGAGGAAATAAGAAAGAAATAAGATGACTGAAGTCGATGATGGAGCAGTGATTATGGACGACAGGGAACTCCAAGATTGTCAGGGGAAGGACGAATGAAAGATGGAAAGGGAAAATGAAAGATGGAAAGGGAAAATGAAAGATGGAAAGGGAAAATGAAAGATGGAAAGGGAAAATGAAAGATGGAAAGGGAAAATGAAAGATGGAAAGGGAAAATGAAAGATGGAAAGGGAAAATGAAAATGAAATGAGACTACTGCCAATGTCTTACAAACCCAAGGCTAAGACTTTCAATAGCAATAGAAAGAGAGAAAGAAGGAGAGTGAGAAATTGTGTGTGTTTGTGTGAGAGAGAGTAAGAGAGAAAGAAGAGAGAGACAGACAGACAGAGAAAGAGAGAGAGAAAGAAAGAAAAAGAGAGAGAGAGAGAGAGAGAGAGAGAGAGGAAATTGCCAAATCGCTGCAGGGTTCACTGAGCGCTGGAAATGAAGAACTCATTCTGTAACGCCGTCTGTCAGTTTTCTGAAGAACAATCTACCTGTGTTCGCACGTGAAAACAAAGACCCGAGCTTTTTTTATGCGTATATGTGTGTGTGTGTGTGTGTTTTCTTTTCACCAAAGTGTAATCAACTGTATAATTACATTTACTGTGTCTGTCATTCTTTCATTCCCTAGCGTCTCTCTTCACCTTTCATTATCTTACAGACAAAAAACAAAGAAGAAATCAAGCAGAGAAGGTCATGTACCATTTTGTAACATCTTTATCTCTCCATTGTCGTTGATTGTCGTTTTCCTCACTGTTATCGACAGCTTACATTTGTTAACTACTTTTCTTTATTTTTTCATTGTTGTTATCTCACTGTTATCTAAGTTCGCATCTTTTCGTTTCACTTTTTTTCTTCGTTTTTTCTTTTTATCTCTTGCTGTCTTCTTTTTCTGAAAATGTCCCTTCATTTCTCTATACATGCACTACAAAAATCCCACAGAATACCTGTAGCGACGCAGCAAAGCTTGAAGCAAAGTCAAAATGTGGCAAAAAAGAAAATGTATATATTATTGTATGTTTCTGTATTATTTCGACCGCGAGGCTTTGCTACATTCAACATTTTCTTTTAGCCACATTTTGGCTTGACTGCAGTTCTCTAGGATGACAGACTAGGTTAGCTGACCTGGCTCTTGTCTGGAGCGTAGAAGACAGAACAAGAGGTACAGCAACCAAAAAGTGGTAAACGAGTTGAAACAGGTTCTGGCTAGAATTCTGGGCCTCGAACCCAAACTACTTGACTTCCCAATCCCAACAGATGTTCCCAATCCAGGAGGGCGTATCTCCATTATTACCCAACCCTTGATCAAGTCTCACAGTCTAGGATCTACTGTTTTTTTATGTTTTTTGTTTGTTCTTTCTTTTAGACCTACATGAGATCGAACCAAAATCAATTTCACCGTCTGAACTACAAGTCTTCCCAATTCCAACAGATGCTCCCGATCCATTGCGATCTCTCCGTTATTACCTGACTCCTGGGTCGAGGCGCACAGTTTAAGAACTACTGCTTTTTGGTTCTTCTTTTCGCCCTGCATGACCAGGCCAATTTCACCTCCTAAACTGCGTGTCTTCGGAATTCCAACATAAGCTCGTGATCCACTGCGGTATCTCTCCATTATTATCCGACTCTTTACCAAGTCACAAAAGTTAAGAATCACTGGTTTCTTTCTTTCTTTCTGTGCCTTTTCAGAACTGCATGAAGTGGGAGCAGACCAATTTCACGTTCTGTTGCAAAAGCGTTTCTGCAGGGGGCATAACCTCCACATACTTTAGTTCTCTTCTTGTAACTGTCAAGCTGACACACCGAGTTATCCACCCCCCCGCCCCCCCCCCCGGCATTCCCTCCCTTTTCCGGGAGTCACAGCAGTGCAATACAGGGTATTCCTGAAATGCTCACGGGGGAAAAATACGCACACTCATATAAACAAAATTCCTACACGACTCAGTATGATTCACCTACCCTTGACACGGAGCTTAAAGACAATTTTTTTAGAGTGAAAGAAGATTATCTTTAAAAATTCCTTTGCCACAGCTGTCGCTAAGCATTTCATTCTCATACCAAACGTGACAAAACATGACATAAGCCCTTGTGCACGTGGGGACTAATAACTGCTTTTCTTTTACTCTCTACAAGTTCAACGGCACACAGAATAACTCCTTTCTCCCCCTCGGCAATTCTCGTAACCCCACAGAGCCCAAAATGCCGCTTAAGGCAATAATATCCCAGTAGGGAAGAAACACGTTTGCACTACTTTGCACGGTCTCCCGATTAATTTCACATCTCCTTTAGGAAAGCTGACATCTAAATGTTAATTTACCGATTTTTTAAACATTATTTACATAATACGGGCTTATCTCAGGTAGATTCCCATTGGTGAAATTTTAAAAAGGTCGAGCTCTGACAAATACGCTACTAGTAAGGTACATTTCGACGTAATTTCCTATGCACGACTGATATTATAAAGGTACGAAATGACGACATCCAAACTGCAGTTGAATGTACGGTTGGGACATTTATCCATAATTTGTCTTCTTAACTCATTTCTGGGAAGGGGGTGAGGAGGGGAGATCATTAGTACCCCACCAGCTCACCCCCTCCTCGCCGTCTGTCTACGACAGATCTTTGAACTTGCAGCACGACCTTCTTGAAGTTCGTCCGCACCCATTCCTGGACTGACGGAATCTTTTAATCATTGGACCATGTGCGATGTCTGACAGTAGAATGTATTTGTATCAGTTTATGGCGTGGTGGGCATGGTTTACAACACAAGCAACTGGCGTAATACATGACGTGAAATTAAAAAGCTTCAGAAAATGTTTCCGGCGAAGCTTCAAATTTAGTTCTAAAGAGTTTGATATGAACACCACATAAAGGCTAGCTTTGAGGCCTTTGTTGTTGGAGGATCACTGATCTTAGAATCCGGCGTTGCACTGTGGCGACGAGGTGTTTGCTCCAGTTGTACCTGGGCTGCTATGACACTAAGGCAAATTTCCCAAATGGGATTAAAGAAGTATACAAATTAATACAAATACAAAAAAGGCTGGCGGCGCACTAAGTCAAAGTCTAGTATATCGAGCGCCTGCGCAAACATCGTAACTCGAAAATTTTCGGTTTTTTTTTTTTTCGCCTTGGTAAGATTTTGACATGAAGCGAATTCCACTAACGAATTAATTGACCTAATTATTGATGAGGATTTATAGGTCGTAACAGACATTTGGTACTTTATGTCAAACTTTCCAATCGCTCTCCTGTAAAACTTACAAAACTGGCGATGCGGTCTTGCGCAGGTACTCCTCGAGTTTGTCTCGGTTTTCGTATGCAATGGTGGACTATGGAGTTAAACGAGACCTCTCACACTGGCGAAACCTAAAACAAGTATGTCTCACGAGCTTTTGGGCGGTCACAAGTGTCTTGAGTCAGCTGGGGAAAAGAGAGTCAAAACAGACACAAAATAGACTTGGCTCACTGCGCCACAAGTCTTGGTCCAAATCTTTCTATTCAATGGTGGAACTGATTAACAACTTTGTTGGGCTCTGTCCCTATTACGCAGTGCGGGTATTTTGAATTACCAGTATAAAATGCGTTTTCCAACAAGGTCACAATATACTTACATGTCAAGCAGGTCTTTGGTTAAAGAAGTCAGGATCATAGAAATTTATTGCGCTTTGAATCTATCATGAGATCCACAAAGAAAGTCTTAAACTTTGGAGATGCTTTCTGGGAATAAATGTTTTAGCTCTAAAATGTCTAGGTGATTTTCCGGGGGGAAACGTGGAGCTAAATTACTTTTAAATTTTAATGCTTAAACTCGACAGCTGTCAGGTAGATTCAACGATTTATATTCAAATAGCAACCGACCCATTCCCCCCCCCCCCCCACACACACACACATAAGCCATTTCCAAAGGACATGCTCACATAATCTGAATAACATAACTTAAGACCAGTTTAGTACTCGAAAATAATATATAGATAAATAAAACGAGAAGATAAATCTACAACGCCCCGTGACACAGAGCAGCTGACTTTTTAATTTACACACCGAGGCGCGCACAAGTACAAATATATCAATGTGAACATATGTGTAAGAGTGTTGTAGGCAAAGGCAGCTTACAACGACAGATGGCTGGCATTTGGATATCGACTGTACTAATCAATAAATCTCTCTCTTTTTCCGTGACAGATCACCTCTGACTTCTCAAGTTTATAGCAACGGTTCTCAAAGTTTTGTGTGTCCCATGTCCCGCTTCAAATTTTCCAAATAAACGTGGAACCCAAGATGGTGGGGGCCACCATGATTACACAAAGTTAGTTTGCACTATGGATGTGGATGTTGTTACCAGTACGTACGTCCCCCAAGTTTTTTTGCGCCAGGGGTCCGTATTTTAAAGCCTTTTGTGTCTCCAGAGCTAGAAACCTCACCCGAAATGCTCCTCGACAACGGCCTTAATTAATTATGATTAATTTTTCTTTCAGATTTTCTTTTCATTTTCCTCCTGTTTTTTTTTTTTTTTTTGGTTGAAAGGGTGGGGGTGGGGGGGGGGCAGGGTTAGGGATTCGATAAGATTTAGGGTTGAGGATAAGGACGGCGTTAGGGGTAAGTACGCATACGTTCGCGCCCCCTGGCGCAAAGCTCTTGGGATGCTTACGTACTTACATCAACAGCCCTGCAGTGTATACCCTTCCACCCCATTCTGAAGCCCCCCACGCCCCACAAAAATATCGCCACGCCCCACTTTGAGAAACACTGGCTTTTAAGATAGACTTGTCGTAAAAAACAGCGAAGACAATACTTTTACAGATCTCTTTATGTTGAAGACAAAGTCATAAAAAACTTCTATCTGACTGGGTACTCAATAAATAATACTATTCTATAAACAACACAGGTTCAAAGAGGTAGGTCTCAGTGACTGGAGGTGTCTTGGCTTTATTTTAAAAGACAAAAAGGCCGATAAATAAATCGATGGAGTTCCCCAAGAAACCAGGACAGACAATGGCTGTTTTGAACACAAAAAGAACGGTCAAGGAGAGAGATTAAAATCGAAGAACAGAAGAACACTGAAAGCCAAACCGCGATCGATACCTGGAGCCGCCAGGGGACGATAACTTACACAAAACCGCGCAAGATAAATGAATGATGGCAGGATGTGCTTAGTCTTTCCTTCCTCCTAATTATCTCCCTTCTCCGGTGCTTCTCCTAAACAACAAAAGCGACCCCCCATCCCCTCTCCTTAACATACACACAATTCAAACGAAGGCTTCTTTCGCTTGATCTCATTAAAGAGCCGGCAATGTGTGTTCGGGAATTGCTAATTGCAATGTTGCTGATAAAACTATGGACATGCAAAAGTCATTTTTAAAAAAAGTAATTAATATTACATAATGCATGTCAGGGCCGTCTGAACACTATCATGGGCCTCTGGATAAAGCAATAGACTGCCGCCCACCCCCTACGCGACTACTCAGAAATTTGCATGCAGGGGCCCCCCAACCCCTTGAGGCCTCCGGAGAACTGCTCAGTGTGCCCATGCGTTAAGACGGCTCTGATGTACGTCCTTTATTTTTTCACCAACTGGCTCTTTGAATTAAAACGTATCTAAATTACATATTTTATCATGTATCGCAAATACATAGATGTGTCAAGACCATGTAAAAGATAACAGTTACGTTATGATATACGGGATTGACAAGATATACCTCGGGGTCAAGGACGCTAGAACACATTTTGCGTACACGTCCAGAGCTTGGATAAAATATATACAGTAAAGTGAGATCAACTGTTTTATCAGGATTCTGTCTCGATGAAGTTTGTCTCAGAACAGATAAAACACTGCTGCGGTTGTGCCGCGTATTCTGTGCCGTCTACGACATAATTATTCACTGGCGTTCTACAAATATTCCTGGAGCATTACTACAAGTATTCACTGCGCATTGCCACAAAAATTCACCGCTCATTCGTACTTCACTGCGCCTTACTATATACATTGATTTCACACCTCCCTACTCTGAAACTAGACTTAATTCAAGGCATTATTATTATTGGGGACGGGGTGGGCGAACATATCGATTTTTTTTTTCCATCTCCTTGAAAAGGAAATTGTTTAATAACAGAGCCCTGGCATATTGAAGCGATCATAGAACCATTAAAGTAGAAGAACATTATGACTGGTTATATCGAATACAAAACCGCAGTACTGAGGGCATGTACTGGTAAGCCTTTTGAAAATGGAGATTGGGTGGTGTATTAGTGATATGTTTTACGCTATGTGAGATAATACGATGTGACAACAAACGTAGGTTATCTGGACAGTAGAGTTGTTTATTGGTAACCAAGGCCACCAACCGTACACACAGACTGAAGGACAAACATGCCCCTAGACACGTGCGCACAAACATGTACCCACTCAGACATACGCCTCACAGACAGACAGACACATAGACAGATAGATAGACAGACAGACAGACAGACAGACAGATAGATAGATAGATAGATAGATAGATAGATAGATAGATAGATAGATAGATAGGGAGGGAGGGAGGGGGGTGAGAGAGAGGGGGTGAGAGAGAGACAGACAGACAGAGTAAAACAGGGAGGGCAGGAGGGGAGGCAGAGAGAGAGAGAAAGAAAGAGAGAGAGGAGGCGAGGGAGGGAGGCAGGGGGAGAAAGAGAGAAAGATATGAGCTGTATTACAGCACTTCAACAACTAACATAACAACCTACTTCGCCTACACACAGTACTGAATGAGCTATGAGATAACCACTCCAGCCTCTATAACAACGAAGAGCTCACTCAAAGAGCTGTCAGAACAAAACATGCTCTCACCACTTACACAACCCTGCAAGGACACGGCCTGATCATTGATTCAGATAACAACCTACTGATCCAACTGCACGAGTGAGCATTAACATAACGCAGGGAGATTCTGGGTTTGAGTATTGGAGCAAGCGCGTCAATACACTACGGCCATGTTGTGCTAGGAAGGAACAAGGTGATGGAAAAATATAGCAGATTGACAGGAAAGTTTTCCCAAATTTGACAAAGGGTTCTTGGCTATGGCCGGAAAAACGGCATTCCCCCTTTTTGTATTGTCAGTCTAAATTTTCTAGTTCGAGTTTGAGTTTGGGTTTAAAAAAGGCACTCCGACACGATAATGAGCCCCCATCAGTCGCCACAGCCAATCACCCACGTAAATTTTCTAATATTTTTGATGATATCAACCCAAATCCAATCAACCCCCCCCCCCCCAACCCCTCTTCTCCCTTTAAAAATCCCTGCCAGTAAACCGAACCAAAATTAATAAACATGCACTCGAACGAACCATCAAAACAAAGCACAGGAAACAAAATCAAACGACATAATGACGTTATTCAAGAGCTCTTCACACAAACAAATCAACAACAACAGCCAACTGGCAAGCTGTTTATTCCCCGGCGCTGTAACATAAAATAGATTTTTAAAAAAAAAAACCAAAAAAAAACCCACTTATTATCCGAGGAACTAAACATGTCTGGGGGAAAAAAAACCAGAAAAAGAATTACAAAAACAAGTCCGAGCCAAAACCAACGTAAAAGAGACTTGATTCAGTGCGGGCCTGCCCGCTGTCGGCCTAACCACACATAGCAATAGCATCCATACTGAATTAGACAGTTACAGTAGGTCCGCACAACTGGGAAAACTGGCCCCATAGCGTTGGAAGGGGTAGGGGGTGGTAGATAAGCAAAAAATAATGACGTACTTAGCAAAAATTGCAAGGTAGCAAACATTATGATCATCTGTTATCTTTTTTCCCAAAGAGCAAGCTGACATAACTTCTTTAAAGGGGCGTATATATGACTTTAAGACATATCACTTGAGAGTGGCAAACATGATTTAAGATTATCATGCTTTTCTGCACTGAAGAGCTCCTCTCTTAATGTAAAGTCTCGATCTTGAAGGGAGACCGATCCCTGTGAGAGATAAAATATGCAGATAGCCAACCGATTTTCGGCCTTGCTTACCAGTGCAATTGATACAAGGTAACACAAAGCATATCATTCTCTGTGATAGCGAGTGCGTGTGTCATAAGCATCAGAGCACACAGCCACTTACTCAGGTCGAGAGGGACCACTCGGGAGTCCTCTCGGGCAAAAGCGTTTACGGAAAGGACAGAGAAGTATAACACGAGCCAGATGTACATAGTTTGCTAATGGTTAACACTGCCTTGCAATCATTCTGCTGATGACATAGCTCTCTAGAATTTGCTTCGTTTTAAATGATGTCGCACAAGCTGTTCTCCGACGAAGTTTTTGAAGTTCCAAGGCCACATGTTGCAATTTTTCCAAGAGTTTGAGTTTGAGTTTGGATAACGGGGATATTGTGCTCGGGGAAAGCAAGACGATAGCCACAATATAGCAGAATGATGGGTCTGACGGAGATCCTACTAGAAGCGTTCACCAACCACCCGCGGTTTTGTAAGAGTTTAAAGTCCTAATTTTGGATTACAGCTAATCTTTAAGAGTGTACATGCTCGGCCGCAGTGCCAAAAGTCAAATCAAAGTCCAAATGGCGACCTTTTGATCTTGTTTGCTTTATCTTTATTTTCTGGAAGAAAACAACAACAACAACAGCAACTGGAGATCTTTTAGTATGTAGAAGAGGCATAACAACTGCACACTTTGAGACTTGTTTAAAATGCGTTGTGGCACTTATCAAGTTGTTTCACATTTCCTATTTATTCTAACTTCTTAATATCACACCAGATCTTTTAGTACGTAAAAAAGTAAAACAAATACACACCCTGACATTGTTTACAATGCGTTGTTGCATTTATACAGTTCCAACTTAATCTAACTCCCTAATAACATAATACTAACGCCGCAAGTGTTTCACGTCGAATTTCTCAGTTGTACGAAATGTGGAGTTGGAACAAGTAATAACTGAGGTCGCGATATGTTCAGCCGTCGTACTTTAACGGGCCTTAGGTGTCCACTCACTTTGTCTGATGCTCTTGCTCGGCGTCACTCAAATCTGTGTAGGCCTAATGTTGGCCGCACTGGTCACTGGAAGTTATCTGTGTTTCTACTTACTGAGTTCTCTGTGTGATGACTTATTTATCTATAAGTTTATGTTCTTTGACGTTTTCTAAAAAAAATCGTGGGTTCAGCTCCCAAAAAAAGATTAGCATCCAGACAAAACAGAAGATATCCTAACATACCTTTGACATAGGCGCACATTGCATGCACCTTTTCCTGTGTCTGCTGATTCACCGGTCAGGCTTTGGTTACAGCGAACTTGAAATAACACGGGGGTTAGCGAGGGTGAAATCACGTCATGTCTAGAATTTTTAAGGCATTCTCTTATAATGTAAGTGTAATTAGTTGGAAAAACTTGCTAGAATGAAAATCACACAGGTTTGATTTCTGATATCGACCGCTGAAGGAAAGTTTCCAACTTCTTGTGTGCCCCCCCCCCCCCCCCCAAAGTATGGATCATTTTTTTTTCTTCTAATCTTGCTTTTAGAGTCGATGTTTTTGTTTTTGTAAGAGAGAGAGAGAGAGAGAGAGAGAGAGAGAGAGAGAGAGAGAGAGAGAGAGAGAGAAGAGAGATAGAGAGAGAGAGAAAGAGATAGAAAGAGAGAGAGGTGAGGGGGAGGGGAGAGAGAGAGAGAGAAAGAGAGAGACCGCTGGATGGACGTTTACACTTTTTCTAAATCAGATTGCAAAGCAGGTTTGATTTCTGATATCGACCGCTGAAGGAAAGTTTCCAACTTCTTGTGTGCCCCCCCCCCCCCCCCCCAAAGTATGGATCATTTTTTTTTCTTCTAATCTTGCTTTTAGAGTCGATGTTTTTGTTTTTGTAGAGAGAGAGAGAGAGAGAGAGAGAGAGAGAGAGAGAGAGAGAGAGAGAGAGAGAGAGAGAGAGAGAGAGAGAGAAAGAGAGATAGAGAGAGAGAGAAAGAGATAGAAAGAGAGAGAGGTGAGGGGGAGGGGAGAGAGAGAGAGAGAAAGAGAGATAGAGAGAGAGAGAAAGAGATAGAAAGAGAGAGAGGTGAGGGGGAGGGGAGAGAGAGAGAGAGAGAAAGAGAGAGACCGCTGGATGGACGTTTACACTTTTTCTAAATCAGATTGCAAAGCAGGACCAATTTAGATAGGTATTCAGACAGACAGACAAAACGACGGACAGAGGGACGGGCAGATGGACAGACGGATGTATGGATGGACAGATGAATGATTGGTATGAAAGGGTCCACACTGACAAACAGACCAATGACTAGACAATGTATATTTCAGAAATCCATGAACTCCACACGATCAGACCACCGCTCGTCCAATGCCTTCACGCAGCTGCATACAATGATGGAACTCGTACAAATTTTGATTTGATTTACTTAAGACTCAAGTGTTCGCCTCGCGAAGAATGTCAAGCTGACCTCTCTGATTCCCGTTTCTTGGACACGCGTACCGGAGTAACCTTTTCTTCTGGCATTCCCTTGAAATAGCCGTATCTTCAGATAACTCTTTTCCGCTCTGACAGGCCGACATTTCACACTGCACGCACTTGCTTCCGCCACACTTTTGCGTGTTTCAAGGTAAAGATCAGAGACCAAAAGGTGAGCAGGTAAGCTCGCAGCGAGAAACCTCACGCTTTATTTTACCCAAACTGTTGCTCTTTTCCAGGGGCCAAACGTCTCAGGTTTGATTACATCGAGATATCAGTCAAAAAATCATTAATCTTTCTCCCAGGAGTATTCTCTTTGCATACCGTGAAAACACAATACGGCTTGCGCATTCAATTATTTTGAATTATATCATTCGTGGTGTAATCGTTATCTCCTATTTCCTGATTGGTTAAGACAAACTTTGTTGATTTTTCCCCATGCCAACCATCAATATTTCTCCGATACTATTTCACGTGATTAGTGAGGAAGAAACTTCTGTGTAGTTCATTAAAATATCTTCCACTGTTGTTTTTTTTTCCTTGCTAATGACCAGGGTTTGGTAAACAAGCAGTTTGAAAAGTGTGTTGGCCATAATCTACAGTACACTACAATGTGAGGAGAACCGCAACAGACAGTTGGAAGCCAAAAGGCTACATAGGAAACAAGAACGGGGACGTCATGCCAAGGACTTGTACCTGACTTGGAAGTTCACTTGAAGGGACTGCCATACCAGGATCGGTCTGCTGATGTGGCTATGCCGATAAACATAATTATTAATATATTACAGTGCATGAAAACCTGACCTAAATTTCTCGATGTGTGAAAGTCTCTCCTCGAAAACGAAATGGGTGGCAGAAAGGCTAATCATGCTGTGATGAGGAAACAATTTGGGGGTGCAGCACGCGTGCGGCGTGACATAATGTGCACAGCGCAGATCTACGTAATCTCTACAGCCACAAACCTCCAAGCCACACGCACACAAATACAATCATAATCTTAAAGCCCATTCATTATCACTTCTAAAGACCATTAACTAGGAGCCTTTCCATACCCAGTGGTTTGTATTTCATTGGTTCCAATCGCTATCAATGTTCTTGGCGGCACCCGCAACATCATAATCACTGGCCGTGCAAGAAATCTATCCGGGGAATATTCTGACATATCAGGGGGGGGGGGGGGCGAAAAATCTGGGATACCACACCGGAAATGTCACCTTTCAAAGTACACCTCTTCACTCCTCACATTTAGATCTATTATTTTGCCTTCCAATGCCTACATCTGCATTCACCCACCCCTCTCCTCGATTACACAATATCTATGCAAACACGCACCCTACCCCCTCCCTCTCCCCAACAAAAGAAGATCCGGTTATAGGGGACGTCTTCAGTTTCATGTCAAGTTGCTCTCGCCCCTCGCCCCAGCACCCACCCAACCTCCCTCGCCTTCGCCTCGTTGTTTTCGTCCTCTGCCATTTTTTCCAGAAAAGAGAAGCCCAATCTGTCCTCAAAACCTTTCGATCCGCGGCATGCTCTGTGCTATTCAAATTTCAATGTGGGTCAGGGACACTGAGCTGATAAAACCCACGCGTTCTGCGAAACTAAGCCCGTTGTTTTAATTTCTGAACTCCACTTCGTACGAATGCGCGATATCCTTTAGCGCCGTGCAACAGAATCATGAACGAAAACAGTATAGTTATGATAAATGCACTCTCCCTCCAGGTATTAAAATCTCGTATTTCACATTTTCATAATTTCAAGAAAAGATTTTCACGCATGTTCTTGCCCTGAGGAAGATACCCCATGGCTAAACCAAAAACATTGTGCCTGATATGTCATTATTATACATAGTGTATCTCATAATTATAAATATACGATTTGCTTTCATACAGGGCAAAATTAAACCTGTAAAATGCCAAAGCAAGACAGCTTGGATTTTTGCACTTCCTACTTTTACATTTAACTCCGAGTGGTTGGTGAGTGCTTCTGATTGCATCCTCCCCCCCCCCCCCCCCCTTCTGGGCTATCGTTCTGCCTATCGTCATGCGTTTTTCCTAGCACAATGTGACTGTTATTGTGTCGACATACTTTCTCCAAACTTAACTGCGGATTTAATTACTGTGATCACCTACATAGGTCAACAGGAAACTTGACAATCAAGTTCTTCAAACAGTTAAACAATCAACAGATCGAGCAGTGAGGAGGGCAAAAAGGAAAGAAAGGGCCGCGCAGTTTATTATTCTCTTACACCAAGGCTTCCCAACCTAGAGTAAATTTACGCCCCAGGGGCTACGGCATGTCGCCTACAGATGGACTTTATTTGCTGATTCTGGATATGTATATTCGCGGGGGGGGGGGGGGGGAAGTGAAAAGTGTTGTGAGTAGGTCTGGGGGTGGCTGCAATGGAGGGAGCATTACTTGACCGTTGGCACAGCAAAGTGCAGCAAGAACCACGAATGTTATGAATGGACTCGGAAGCACGGTTTCAAATTTGGGGAACCGGACGTTGAGATCGCACGGTGGACCGCAAATTCAGTGACGTCATGCCACATAAAAACTCACGCCCGGATGGTATTTATTTGGAACAAATGCAAATTTGCGTAGTTCAAAAAAATACTTACGGAGAGTGTTCAGCAATGAGTGTAGCAAGGAATCAACTTCAGACCAAAAGAAATTTGTATGCAAAATTTGAGCTCGATTGTTGCACAGATAGCCGAGCTACGGCTTTTACAAAAAAAGCGAGTTTTTTTTTTATAATAGATGTATATATGTATGTATGTATGTATGTATGTATGTATGTATGTATGTATGTATGTGTGTATGTGTATATATATATATATATATATATATATATATATATGTGTGTGTGTGTGTGTGTGTTTTCTAATTTTTTTAAAAAAGAATAGAATCTGAAGGATCTTCTAAAATCACAAGTGAAAAGCAAGAACGGAGTCTCACTGACTGACTGGGTTTGGTCCCAGTATACCGATATCTGTTCATCATTAAGTGTTCATGAATCTGTGAAATAACACTGGTATGTTCTATTATCGTTATTATTATCGTTAGTGCAACTTAAAATAATAATGTTAAAAACAGCATTTACAAACAATTTCCCCTCTGCCGGTTGCTGTATTATTATGGTAAAAGCGTAAACTCAAATTACTGAAACAAAACAGCATGGGTGGGTAGTGGGTAGGGGGGAGAGAGGGAGAGAGAGAGAGAGAGAGAGTGAGAGAGGCAGAAAGACAGAAACAGAGAGAGACAGAGAGAGAGAGAGAAAAGAGAGAGAGAGAGAGAGAGAGAGAGAGAGAGAGAGAGAAAGAGAGAGAGAGAGAGAGAGAGAGAATTACTTTAGAAACGTTGCCATTGGTAAACAGCACAAAAAAAGGTTTGGAACCCCTGCCTTTCACAACCTGTCCTAACGTCATACACGTGCCCTGCAACTACAAAGCGGTTTCCCTCCGCGGGAACATTTAATTTGAATGCATGCGCTCAAAAATACACAAAAAAAACAAAAACTTGCCTAGTGAGGCGTGAGCAATAAAATGCGCGATTGAAGTGCGAAGTTTAAAGAGAGCGGGCAATAAAAAACCACTCATGTAATATTTAGAATGACGATTGTATAGGGAGACACGAGGGTTGGATGGAGACTGGGTGAACAACGAGCTGCAAGTTTACGACGCCTCGGGGGATGGTGACAAATGTGTGGCTATGTACAGTGGAGGTCTCGCTAGTCGTATGAGCAGTGAAGGGTTTCAAAATGTATCTAATGGCGACTTAAGTTCTTCTTTGTTCGATCTCTATTTTCTGAACAACTGGAGATCTTCTAGTATGTAGAAGAGGTATAACAAATGCACACATTTACACTTCGTCGCTTGGAATGACTGAATTCTATCTCGACTCTTTGACTGAACTGAGTTACACACTACATACTACGTCTACGGGCCTTCTCTATCGCGTGTTAAGGTATCAAGCGGATTTGGTGTGTAATTTGTAGGTATTAAAAAGAAAAAAACAACTCGCATCTCTGAAAGCTCCGAACACATGAAACTTCAATCATGAATTTCTCAGTAGTTGATGGAATGGGGTTAGAACCTAGTCATTCTAAAGGGAAGAAGTATTATTATTGTGCTATAAAGGAACCATTTCTCTAGACGTGTGAGCATCGAAGGATTTCAAATATATACTAAAGGAAAGCTAAGACTTTGCTGTTGTTTTGCGCTGTTCATGCAAACTATCGTTCCATCTCACGGACGTTATGGCGTATCGATGGTTTTGCTGGGTTTCAAGTTATGACAACTTATCGCGACCTTAGGAATAACGATTGGACAGACAGATAGAAAAATAAGGCATCCCACACGGACATTAGCAGGCCAACATACTGAAGGAATAATGAATGGACAGACAGAAAAAAGGAGTAGAATCCAATCAAGCATGGACAGACACAGACGTACCACACAGACAGACAACAGAAGAACAGACGGGCAGACAGAAAAAAAGGGTTAATTTAAGATAGACATACAAAGTAAAACCACACTGACCGACATAAATGAGGGCTGGAGAAATGAACAGACACCAAAAATAAGTTGTGTTCCAAGACGGACATGCCCTAAAAGTGCCTCACAGACAGACGATTGGTGAACGAACAGAAGTCTGAGTTTGAAGAAAGCAAATGGACACGATAACGGCCATATTGTACTAGTAGGAAGCAAGACGATAGACAGTATATAGCAGAATGATAGGACAGACTGATGAAGACCCTATCAGGAGGGTCCACCAACCACAATGGACAGACAGCGAAAAAGGGGTTGGTAACATGGACGTACGCAAAAGTGATGTGGTCACAGACAGACAACCGAAAGACGAATGGATGGGTGGACAAACAAGAAAAAAGAAGCAGACTCTAATCAAACATGGACATACGCAGAAGTACCATACAGACAGACAACTCAAAGACGAAAGGGTGGAAAGACAGGGGAAAAAACATTAAGCTGGGTTTCCATGTGTACGGCAACGGAAACGGAGAGGTCAAAAATCCATCACGTAGTAAAAAAGAAAGACTGTTGCTATTTGTGCTGAAACGGCATTTCCTTCCACATGAAAACTTTCCCTCTATTCCACCGCTTGAAGAGTTTCTGACATTTCCGTTTCCGTCTCCCGTACACATGAAAACACAGCTTAAGACTCCAATCAAACATGGACAGGCACACACAAGTACCACCTACCTTTATAGAATCAAAACAGGCTACCACTCTGCCATTCTGGACTTCCACGTGCGGGGGAGGATGAGCAAATTTGCATTCATTATCCGAGCGTGAGCATTTGCTCCTCTGGTACTCCCTACACACCTCCAGTGTCAACCATCTGGAGTCCTTGGCGTTGGGGTTGGCAGCGGCGGGCACCATCATTATCTGCGGATGGTTGTGGACTAACTGCGCCATGGTGACGGACGAGCTGAGCGGTGGCGCCAGCAGGGCTGTTGTAGGTGACGCTGCTGCAGCTGCTGCGGCTGCTGTTGGTGGGAACGGATGTGGTGCTGGCGGCGGTGAAGTTGCGGTGATGCAGGCGTGGGGGTTCAACCCTCGGTCCCAAGGAGGTGACGGCGAGGGAGTGGGGAAAGCCTGGGCGGAAATAGTCGCTGGCTGTCGGGGAACCCTGAAAAGACACAAAAAATGAAAATGATAATACTGTGTTTTATCAAATTGTACTGATTAATTGCAAGATAGGTGACCAAACAGATGCAAAAACATAAAATATCATTCAGGTATTTGGGGTCATGAAGTCAAAATGGTCCAAGATGTGACTAAATTGCGACTAGTTCCCTTTCCCCCCAAAGGTATTGTGGCCATGTGGCCAGTGAACAGGTTACTGCAGGCGGTAAGCCAAGCGCAATCCTGGCCGTACCCCTTGACCTTGCATTTTTCTGTTTAATTAATTCACAGTGGGAACAAAACCTAACTCGGGCCATTGGTCACTGCAAAAAGCTCAACCAGTCATGAACTCCTGATTTTTGGGTAATGATCGTCACTTTGTAAGTTTCATGCAATGTTTTTCGGAGTTTACATTCATTAGAGCTATTTTCTATCACAGAAAAGGTGTGCGCCCTCGTCCCTCGGCCGAGGAATGAGGAATGAAATTATGTGTTATAATTAAATGATACTGCATTACTATTAATTCATTAATAAATTAATGATTGTCTGAGTGATTGAATGCAAAAAAACATTATTGTAATATAGCTGATAGAATGTCTAAAGAGCCAATGTGCTTCTTCATTTGCGCTGTGTCTTCGGCTTCACAACACGTCCATATTTAATCCAGAACAAAAAGACAGACGCTATATTATATAAACATCTGGAGTCCTTGGCGTTGGGGTTGGCAGCGGCGGGCACCATCATTATCTGCGGATGGTTGTGGACTAACTGCGCCATCCCCCCCCCCCCCCCAGAACAAGAAATAATAAAACAAGTAAAGTGAGGTGTAAATGCCAAGGGCAGCGAACCTCCTAAAATAAAGACCTCAAATCATATAAACATCTTTTCTCCTTTCACTCGAACACAGTTCAAAGATATCAAAGACACACATAAAACTTGAGCAAACAAAAGCTCCAAAAACGACTTGAAATCCCAAGATTACAACCTGTGAATGGAACAATCCAACCTAGACAAACCAGGTCACATAGAGCACATAGAGCTGTCTGGGACAAACAAAAGTCCTCTCCTACAGGGCAAGAAGTGGGCAAGAAAACTACGCTCCCTCTCCTCAATTTTTATCTACCTCTCACATTCAGGGCGGCTTCCACTTTCGCACTAAAGGCTTTCATATTCACTCATTCCTCAAAAAAAAAAAAAAATCCTCCATCCTCCCCAGCCCCCGTCGTTTTGTCCTTCCCACATCTCTACTCTTTACCTACCACTCATATTCAGGGGCGGCTTCCTCTTTCGCACGAAGGTCTTTCACTTTCATCCATTTGTCCAGAACAAAAAAAAACAAAAAAACGAAAATGCCACCGCCCCTCCTCCCCTAGTTTTCACCTATGTCTTTACCTACCTCTCACATTCAGGGGCGGCTTCCTCTTTCCTACTAATGTCTTTCACTTTCATTCACTACCCCAGAAAAAAAAAAAAAAAAAGACAAACTGCAAATCATACACACACACACACACACACACTCTTTTTTTCTCTTTCTCTTCCCCCCCCTCCCCCCCCTTTTTTTAGTTTTCCAGTCTCTAGTTATTTGTTAGAGAGAAAATCCCTTGTCAGATTTCGTCTGGAGCATCAAGTTTTGCATGCGGTCAGGGATTCTCACACTGACAGAACTCCGCCCCATTGCAAGACAGACCACAACATTTCATGTGCATCGGAGGGCCATGACAACAACAGAAACAACAAGAAGAAGAATACAAAGAAGAGACAAAAGAGAGGTGCAAATGTCAAGGGCAGAGACCCTCGGAAAACAAAAACCTCAACACAAGTGCGTTGGAGGGAGGAAGAAGGCGCGAGGAGGGGTAGGGATGGAGGGTGTGACACAAGCTAATGTGAGGACTTTTTTCAAACAGCCACTAACTGGCCTAAACAAAACATCCCTATCCCACCTGCAAGGGCAAACCAAAGTAATAAAACAAACAAACAAACAAACTAATAGACAACGCGACCTTAGTCCTTGTTTGTTTTAAATCCATTTCCTGGACAACTGGAGATCTTTTAGTATGTATATATAGAAGAGATATAACAAATGCACATTTTGACACTTGTTTAAAATGCGCTGTGACATTTCAGTTCCGATTTATCTTAACACCTTATCATAATACTGAGGCCGCAAACGTTCAATGTGGAATTTCCCAGTTGTGCAAAAAGTGGAGTTGGTACAAACAAGGACTCAAGTCGTGATATGTTCGTTGGGGGAAAGAAAAGAGAGGGGGCGGGGAGAGACTCACAGAAGCTAATTTGAGGACTTTCTGAAAAAGCAACCAGAAAGATAGCCAAAACATAACACCCCCACCCCAGGCACAAGCGCACACAAAATAATAAAAAATAAACAAACAAATAGACATGTCCAGTGTTCCCGATGCAGAAAATATGCACATAAAGTGCAGAAGAAAAGAAGAATCATTGTCTGTATAAAAGAAACACTAGGTTTGAGAGCCGCTGATTTCAGCCCTCGGTAAATCCTCCTCCATCATAACCTTGTGCCGAGACAAAATGTTTACACAAAGAAGCGGATAAAAGCAAAAACGACGTACCCGCCCAGTTCGTATCTTTTCCTCCCTTAACAGCCGTTTTTTTGCGTTTAACACCTGGTGAGATCATAGCACAAATATACAGAGGAATTGCTATCATTAACCCTTCAATGCCTGGCTTTCCGCATTGAAACACGTCACATAATGCCAAATGCCTGATTTTTGGAACGTTCTGTAATTCACTACCACATTTTTCGAAGTTTTTGGTTATAAATATTCACATTTTGCGCATTTCAGTGTCTATTTTATACAGGCTTTGAAAGTTTCAAAAGTCTTTAAAAAATAAAGTGCTTCATTAGAGACACTCAGCTATAGTGCTTAATGGCTACAAGGCGAAACTACGGAAGTCCATTCTGTCACTTTTTACAAAAAGTTATTTATTTTCATTTTGATGTGGACAGCAAAATTGCAACAGTGTTACCTTTCTTTGGCTACCAAAAAAAATACTCTATGGTCTTTCAAAACAAAAGAACAAAACTGTATAGTCTCTTTTTGGCGCCTCACAAGAAAAAAAAATCGCAAATAAATAATGTTAAAGACTGAATTGCGTCAAAAATGGATGTGTCTGAATAATTCAGAGTCAAATAAACTTGAGGCAGCACGTAGTCGCGAAGATACAGGTACAATGTACTTCTATGTTCACCCTACAGCTCATCTGCAGTATGATGATAATGACAACTGTCTATACCGTGAAGCAATTCTCTTGGGTAAAACGATCTGTGTGTGCCCGCTAAAGGGTTAACAAATCCCTCTGGATTTTTGCCTGTAGTTCTTTCTAACCCGTCGAGGTGCAGGATCTGCATAGCCCAGACTAGACGGTTTATTTGTGTAATCCACGTTTTGTACAGGGGGAATGGAGAGAAACAAGCAGAGATGGTGATGAGCATGGAATGAAAATAAATGGAGGAGAGAAGGTATGAGAGGATGCAGTGGCGGTTCTACTATGGAACTATTGAAGCTTAAAAGCTTCAGGATCCCTAATCCCGGTGGGGCTCTGACGAAACTTTTTTTTAATGAGTGAATTTTGGATGTTGCCCTATAGTTGCGAAGGGGGGGTTCCCATAACAGTTTAAGTCACAGAGTCCCAGAAATGTAGGTCCGACACTGAGAATAAGGGATGGCTGTCGGGGTGTTGGTGGGAAGAATTCAACAGATAAAGAAGGAAGGAGGGGGTGAGTGAGGACAATAAAATTTGTGTATAGACAGAGAGAAAGAAGAAGAGATAATGATGAGCATGGAATGAAAATAAATGAAGGAGAGAAGGTATGGGAGTATGAGATGGTTGTCGGTAAGTTGGCGGGAAACATTCAACAGAGAAGTTTGGAGAGAGTGAGTGAGGACATTTTGTGCAGAGATGGAAAAAAAATAACCGACAAAGACGTTGATGAGTACGGAATGAAATGTAGGAAAGGAAATAGGAGGGTGTAAGACATGTTAAACGAGACGGTTGTCAAGGTGTTGGTGGGAAGAATTCAACAGACAAGGAAGGAGAGTGTGAGTGAGGATATTTTGTGTAGAGGTGGAGAGAAAAAGACAGAGAAATGACGAGTAAGGAATGAAAACAAATGAAGGAGAGGAGACATGAGGTGATATTCGGGGATGCTGATGGGAAGCATTACACAGAAAATGCTGAGAAGGAGTAAGAGTGTGAGTGAGGACATTTTGTGTATAGATGGACAGAAAGAGACAGAAATGGTGATGAGCACGGAATGAAAGTAAAGGATGAGGTAGGAAGATATTGTTCGGAAAGATTAAACAAAGAGACTTCCAAGACCTTGAGTGAGGACATGGGCTGAGAAAGAGTGAGTGACTGAAACAAAGAATGACAGAATGTGAAAATGAGCGCCAGAGAGTAGTGAGTACAGGAAAGAACGAAAGACATGAAAAAGCAAATAAATAGACATCTACGGGCTGGCGTCAAACTGAACTCACAAACCCATATTTTAATGGGTCGCGCCCATCTCATGCATCGGCGTGTCAACAATTTCTCATTTTACAAGAACGCGTTTCAAAGTTCACTTTTGTTGTTCTTGGATGTGGCAAAAACGTTTCTGCGTATAACTTCAAAACTATTGAAGATGTTGATGGATACGTCACTTTATCAGAACATTTATTTATGTCACCACAAGATTAGTAATGATCAAGTAAACACAAAATGTGGCAAAGAGAAACAGTTGTATGTAGGAAAGACCTCGCGTCAGAAATAATACAGAAACTATGCAATACAACTTTTTTCATCTTCTTCTTCACATTTTGTCTTTGTTTCAAGCCTTGCTGCAACCTTACAGATTTTCACTGGTTTGTGTAATATTTCATCATCATACCTCAAAACCATCCAAATCGTCGATACGCCAGTACGTATGACGATGAATTCACCGAGAACCCAATGGTGCTAACTGCAGGCGTTAAGAGACTAAAGAGCAGGGTTAAACGTTGCAGATCCCAGGGCATTATGCTCTAAGACCTCTGGGAGGGGTACATCTGGGCTTCAACTGGGTGCCGGGAAGTGGGAATAAATACGAAAGGTAACAAATCACTCCAGATGTCTGCAGTGCGTGTGAGCAGTTTCTATGCATGTTTTTCCTCACGCTGACATTTTTTGGGGGACATACATAATCACCATATGGAAGCTACGTGTGCACCACCCCCTCTACTGCAGGGGAAAAATGTCTGACCTGGTACTGTAATTCATGGTCAAAGTCGATTTGTAATAACTTGTCATAAGAGGGCCGAAATCATCAATATAAGGACTGTTCAAGACGCTGAAGAACTATTGACGAAATGGGCAGTTTTAGTATCATGAGTCAGGTGGATTTCGTTATTTGATTAAAATAACTAACCAAAGTGCATGACTGTGTAAAGAAAGAACAAAGAAAGACGAAAAATGAAAATTTCCAACCACATTCTTCGACTCTGCTTGTCGAAAATATGTTGTTGTTTTTTTCTTGTCCTACAGCTCAAAAAACAAACTAACTAAAATTGTAAATAACATCAAAGACTGAATGTGTTCAGTGTGGATCTGTCCACTTTATCGTCAAAAGTTGAGACAGTACAAAGTTTCATAATTTTTTGGGTCCCGTGGTTACAAAGTTTTAGATGCTTGCATGTTAACCCTCTAGTTCCATTAAAGTTTGATGAAGATTTCGCACTTTCTATTCCGGCCGAGAATGGGGAAAACCCAAAATGGCTGATGTAAAGCTTAGATACAAATAATGAAACAAATCCGCATTATTGTTGCCTACGCCTTCCCCCACTCTCTCCGTCGATTCTTGTTTTTTATAAAACAACAAAAATAATCAGATACAGCCTTACTTCAACGAACTTGGCTGGCCGATTTTTATTTTGGGGGGTGGGGGTTGGCATTAGAGTCCGAAGACAGTATGCAATATCCATGAAACGCCTAATTTATGAGTTGCAGACAGACATTGATAACGTAACCATCATCGCTTCCCACGTGACAAAAAAAACCCCGAGCTATGACAGAGAAATTTTACAGGCAAAAACATTTGTCGTCATATTTCACTGCAATGTCACCGGCTTGTTTAACGTACATGGATAAACAGTGGATGTCTTATGGCAAAAAAGAGGAAAAAAAAACCCAACATAAATCCACTATCTTATCACGTTGGGCAAACAACCCATATACATGCTCAGGTTTGCTTTAGAACATGAAGACATCCCGGCTAAATAGGAACAAGGACTCGAGCACTGCTAAGCCAGAACCGTATAACCAGTGTCTCGACAAAACCAAAGTGTTTATTATCTACGAAATATTAATAAAGACCCAATCAATCTCCAGCAAAATGCGCTATTCACCAAATGGGATAAATTTAGCTTAGACCCACACCACCCGATTTTGATATGCCGACAAGTTGAATGATGACGTCACGAAACTGAATTCCAATGAGAACAAGAAAACAGGATTTCACTGAAACTCAGGCGCACACCAGTCGATTTTGATCAGCCAACTCGTTGGTTGGTGACGTCACGTCCTTTAGTTTTCAAAGAGACGCCGCGCATCAACCAACTCATTGGCTCTCATTGAACCCCAATATCGTGGCGTCATCACCCAGCGAGTCAGATCATCAAAAACGGCAAAGGATTTCAAGCGACCTCTGCTACGGACATTACCCTGACTTCGACACTTACTCCCTTTAAACACTGACAAGCTTCAAGATTGTTAAGTTAAAATGGCTTCTCCTGGTGGGCCAATACCGTGCCCTTAGTCTAGTCTGTTTCCCGTCGGTTCTGACTCAGACTCACTTCCTCTGAATCAACTAGCGAGACGGACTTGTTTCAGTTTCACTATTGCGCCAGGTCACGCTGAACTCCATAATTCACATCTCATATTTAAACAGTGGCACAACAGACTTGAATCTCAGTGCACTATGTATGGGTCTCATAAACTGTAAAGCCACAAGCCCCTGTCAGTGGTTTAAACTTTGCCCATGGGGTGATCTTACCCAAAAGCATGAAATTCAATATACACATGACACGTTACCAGAACTATGTTTAAGAGTTAAAAGGCCATGCAATTTTCTGTTTAAAACCTCACAGTTTAGCGCACTGCCACAGGCTTACAGAAAAGGTCATCCCAAACGTAATTAATTATTATTCCTACCAAAAAAAATAAAAAAAAGTACGGAAAGACGTGTCAGATGTCTGTCTGTGATTTAATGTTGTACTTTAATTGAAGTGGTGGTGGTGATGATGATTACGATGATGATGTTGATGATGGTGATGATGATGATGATGACGGTGGTGGTGGTGATGATCATGGTGATGATGATGAAGGTGATCACTCTTTTCTTCCTTTTAAGTGCGGGTAGTTGGTGAGCGCTAGTAGCAGGGTCTCCTTCTGCTACATTCTGTTACCGTCTTGCTTCTTCCTAGCACATTGTGACGGTTATCGTGTAGATGGGAAACGTTTCCTTCAACCTCAAACTTAAAATCTTTCTTAGGAGCAGAGATAAAAGATAGCAACGGAGCCTTTAAACTCGCATCCCCAATTAAACGATGTCTTCACAAAGCGGGTTTTTCCCCCTTTTTCGAAGTGGGAGCAAATTTTACCTCTTTCTGTTAACAATTTCACTTTGTTATTGTTTTATTGCTGATATTTGTGACAAAAGCCGTATCAGTTTGAGGTGGATCTGGTACGATTTTTTAGTTAAGACCTTTGTATCTTTCATCACGCGAGGAGCTCAGCATAAACATGTACCCGACCTGGGAGATAACATAATGTCGTTAGTGTATTATGTGCGCTGAACTTTCCCAGAAAGATGCGGGGGTCCTCTGAACTGTTTACAACATTTTGCTGGAATTTGACGAGGGGAAAATGGAGGACAGAGAGAGAGAGAGAGAGAGAGAAAGGCGGGAGGGGAGGGAGAGAGTGGGGGGGGGGGGGAGAGACAGACAGACAGACAGACATTTTTCCTAGTCCACCCAAACCTGTTCCGTTTTGTTTCTAAGCCAACTTGACCACAAAATGTCTAAAACTCTCAAGTTACATTCCACATTATGAGGACAGAACAGAACAGAAGACACTCATATTCGTGGTCTGTAATCAGAACTCGAGCTATTGACTTTTCACAAAGAAGACAGGGGGGAACAATCAATAATTTCTTCTCTTTTTTTTCCCCCATCTTTTCGCTCTCTCTTTCCATACTGCTTTAATTGGTGGTGCACTGAGTCCTTCGTCTGGGTTTTTGTGTCAGATGTGGAGAATGAAGATAAACGGACACCTCACGGACTGGTGAGACCGGAAGAAAGTCTTGTCTTACTAGTTCGGGCGCGTCAAAACTGTCTCGAATCAAGTGCCACAAAGAGAGACCTCGCACACCGAGTCAAAACGTACATAGCCGACGTAAAACAAATTCGACACTGTGCGCCACTGGTCTTCCATAGATACTATTTTCACTTCAGGATCAACCCCACATCCTGTGCTAAACCGGCAGTCTTAAAACGGTGATAAATACACTCTGATATCTAAGCTTAAAAACAAAATCCCCACGCCGTTATCAGAGCTTAATTCCTTCTTTGAAAACATGGAAAATTTTAACCGTCCCTTGACAAACTTTAAAAAAAAAGGTTTCTCCATAAAATTTTCCAGGTAATAAACTGCCTTTCTCTCAATTTCACCCGACGCTCTCTCGTTTTTTTCCTAATTTTTTTTTCCCTTATTTTGTTTTAATGTTCACTGCATGCGGCAGTCAAGGCTTTCTACATCCTGGTAATGGCCCAGTCCTTGGTCTAGGCTGGTCTAGGCTTAACAGCCACATGCAGCCTATCTGCACACAAACGCCGGCCATGCAAGTTTTAATCATGAAATGGAGCTGTGGGGCACTTTCTTTTTTTTATCAAAGCGATGAAATGCCCCATGGCGCGCCGCTCAAACGATATTCCCAGACAATGCAATATTTAAAACACGCGTTAATTTGATGTGGAAGACTGCAAAAGCTTTAATTATTCCGGGCTTCATTAAAAACATTGCTCGCCCTCGTAAAACTAACATTTCAACACTGTTGCACTCTGTGGTACAATGAAAGATACAGAAGATCGTTTTTGCCCTCCTCAACCAGACATAGCTAGATGTGTGTCATATTTTACAAGGGTTCCATGTTATGTTACTTCGTGTAATAAGCCTGTGTTGTGAGTTATGATGAGTTTCTGTAATGATGTGTAAGATGTGTGTATCATGTATTTACTCTGTCAAAGTGAATTTACTCCATGCATAGGATAAAATAAGTGATTCTTATCTCTATTTACTTGTGCCAATTTATTCGGCTAGCAGCGCATTGGCTCAAATCTGTTTTGCGGTCAGTTTTGACTCAGAGTTGAACTTCCTTTGAATTACCTCGCGAGACAGATCTGTTTCAGACTCACTCGTGTGCCCGGTCCAGTTTACTTCCACGGTTCACATCTCACACTAAACCCCGAGACCAAACAGACTTGACTCGAATGCGCTCTACTGGCCTCGGACAACCTTAATACTATGGCTATTTTTAATAATAATAATAGGGAACTATTAACTGTTTTTTTCTTCTTTTTAACTATACTATCGGCAGCACGCACGTAACGCTGTTGTTAAGGGACCGCAGTCTCATAACAAAGCCGAATAGAGTTAAATACTGAGATACGTCCACAGTTCATCTACAGCTTGCTGTGTAAAGAACTCCTAACAAGGCCCTTTTCCCCGAAATATACAGTATACTGTCTAAAATCACCCATATACCTCTGAATATAACCTAACATTACTCTCAAACCATACAGTGTCCACAAGAGACGAGCACTTTTCTTCGGCACGGCAAACCTACCAATACGAACTTGAAGTATTCAGCTTGAAACACACTTCATCTTCCTCAATGAACAATACGCTGAGCTCTGTAAAGATAGTATCTCTACCAACTCCTGTTGGAATACAATTGCCACTTTACAACAACAAAAAATGCTTATATCTAACAACAACATACACTGTTTCGGGGCTGCTGCAAGTAGGCATGTAGACTCTGGTCAAGGGTTTGTACTCTTATCTACTGATCGCTATCAGTGACAGTCCTTTAGACAAAACATCTACACAATTGCCACACAGCATGTGAATACTTTCATGTCTATCTAAGCATTTGTGAGTGCATCTGGCGAAATCGGGCTTGAGGTGAAAGACCAGATTCATGAGAAAATCCCCCCAAAGCGGGAAAATATTTCTAAGGAAATTGAGATTTGCTTACAAAATGAAAGATTAGTCTGGCCATTTTTCTGCATTCAGTTTAAGTAATATTCTGCTGGAAATCATCATGGAAATATTTTATTGACATTTCTTTAAGTGGTATAAACATTTCACCCTAATCCCTGCTTCGCCAGATCCACTCACATTTAGAAACACGTCATCGTAAAGACAGCGTGCTCTTGGTGAGTACACAGACCTGGAATTTAGAGTGGGGAAGTTATAGGATTCTTTTGCACGGCCTGCTGGAAATAACAGTCGTTCAAATCAAAAATGTACATAAAAATAACCTCATCGTGTTTTAACTAACTCAAAACAGCCCCTTTCTAGGGCTGAAGAAAAGGAAAGAAGCAGGAAGAACACAGGGAAATGTCAAGAAGTACAAGAAATGTCAAGAAGTACAAGAAATGTGAAGAGTAAAGTGACCAAAGCAGGGAAAAATCCCCTCCCTCCCCCCCCCCCTCTCTCTCTCTCTCTCTCTCTCAGTGTGTGAGTAAAGACGGTCGTGCCTATATGACTAAGATTTGAAATATTTCATGATAGCCAAAATGTGACCAACTGAAATTCTCCGCGTATCTCTACTGTAATGTATATAAAAGAGATCGTGATCATCAGTTTACTTTTTATCTGCTATGAGATTACACTAGTCATGTCACTGTGACAATATAATGAATATTACATGACTACACACTCAGGCTTTTTATTTCTTCTATCTGTGCAATGCAGTAAAAACCTACGGTACACATAATTACTAAGTGACAATAGGACTCGGTGACATTATCACAGGCTATGTGAAATCAGAAAGGATTTATCTACCACTGACTAGTAACCTTAAGTGGTTTATCCCTTTACTTAGATAGTTGGCATTAATAATACATATTTAAAGTAAAAGTATTACATAATGGTCAGACATAACATCCCCAGATTTAATGGTAGACAGGACTACAAACACAAAATTGACTGAGTGTTTAAACCATATGCGCTGGGCCCCCTAGCCCACAGAGTATGTCCGTTTTTCCACAATCTTGTGGACTCTGGAATTGAACAGGACCTTGCCCACTAGCGAGACTGAAGCTTAAGCAAGTCTTATTTTCGCGGGATGATTAAAAGGAAGATTTTAAGCCTGAGTCAAAACCGACGCAAAACAGACTGGACTCAGAGCGCGACTACTACAGGCCTAAACCATGATTTAGTTAGACAATCGGCAGCAACGAAGCTTTACTACGCTAAACATCATGCCTGTTAAACAGATAACTAACACAGAGTTATCTAACACAGAGTTCTCCATTTCTATTTGAGATCATACGCAAACGCGGATTTTACTGGCACACAACACTAAGAGAATCCATCCGTATGTTCAAACCTTAGGCCTTACCAAAAACATAATTCAAAACAGGAATTGGCGGCAACCAAACTTGACTAAACTAAGACTGGTAGCGCACTGAGTCAGCCTGTTTTATGTCGGGTTGGAGTCAGACTAAAACTTACTTTGAACCGATTAGCAATACAGACTTTTCAATCTCACTTGGGCGCCAGGTCTCGCTTAACTCCACAGTATACAAAACCGAGGCAAAGACAGACTTGACTCTCAATGTGCTATGTACCCAAAGACTTTATTCACGCCTGGAAAACTCACATGAAATTCTCAGAAGCGCACACAAACATGATGATTATATGAAAGCTTGCCTTGCTCCACGCAACTTTGCCAAAAACGATGTGCACAAGCGAGTGGTGTGCAGTGCAACTGATGCATTTGTCACCAGCAAAGGCTATTTAATTTCCCTTACCAGTTTTTCACTTTTTGCCTTCCTTGCTGTAGATTATCATACAATACACCGGAAATGCCCCTTAGAACACGGTTTTTCCACCCTGAAGTTGAATAGCTTCGACTCAGAGAGACCAAACTTTAATCTCAGTACTTTGGCCTCTTCCAAGAATTTCCGGTGTGCCTCTGCTTAAATCACCAGTACAAAAAGCCCCCACATTGTGTCACGAATTAAAAACAAAACAAAACAAAAACCTCTCTTTGTTTGCCTTTAACTTTAGTTTCTATTAATTTACTTCCTCGATCGTTGTTTCGGTGACATCAATCCAAGTATGCGTAATCTCGAGTTGTTTCGGGCACTTGATATTAAAATTGTTCACTTTGTTTCGTTTCTTGAAGAGGGGGAAAGTAATTATAAAGAGAGGAAACTAATTATACTTCACTGATGTCTTTCCTGTTACTGCCGGCCTGAACTTTCGATACTTAACGCCCCTCTCTTTTTTCCTTCCCGGCTGTCATGCAGATAGCGCTGTTTAGACTCCGTCTCCAATGACGACACGACGAGAACATTCCGATCGTGATGTTGCGTAACTTTCGTGGAAAAGTTCGCTGCAGAACTGCTCTATTTTGCTCAGCCAAAACTTACGTAACCAGTTTTCAGAAACGGGTTATGAGCCATGGCAAATTTTTATTTTGTCTATTCTCGGTCTCAGTGTCAGATGTGAACTATGCAGTTATACGGGACCTCGTGCACTGGTAGGACGGAAACAATTTTGTCTCGCTAGTCGATTCCAATAAAGTTCAAGACTGAATCAATCCCGACGCCAAAACAGATTTGTCTCCGTGCGCTAACAACCCAAACTTTTAACCGTGACCAAGTGTTCCAAAGACGTAATGAGTTCGTAAATTGCGTCGAACAGTTTGTCTTTCTTGTCATCTAACACCTCCCTGTCTTTGGTTTAATCCCTCAATCACTCATTCTTCCTCCAGACTTGAATATCTCCATCCTCTCTCTGTCACAGGCCAAACCAAAGGCAATTTATAGACATTCAATGCAATAAAATATATTTCCTCTGAATTTTTTTTTCTTTCGTCCTTTTGCCTCACCTACCCAGAAACCCTCAAGCCAGGTCATTTTTTTTCAGTTTTGTTAAATTGCTCGACCACCCTAGATTTTAAACTCTGCATTGTTCACCAACACAAGACAAGGCCATCACGCTATGCGCAAATGTTCCTAATGATTCCAACACGGACGTGAAACAGTCACCCTGCACATTATATTTCCTCTCTCCCAACACCCCCTCCCACCCCCCCCCTTCCCCAACCAAAACAATGCTGTAAACATGTAAAAACACCGAAAAGAAAAAAAAAATTGCAGCAAAAACAACAACGAATTAATTATCAACATAATGTGGCCTTGAACTGAACAGTAATGCAGGTTCACAATCCACTCCCCCGCCCTCCCACTTTTCTACTGCACTGTTACGTAGTATCCGGGAAGAAAAACACTCAATTAATCTATGACCTCCTGCCAGTCCTTGTGTGTTGCGTTTCTAAAGCAGCGATGTGGTTACTTATGAAAATGCGAAAGGATTTTTCTCCGTTTCACTTCCTTTCTGCCCTCGTGAACCCTGGCATTCGCACTCAAAGTTTTTGGGGCCTTTATTAAGTTTTCTTTCTTTGCCACGTCACCAGTTTGATACTGCAGGACGGTGTTAGACAGTTTGAACACAGCTGAGGACCCGAGAAGTGAAAAATCACTGTCTTGTTTTTAACGTCCTTTCTCATACATTAACTCTTTGTGTGCCAATTGCTCATGAATCGGTTCTTTGGTCATGTTTGTTCCAATCACCGATGTATCGGTGCACAAGAATGTTTGGCTATTTTGTTTTTGGAAAGAAAGAAAGTTAACTTTCTATTCATAAGTGTTGCTGTAGTTAGTCTTCATTCATCTCCCCCCACTGTATCGGCAAACTGTGGAAAAAATTCATGGCTCACAAAGAGTTAACACCATCTGGACTTCTAGTTGTTAGGGGACAGTGGTATTCTTACATTAAAATCTATAGATGATCTTTGAACAAACTCAGTATTTTCTCTATTCAGCTTTGTAATTAGGCACCGGTCCCCCTACCCACATCCACTTTGAAAACTGCCAGTCCAGGTCAGCATGCAGGAGCTGCTACGTGCGTTGGGGTTGAGTCAAAAGTCGCAAATTCCATCATTCTTTATAGATTTATTTCACAAAAATCAGACAAATTTGATTCATTTGGAAATAATGATCATTGTGATTATAATTATATATTATTATTATGCAGGCATGGGTGGGTTGCCAGAATCCTTCCGCGTTCATCACTGTGTCAACAGGCTTTAACCCAGAGGCGGATCTACATGTACTACGAAAATAATGAAGCTTAATCTGCAGGGCCTCAAATCCAGGCCAGGCGGGTCCCTTTTTTTAAAGAGTGGATTTAGGATGTTGCCCGTTTAATGAGTGGAGTTTGGATGTTGCCGTTTTGTTGCTTGTTGTGAAGAGGCCCCATAACAGTTCAAATTTCAAGATCCCAAATATTTAGGTCCGCCACTGTTATGATCAGAAATATTTGAAACGTTGGCCAAATTTTACGTAATAACTATTTCAAGCTTTAAAAGTCTCTTTCTCAAAACCAAGAATTCAATTTATAGCTAAAACTGAAACAAAACAAATATAAAAATAACTTGAACAAAATAGTTTTAAAAAATCATGTTCACACGAGAGAACACACTACAAAGACTTGCGCTCAAATGTCCATTTCTCTTAAAGACACGCTGCGGTCCTCACGCTAAAACTTTCCATTGCATGAAAGAAAGTATAGATTCTAAAAAACAAAAAAGGGTGAAAACTACTGAGAAAAACTACCAATAAAATGACACTAATGTTCATACAAGAGTATACACCACAAAGAGACCATCCTGCAATTCTCAATTTCTTCTCTAGACGCACTACAGTTCTCACGCTGGGACTTTCCATTCTACACAGTTGGGAACAGGACAATCTTCACAGTGTTAAAACCACTTGACAGTCCCAGGCTGAACCTGTATGTTTCGTGTTTTTATGAATACATAGTTATGATACATAAATACACACAGGCTGTGGGTGGACGCAAATGCCTCTAGGGCTACGAGAAGTCACCTCCCACCTATATTGATCCTATGAGGTGAAGCTACCAACAGCCAAATTTAGACATGCATTGAAGTTATTAACATCTATATCGGGGAGTTCCATCGTAAGATGAACTGCGGTAAAATTACACTTTAAAACATTTCTTTGTATTCTATTTGCATACTTCTTTGAGCCCCTTTGGGAAATTTGCCCTAGTGTCATTGCAGCCCAGTTACAACTGGAGCAGACACGTGGTTCAATGCTTCTTCAACTTTGGCTGAGTTTTAAAATAGGGTCCTGTCTTTGGTCTTCCAATGCCACAATTTTTTGTTTAACTTTAATTGTTGGGGGATTTTTATAAATTTTAATTTTGGTTTAGAATTATTAATTTTTCCAGAAGTTTCCTGGTTTCACTGGTCTAGACCATGCTAAATGCTAAACGGGGTCTCCTTTGGGTGACAGGTTTGATAGTGACTCATAACTTGCAGGTGTCAAGCTGTTGGTGATAGCTGTCCTCTTCAGGATGGGAAAAAGATAACAAAGAGGGATATGACTGTGAATAATGACACTTTTCATCGGCAAGAATACTGGTGGGGGGGGGGGGGGGAGGGGAGGAGGAGGAGGAGGGAGACATAGAGATAATCGTTTTCAAACCGTCACTTAAGTTTCATTTCCTGGGACAGACACTCAGCCTCCATACGGCCGTTCCGTCACATCCGAAATTAATTTGATTCAAGTGTTTGCTACCTACAGAACAAAGATCTTGCTTGTTCTAGCCTGCATCCTCTTGCATTGTAGGGAAGGGGGGGGGGGAGGGGGTGGGGGCGGGCGGGGTAGAACAGAAGCCACGACACCACATGGGATCCCCAGACACAAACAGGCCCGGTAGCGCACTCACTTGAGTCTGTTTTGTTTTCAATTTCGTGTGAGATGCGGATTACGGAGTTTACACAGGACCTCGCGCACTGGCCAGAGACCAAACGAGTGCAGTGTGTTATGAGTACGGGCGCGTCAGAACTGTCTTTGGTTAGCTGGCAGACTGAGAGATCTCGCGCACTGTGCCAAAACAGACTTGATTCGGTACACCATCAGCCTTAATTGGCATATCTGAAATCTCCGTGTGTCTCTCCCCCCCCCCCCCCTCCCCCCTTCCTCTTTTCCACTGCATCAAAAAAAAAAAAAAATTAACATGCGCCGACATCAACCTTATCCCCATTGCAACTGCAGATCAGATATATACACATCTATTTCAACATAACATCACACCGGATGCAAATAGCACATGTACTATAGAAACCGGATCAAACCATCCAACCTTAACCAGACACTGCAATGTCCTCCTTTTCTACTGTGTCAAAATGAAAGACCACTACGCGAATCTAGGCCAAATACAAATTTTGAACAGCATTTTTATAGAATAAAAATAATTACGCTATTTATTTCTATGTGGGTTATAATTTTATATGACTAAGGGAGATATCACACTGAGCCCGGACACACATAGTTAGATGCTGCCAGCAAAATGTACACCAAAGAAATAATGGCAAAAACTGACTATGTCTGATCGGGCTTGTATGATAGGGTCTTCCCGGATTTACTAAGAAAACAGGAAATGATGGTGTGCATTTCTTGTCTGCCAGCATCTGACTGTGTCTGACCGGGTTTAGTATGATGCCTCCCTAAATAGTTTCTTTTGGTCGTCACAAAATGCAAAATGAACAAAGAATGAACTGTGTTGTGTTTTCTTTTTTTCGTCTTCTGTAAAATTTCGGGTATGGTATAAGGGTGCCGACCCAGTAGATCCGACTACTCAGTTTGCTTCCAGGTGTTTTTCTTCCAGCGTTTCGTCGATAAAACATCGGAACGGATGTAAGATGGATGCCATACAGTTTGAATCCGTTTCGATGTTTTATCGAAAGTTATGTGTGGCGGGAATGGGCTCATTAGAACAATGGACGCGGAAAGGTTGCAACTAATTTTGTTGCTTTGGTTAAAGAGAAAACGTTCTAAACGAAGACGTAACTGGGTGCACCCAGTATTTAAAGAAAGAAACGTTTATGGCGAGTACATGGTATCATCATCTGTTAGAACAAATTCTAATTGATAAAGAAAAATGTGTTGCTTACATTCGAATGGAGCCAGAAACATTTTTTTACTCTTCTTGAAATGATTGGGCCACACAAAGAGAAGAAAACAACAAACTTTCGGAAGCTTCTACCGGCTAAAGAACGGCTCATCATTACGTTAAGTGAGTTGTGTGACATATTAAGTGAAAGTGTAAAACCATACGTAAATTTGCACCTTTTCTTGAATCGTATCACCTACTGTTTTGTGATCACAACACTTTTTCTTTTAATATGCAATAGTTCCAATATAAAGAAATCCAATTGGTTATTTTTCAAAAGCCAGATATGCATAGCCTGGTTTTCACTAATTTCAGTGCTTTGGGCCTGTCTTGCTTCAACCAAGATCTAGTCCTTACAATCCCATGTCAAGGGGCTTAAGTAAAATTATATTAACATTTGGGGATATTCAGAATGAATTGCAAAGTGTTTAAAATCCTTCGTGGATATGAAGTTTTTAAAAGTTATTTAGATCTATCTTTCAAGAGGCTCGAAACTGCATGCTGATAGGCTTTTATCAGTCGCTTTGTAGAATCTATGTGGCAAGCAGTAAAAGAACTCGCATGCATCATGTGCAATTATGGGATGTTTTAAAGGCTGAGTCCGTATTCGTAAATGAAACAACTATACACGTAACCTAGACGGTGTGCCAGACAGTGACACTCATTGTTTGCCTGATGAGAGACGGGCCAATTTTAGTGTTGCACTAAAACCTTTCGATACAGCAAAAAGCTGGATTCACCTCCGGATCTGAAATGGTAGATGAGACGGATGCACTGGGCCGCTGATATTTAGTTTAAGAGCCGATGTAGTACGCTCCGGTAACGGATCAGGGGTCAACTGCCTGACTCGAGCTGGAAACGGATCCACTGGGCTGGCACTATTATACTGCCTTTTGTCACAAGACGTCAGTTTTCTTCCAGCCTAAACACACGAGGAGCTCTGCATGCAGTAAGATGCTGCACTCTCGAAGCTCTTCTTTCAAAGTGATTGCGCAAATTTAAAGCCTATGTCTAGCTCCGGTTGCTTGGGGGGCTGAGGGTGAAACCCACATATCCGGAACCATCGGTTTCCCGGGCAGATGTCCCGGTTCGTCCGGGAAGAGCCAATGTGTAACGTGACAGGCTTGCCGTGTGCGTCTCTTTTGTTTACGTGGCTGCTATTTCAAGGCTTCTTATTTCACAGGTCTTAAAAAGAAGCAGGTCACAGCGTCTTCAGCCACAACACAATCTGCAGTTGGGGAGGAGCTGGGCGTCTGAGTCATACAGCACACCAAAAGCTGCTCGGGTCCCTTTTTGTTTCTTTCTATACCCCATAGAGTGTGTTTTGAACCGGAGTTTCTGTACATTTCGCTAACCGCTAACAGCTTCGCTCTTCCTGAACGGGGCATTTTTGGCGCGACGCCTTGCATCAACACACAGGCTTCTGTTACGAATAATGAACGGTCTATATTTGTATCCCAAGCAGGTTTTCTTTTTCAGCCGTGCAGCAAGCAAAGTAGCTGTATCACTTTGGGCCATTAAATTTTCCTTCCTTTTCAAAGCCCTTGTCGGTAATGGAGGCTAAACAGAATTTTGCAGCAAGATTTGGGCTTAAATACATTGCAGAAAAATGACTCTTATGACTGTCTTTCTGCTCCCTTATACTGAAATAGGAAGGACGAGAGAATCAAAGTATGAAACACAGAAAGAAAGAAATTTGAGTTTTGGGTTTGGGGTTGAGTTTGAGTTTAACAGCATTTCAGCATGGCAACGGCCATTTTACCTATTTCTCGGTTCTTTTAAGGATATTTACTACTTTACTGTGGCTTGATTCGCAGAGGAAAGAAAGAATGAGAAAAAGAAAGAAAGAAAGATTTCTGAATGTACTTTTGAACTGTTTGATCCAAAATTCTCATGTTTTGGACTGTCTGAACTCTGTATATATTTAAAACAAAAAACAAAAACCCGATAATCTACAACAGTCAAAACGTGTTTGACTAAGTACGAGAAGGGCGTGACGCAACAGAGCTCGTGCCAAACAATACTTCCTGGTGTGCAGGGGAACGGGAGAGGGAAGCGGCAGGGGGTACACTGCATTTGCTCACCCTACAATAATCAATCACCGCCCAAGCGCCGATGTAACACTTCAAATTTTGGACGCACATCATAATGACCACTTAAACTGCGACTTTAATTCTTATTTGTACTATCTCCATTTTCTGAAACATAAGATATCTTACAGTATGTAGAAAAGCTTTAACGATTGCACACTTTGACACTTGTTTAAAATGTTTTGTGGCACTTATCAAGCTGTTTCACAGTTCCGATTTATGTTAACTCCTTATCATAATACTAAAAGCCGCAAACGTTTAACGTTGAATTTCTCGGTTGTGCGGAAAAGTGGACTTGTAGCAAACAAGAACTAAGTTCGCGAAATATGTTTTCTTGAACTGAGAAGCTGCAATGTGTCAGGACGACCTCGGGAATTCCACTCCCAAAGACATGAAATCTCGTTTTCAAGTACACGAAAATGTAATCTAATAAAACAGAAATTAAAAACAAAAAACATCCAAACTCAATGATGTCACACGCATGGAGGTCTCATTTCTGCGTCGATTCACTCAAATTTTCATCACAGTTTCCTTTCAGCTCCAGAATGGTCTGCCAATATGTAGGAAAACAACTTCTCCGATAATTTTGTTTTCCAACTGTCCGTGTTTAAAAAACAAGTGGATAAAGGCACATTCTAAATACATGACAATCTGTAAAAAAGCCACAGTCTCCTAGCAACAGTCTTAAATACAGGACCATCTCTGCTGTAATATACCAGCAAGAACTCGCAGCTAAGCAGACGCATTCATTTAATATTCTATTTAGATTCCATATTCATACTCTTTTTTTTTTTAATGGCTCGATTGTTTTATCTGTTCACTTTTCCAATATTTTTGTTTTGTTTTTTGTTTCTTTTTCCTTGAAAAAGGCTGTTGCCGAAACATGGGACACTTTCTGCCTTCTCTTTTAGTTTCCGTTTCATGGTATCGTTTGGATGTTATTTCTTAGGTGAAGCTTTGATACATACAATTTTTTCTTTAATTTTGCCAATTTTTGATTTCTCCATAATTATTGTTGTATGCCACATTTTGCCGATTTTGAAGTTTTATCATGAAAGTGGTTCTCTCACTCCTAATTTCATTATGTACAAGTGTCATTCCAATCGGTTAAAAACTGTTCAAGATATGTGTTTGTGACGTAATATTGTATGCGTTTTAGCCTTTCTGTCGACCAAACTTCAATCTTCTTTTCCTCGAGTGTGCATGAGAAAACCCACAAACCTGATTTTGAGAAAAACGGCTTTGAAGTGAAAATATGGGTCCGACACAAACTTCCAACTTGTCTGTTGTTTAGGGGACCGTGGTATGTTACAGGGTAAACTGTAGACGAGCAGTGAACACTACTCACTATGATCTCTATTAAGGCTTTGTAATCAGACTACGGTCTCCTAACAAGATCCAAAAACTACCAAATTGGCTGTTGTTTAGGGGACCGTGGCATGTTACAGGGTAAACTGTAGATGAGCAGTGAACACTACTCACTATGATCTCTATAACGGCTTAGTAATTAGGCTACGGTCTCCTAACAGCAATCACTCTAATATTAATGGGTCAATTAGCTAGTGCCATTTTTAGGATTAAATGCCATTTTCTCAAAATCTTGTTTTAGGGGGGTCACTGACTTCAATTTATCAGAAAAGTCTTGTCTTTTATTATGTGTACAGAACTCAAAATGTCATGTTTGCGACATATTGTGGGTTTTCTCATGCACACTCACATATTATGACAAACCCCCGGCGATAATTTAACGAGTGTAACAACAAGTTCAGGACACCCCCACCCCAAATCTAAACCCCCCCCCCTGAAAAAGAAAAAGGGAGGGGAAATAAAGAAAAAAGTCTGCCCAGACAAAAGCATCACCTGACCCAGCAGATATCAGACAGTTTGGCAATGGTTACGAGCCACACACTTACAAAACTGTAGCCAAGCGCCAAACTGCCAGCCACACATAGCCACATGTATGTAGGAGTGAGAGATAAACAAGTTCAGGTCTCTCGCCCTCAAACATTCCTCCACCAGTGTGCTGGCGCCATGTAAAAACCTACTTTCTGAAAACCCAGGCAGGAATTATTATTATGTTCGGCACTCGTGACATCAATCCATTAATATTTCTCCTCTCAAAACAGGGAAAGAAACAAAAAAAGAGAAGGAACAAGAAAGAAAGAAAGAAAGAAGGAAAGAAAAAGAGAGAAAAAAGGAAGAAAGAAAGAAAGAAAAATGACTGACAAAGAAAGAAAGAAAGAAGGAAAGAAAGAAAGAAAGAGAGAAGAAAGAAAGAGAGAGAGAAGGAAAGAAAGAGAGCGAGAAGGAAAGAAAGACAAAGAAAGAAAGAAAGAAAGAAAGAACGAACAAAAGAAAGAAGACAGACAAAGAAAGAAAGAAAGAGGACAGAGAAAGACAGACAAAGAAAGAAAGAAGACAGAGAAAGACAGACAAAGACAAAGAAAGGAAGAAAGAAGACAGAGAAAGAAAGAAAGAAAAAGAACGAAAGAGAAAAAGAAAGAACGAAAGAGAAAAAGAAAGAAAGAAAGAAAGAACGAAAGAGAAAAAGAAAGAAAGAAAGAAAGGCTTTCATGTAGATTAGAATTTACTAAAAAGCGTCCCAGATGCAGCCCACACTTACAAACAACACAGAAAAAAGAAAAAAAGAATACGGAAAGAGGGAAGGAAAGAAAGACAGACAGAAAAGCTATTAGATCTATGTACTTTAGACGCATTCGTCCCAGAGACCTTCCTAAATGAAGCTGCCAACAAATTAGGAAAAAAAAATAGACAAAAGTCACATTCATGTGCCTTTCGACATCGTTGCCAGCACTGAAGTTTTACTCCTGGACAATTAGCACATCAATTCCTGCTCTAAAGAGGGCGGGAGAGACAGGGAGAGAGATAAAAACAAAGGGGAGAGAGAGAGAGAGAGGGGGGGGGGGAGACAGAAAGGGGGGAAGGGGAAAGGGAGAGAAAGAGAGAGAGAAAGGAGGGGAGACATTATCAAAGTTAACCATAATATTTAACTTCACAAATTCAAAGCGGGTCCCCAATGGAGTATACAGGAAATGAAAAAGCTTGTGTAAATAAAGAGAGGAAAAAATTACTGTGGCCACACACATACACACAAAAAAAGATAAATTACAATGTTTGTCTTCTTCGGCAATTTTGTTCGGGTCGTCCTGGTCCTCAGTGACCTAACTTTCAAATAGTTTATTTTATCTCCCTGCTTTGAGGATTCCAGTCCTGTTTACATTAATTTTGGTTTAGGGGGGGGGGGGGGCAAGATAGAAAAGGAGGAGGGAGAGAGATAATGTAGTGAAAGACGAATGACAAAAATATTTTTTTTAAAAACACATGATGAATGAATTTTTTAAAAAAAATAATGAATTTAAAAACAGAAAATTTGACTCACTATTAAAACCAGATTAAAAAAGAAAAAAATGACGATTAAGCAAATTAGAAGATCTGGGAAAGAAAGAGAGAAAGAAAGAAAGAAAGAAAGAGTTCATTTTTCCCAGCCCTCGTCGGTACAGTAGGAAAAACTTGGGATAAAGCTCAGGTAAGATGAGTTCAGCTTGACGAGGTATTGGCGAGGGGAAAAAACCCAACTGTGACACTATTGAAGTGAGGGCCGTTTCATGGGGTTTCTGTTTGCTCGATGGTGGGTTCACAGCTGTTCTTGCCTACTGTTTTGTGGCACGTGGGTTTTGGCGAGTGGCAGAATGTCTGATGTTGTATCTGACTGTATGTTCTTTT
Organism: Onchidella celtica; assembly: GCA_963931925.1. NCBI lineage: Eukaryota > Metazoa > Mollusca > Gastropoda > Systellommatophora > Onchidiidae > Onchidella > Onchidella celtica. The sequence continues at coordinate 41,195,161 of OZ007580.1, read as the reverse complement.
GCTTGGTGAGTGAGGACCGGTGTCTTATGCCTGTACTCATATCGCACGTGTTTAACCTGTGTTGGATGGACGGGTAGTGGAGGCGCAGGGAGGGAAGTATGATTGGGTGAGTGAAGATGTGGGGAGAATGTTTGCTGAAGGACAATGGGTAGACAGAATGACAGACTGACGGAGTTATAGATAGTAGACAGACAGACAGACAGACAGACAGACACAGACAGACAGACAGACAGACAGACAGACAGACAGACAGACAGACAGACAGACAGACAGATAGATAGATAGATAGATAGATAGATAGATAGATAGATAGATAGATAGATAGATAGATAGATAGATAGATAGAATAGATAGATAGATAGACGGGTGGGTGGGTGGGTGGATGGATGGATGGGTAGACAGATAGATAAACAGACATACAAACAGAAAGATAAGGAGAGACAGAGAGAAAGACAGTGAGAGAAAAAAAAGAGAGAGAAAGAGACCAAAGAGATGGAGAGAAAGATGAACACGAAAGCACACAAAATGACTATGTGTACAGTAAACACTTGACTATTTTGCCCACATGTACAGTTTGAAACAATACAATTCAAACACAAATTTCAACAGTTACGCACCTTCTGTGGTCTGTATATCATTTTTTTCACGATTTATGAATGCCCAGCCCCTGTCACTAGGATCAGAGACGCACGTGTACACCTGACAGGTAAGCACTGGATGTGTATTAGAGCACTCAAAAATCTGTCTGCACCGGCAAAAAACAAAGAAACGAAACGAACTTCTTTGAGTAGAGGGAAAAGTGGGAAGCTTTCATCATCTTTTGTGCTAATGAACGGTTCAAAAGAACGAAACGCTTTTGTCGGTTCACCTTCCCCCCTCCCCCCCCCCCCCCATTTTTTTCTTTTCGTCTCCTTGGTCTCTTTCAATCATCATCTTCGTCGTCATCATCATCATACGCCTGTGTTTATAAGAGAGAGAGAGAGAGAGGGAAAATGTGTGTGAGTGTGTATGTGCGTGAGTGAGAGACAAAAGAGATACAGAGAGATGGGGACTGGATGGATGGATGGATGGATGGATGGATGGATGGATGGATGGATAGGATGGACAGACAGACAGACAGACAGCTAGATGGATAGATAGACAGACAGACAGACAGACAGACAGACAGACAGACAGACAGACAGACAGACAGACAGATAGATAGATAGATAGATAGATAGATAGATAGATAGATAGATAGATAGATAGATACACTTTGTTTTCTTTCACAATAGAAGAAAACGCCTAGCACAAGCAAACATTATGTATGCACCTTGTATGCAGGTAAAGGGACGGATGGTAAAACACGACAATAGGGGGAGGGGGTGGGGGTAGGGGAAACGGGGGGGGGGAGGGGGGTAACTTTGTTAATGTAAAAATGGAAACGCCAGCAGTGAGTGAGCGAGTGCACGCTTCTCCAATTACTTAATTACGCTGGTGAGTTCTGTGTGTGTGGGTGCCTGTAAGTGTACTCACTTGGGGGTCTCTTAATAGTGTTTGATGACGGTCTGTTAGCTGGGAGGAGAGGGACGGGGGGGGGGGGAGGAGAGGGGAGAATGAAATAACGAAAAATGAGGTCGGGAAAGACAGCGGGAGATAGCAAAGGGCAGTGTGGAAGTGTAGGAATGTCGGAGTAAATTGCACTAAGGAGGGAGGGAGGGACTATGTTCATACTATTATTTACTTAACCGAATGGGATCATTTGATATATCCTCAGAGTAACTTTTTATACTAACTGCATGCGTGAAAGAGAGAGAGAGAGAGAGAGAGAGAGAGACAGAGAGAGAGAGAGAGAGAGAGAGAGAGACAAACAGACAGACAGACAGACAGCGAGAGAGACACAGAGAGAGTGAAGACGCACAAAGAGAGAGAGAGACACAGAGAGAGAGGGAGAGAGAAGGGAGGGGAGGGTGGACGCAAGTTTCTCCAATCAACAGAGACTCATAGTAGTAAACTCCTGCATTTGAGAGAAAGAACGACACAGTATGAAAACACCCAAATGCTTGACATTCATGTCCCAAATGCTTGACATTCATGTCCCAAATGTACTAAGCTTTCTTTTTTTTTTTTACAAGTGTAAACATTTAAAATTTTCTCTACCTCCATCGTGTCTCTTTCATTCCCCCTTCAACCCCCCCCCCCTCTCTCTCTCTCTCTCTGTCTGTCTCTCTATCTTAGGTAAAGCACATTGGCTAGCAAAGTAAATGTGCACTATGATAAATAAATAAATAAATAAATAAATAATAAAACAGAATACATTCATACTGTATAACCAAAAGAGTGCACATAACACTGAAATGTTACACGCCAGCTTACATCAAAGGCTGACAATTAATTTTACATCAAACTGAATTCCATACACACACACACACACACACACACACACACACAAAACACCAGGGCGCCGCAGGTGCGCTCAGAAACACCTGGGCAGGGTTACTCACCTTGAAAAAGTTCATAAATTAAGAGACACATCTGCACCCGAATGAATTACTCACGCACTCTAGTAGTAACATTATAATTTACCTATCATTTTAAGCCTGGGCGCGCAAATAGCCAGATATCTCATGGGAGTAGTTGGTTGGTAACGTCATGACTCGTTGGCTGGTGCGTGACGTCGTATTGAAACTGAATATCGTGGCGTCACTATCCAATTAGTCGGGCGATCAAACTTCGCTGGTGTGCGCCTATACTCAATCTTAAATACATTTTTTAAAAGAAGTCTACATTATGACTTTTATGACAATTTCCATTGGCTTGTTTCTCTCTCTCTGTCTCTCCCTCGCCTACTTTCTTCCTTCTACCCGTTAAATCGTTTTCCACCCTCTTCATCGCCCTACCTCCAACCATCTTTCTAAGCACAGACAGGTAGACAGACTGTCAGATAGATAGATAGATAGATAGATAGATAGATAGATAGATAGATAGATAGATAGATAGATAGATAGACAGATAGACAGACAGACAGACAGATAGATAGATAAATAGATAGAGACAGACAGACAGATAGATAGATAGATAGATAGACAGACAGACAGACAGACAGACAGACAGACAGACAGACAGACAGACAGACAGACAGATAGATAGATAGATAGATAGATAGATAGATAGATAGATAGATAGATAGATAGATAGACAGACAGACAGACAGACAGACAGACAGATAGATAGATAGAAAGATAGATAGATAGATAGATAGACCGATGGACGGACGGACGGACGGACGGACAGACAGACAGACAGACAGACAGACAGATAGACAGACAGACAGACAGACAGACAGACAGACAGACAGACAGACAGACAGACAGACAGACAGAGAGAGAGAGAGAGAGAGATAGATAGATAGATAGATAGATAGATAGATAGACAGACAGACAGACAGACAGACAGACAGACAGACAGACAGACAGACAGACAGACAGACAGACAGATAGATAGATAGATAGATAGATAGATAGATAGATAGATAGATAGATAGATAGATAGATAGATAGATAGATAGATAGATAGATAGAGACAGACAGATAGATAGATAGATAGATAGATAGATAGATAGATAGATAGATAGATAGATAGATAGAAAGAAAGCGGCAAAAACAGACAGAAGAAGAACCTAAGAGAAAACACCAGCAAGAAAAAAAAAAAGAAACTATTGATTTCCTATATAGCTGATAAAGACACCTGATCTGTACAGGCCATGCCCTCGCCCCCCACCACCCTTCCCCCACCCTTGCACATGTCATAACTCAAGCCAATCCAATTCATAGGCAAAATTGATTAAGTCGCTCAGGCTATCGATTTTGTAATAAAGCGTGAACAAGAGAAATGCCTTAAGAAACAGCCAGCACAGAGCCCTGGCCACAGTGTTTGTTCTTAAAGCAAGAGCTATGCGGGTAGCAGTTTTCTCTGTGTGTGTGTGTGTTTGTTGTTTCGTCCATAAAATATGTACGCTGGAGGGGGGGGGGGGGGGAGGTTGGCCCCTGTGTACATGGAAGGAAAGGGGGCGGGGGTTCTGAGGTGCATATGACAATGTAAGCTTTTCACCTATGGTAATGATTTCAAAAAGTTTGGCTTTAGATATAAAACTAATACATGTATTATGTTGAGTTTCACTGATGTGGTCAATAAAAGTACCACAGAGATGATGAGGGCAGTACATTGTTTAATACAGACTACAGCAGTAAAAGTGTGTGTGACTTCCACATATAATGATTACATGGGATTATATCTTCTAATACGATTATTATTTCAGGTTCTCTCTCTCTCTCTCTCTTGCTCCTTCTCTCAATCACTCACTCTATTTCTCTCGATCTCTCTGTGTTTTCCACACCCCCCCCCCCCCACCCAGACACACACATAATCTTTCTCATCCCCTCATTCACTCTCTTTTTCTTTTCTTTTTTATTCTCTCTCTCTCTCACTCGTCTACGTTCTTCCTTCTATCCGTTAAATCGATTTCCACCCTCTTCATCTCCTTAATGTCAACAATCCTTCTAAGCCCCCCCCCCCCCCCCAAAAAAAAAACAACTTTTTTCCTGGGGTATCACATGACATGATATACAAAAACCCTCCTGAAAATAAAGAAATCTGATATACGCACTTAAAACATTTCATTGCGTTCCTGATCACGCCAAAACAGTTTCTGATGGGAAAACTAGAAAACAGCACAGGTCTCTTGGGTGGACACACACTGGACAGGTCATTTTTCAGTAGCTGTCACGGGAGGTAAAGGGCAATGGATGTGGACTCTGGAGGCGAGGAGGGGGGAAGGGTATCTTTTCTTCTTTCTCCTCATTGCTTCTTTCCTGTCTTCCAAATACATGTTGCTCACAAAGGTCAGAAGTGTCATCAACTGACCAGAATACACCCCTAGGAATCGGACGATGGACGTGAGTTGGGTCGAAGGAAAGGTGGGTGTGGGGATCCCCTAAAAGTATGGTTAATATAAGATTAAGAGAGAATAAGAGAGAGAAATATATATATATAGAGAGAGAGAGAGGTGGAAGAGGAGGGACGGATGGACGGACAGACAGACAGACAAACAGACAAATAGATAGATAGATAGATAGATAGATAGATAGATAGATAGATAGAAGAGTAGGAACGGATGGACGGACAGACAGATACACAAACAGACAGACAAATAGAAAGATAGATAGATAGATAGATAGCTAGGTGAAGAAATGTTTCTACTTTTAATTTTACAATGGAACTCTCTAAAAGAACATTAGGACACACTGACAAATGCCAGTGTATACATAATAAATATCCAATTTTTTATAAAAATTTCTCCTAATTACATTAAATGGCCCAGAAAGTAATTGCTTTCACTGCATAGATCATTTACATCTCCTCTAGGAGCAAAATACACAAACACTGGCAAGAAGGCTTCAGAAATGACGTTAACCATTGCCCTTTATAACCATTTGCGTTTGCTCTCTGAGGGAATCCTCCTAGATCTGTCACCAACAATTGGGGAGGGGGGTGGAAGTGGAGGGGGAGGGGGGTGGAAGTGGAGGGGGGTGGAAGTGGAGGGGGAGGGGGGTGGGAATTATATTTTCGTATTTCACTCAAAATTGTCAAAAATATATCAAGCCCGGTCAGTATACCCGGCTGGGGAATTGAAATGTCTTTGGGGAAAAAAACAAGTGAAAGAGAAAATGAAAAAACAGCCGGGTGAAAAATGCCTTTCTCTCTTGGGATGAGAAATGTGGAAATGTCAATGCCTGGGAAGGCTGGATAGCCCATCATTATTGGCTCTCTCTTTCGCCGTCTGTCTGTCCCTCCTTCCCTCCCTGCACAGAGAGAGAGAGAGACAGAGAGAGAGAGAGAGACAGAGAGAGAAAGACAGAGAGAGCGAGAGAGAGAGAGAAAGAGAGGCGGCGATGAAAAGGGAATGAGAGAGACAGACAGTCAGAGAAGAAAGAGATATAGAAATAAAGGAGAAAGAGAGGAAAGATAGAGAGAGCGACAGAATGAAAGGAAAGAGAGAGAGAGAGAAGGGAAGGAGAAAGACAGAGAACACAGAGAGATACAGAGAAAGAAAGAAAGGAGAAGGGGAAGGAAGGGAGAGAGAGAGAGAAAGAAGGTAAGAGAGAGACAGGCATAGCGAGAAAGATACAAATATACACCACAGCACCCCTCTCTTTCCCCTTGGCATTCTGGCAAGCATAAGAAACAAACCAGAGCTCCCCTGAGTTTATGGCTATGAAAATACGCCTCTGGTAAATAAAACCCTCTTATCAAAACTGATGAAGCTCAAACTAAGCCCGAAAACCAACCCATATAAAGTCAAAACAGAAAATACCAAGTAACTATACAGAGAGATGGACGGGACAGACAGACAGACAGGCGGACAGGCGTCCAGACAGACGGACAGGCGTCCAGATAGAGAGACAGAAAGAAAACGAGAAAAATGCTCTGACAGCGAGAGGAAAAGAGTAAAGTAGATGAAATAAAGAACGGTAATGGAGAAACGATTAGCCACTTTCAGAAATTTCGGACCCCGGACGCAAGATGCAGAAAAATGGCATAGTCCAAGAAGCTCACATACAATCCATATAAATAGGCAAAAATTAAAGATACCCAATACCTACAAAATCTTTATATTATCACTGGCCACTTTTGCTAGTGAAGACTGCCAAACGCAGAAAAACAGCTCACTCCAGGAAGCTAAACCCAACCCATATAAAGACAAAATAAATTCCAATAGTAACTGTATCAAAAATCATTTTCATTCGGTCCGAGACTAGAAACCAAAGACGAAAAATTGCATACATTAAAGCCAAGACTGTTCGAGAGAGTTCGAATAGTATTTGCTTCCGGGGAATTTCAAGAAATTTACAACAAATCATGAACAGCTGAGTTTGTATCTCGTGGCGTAACATCATGCCATATGACACAACGTCACGCCCTCCATGTCAACAAGGAAAACACTTCAGGAGAAGATGCTTTATACCAAGGAAGTAAATTCCATTCCGTCAAACTTTCCGGACATGACGTTAAAGGGGCGTTGTCCACGCCACGTGAGCGCTGCGAGAACAACAGGCCATATTTGGGCATTGGGTGCTACTGTGAAATAATAATAATATGAAACTGGATCATGCAAAACTGGATGAGCCGGGGGACTGGTGCGTATGTGTGTTTGAAGACACAATGCCTTCAGCTTTGACGTTACTGGATCTATCCTGAAGTCTAGTTATTTGTCTGTTCTAGACATGGAAGGTCCCTATAACAAAACAAATAAACAACTCTATCTATCTATTATCTATCTATCTATCTACTATCTATCTATCTATCTATCTATCTATCTACTATCTATCTATCTATCTATCTATCTATCTATCTATGCTCTTTTCTGTCCTTCACTCCTTCTCTTTCTTTCTCTCTCTCTCTCTCTCTCTCTCTCTCGTTCTTTCTCATCTCTCTCTTTATCTCCGTCTCTCTTTGTTTCGCTCCTTCCTATATCTCTCTCTTTTTCTTTCTCTCCGTCTCTTTCTCTGTCTTTCTCTCCATCGCTCTCTTCTTTTCTCTATCTCCATGGCTCTGTTTTTCTTTCTCTCTGTGTAAAAGGAATGTGTCAACCACTACAATGTCCAGAGTACTGGTCTTTTGCCAGCTGTCCACACTGTCGGACATAGGCTAGGACATAACACAACAACGTTTCCACCTCAAGGCCAAAGTGTTACTAAAAAACAACAACACAACATTCATGCTAAAACAAGGAAGAAAAAAAGGAGCCATGGGAGCATTTGATGGGCGGAGAAATCCAGGGGTGCGGCTGGGGGTCAACATTCATCTAGAAGTTCAAACATAGGAGAACAAAGAAAGAACGATGAGAAGGGGCTGCGGGGGGGGGGGGGGGGAGGAAAAACGCAGGGAAAAAGAAAAAAACTGAGAGAATACGTGTGTGTGTGTGTGTGTGTGTGTGGGTGGATGTGTGTGTGTGTGTGTGGGTGGATGAATGTGTGTGTGTGTGTGGGTGGGTGGATGTGTGTGTGTGTGGGTGGGTGGATGTGTGTGTGTGTGTGTGTGGGTGGGTGGATGTGTGTGTGTGTGTGGGTGGGTGGACGTGTGTGTGTGTGTATGTGTGTGTGTGGGTGGGTGGATGTGTGTGTGTGTGTGCGGTGGGAGAAAAAAGAAAGATAGAAAAAAGGGCATGAGGGACAGGAACATAGAACAGAGAGAGAGAGAGAGAGAGAAGACCACAGCAGAAAAGACGGAAAGAAAGAAATGTGAAGAGAAAGACAGAGAGAGGTCCACACAAAAAAAAAGGGAGAAAGAGAGAGAGAGAGAGGAGGGCACAGAAAAGGGAGAAAGAGAGAGGGAGAGGACTGGTGATGAAGCACACATGACCAGAGCACAAACAAAACATGAAGCTGACCACGCCAACACGAGGTGACCAGGGGAGGTCAAGAACCTGAAGACATCACTGTGTCAAGGCCGACCACTGATCTTCTCCGTTGAAAAAACAAAAATCCATTTTCTTCCGCCTTACATCCCCTTCCACCCCCACCCCCTCCTCGGTGAACAAAACAACCAGCAACAATAAAAATATAGTGGCAGAGACCAGTGACAATTTATTGTTCTCCGCACAAAACTCGACATACCCACAAAAATATAACGGCAGAGACCAGTGACAATTTATTGTTCTCCGCACAAAACTCGACATACCCACAAAAATATAACGGCAGAGACCAGTGACAATTTATTGTTCTCCGCACTAAACTCGACATACCCACAAAAAACCCGTCTTCAAATTTCCTGGGGAAGTCAAACGCCAAATGTTACACAATCACGTTCCCTTTTTCTTTTTTTGTTTTTTTTCCTTTGTGCTCGGGGTATCCAAATCATTTCCTTGTGGGCCCTTCGGCTTTCCGGCCATAATAGTCTTTCAGCCAATCAAAACGTGAGATCGGGACAGCCCCGGGTATCGTGATAAATTATGCTCCATTGGACAAATCGATTAACCTGTTGTAGTTTAAACTTTGCTGAAAACGAAGAAAAAAAAAAGCAACAACGTAAAATGCGGTGATTTTCCAAGGCATTTGACAGCAGCTATAAATTTTGCCCCCTGAATGAGTTTCCACCGTTTTGTTCGCGACAGTTTTTATTTTTCGGTTCTTTTCTGTGCAGAAATCTGACGCTAAATTAATGGCTATGATTTTCCTGGTTCACGGCACGACATTTGTCTTTATTTGCCGGAGTCGTTTCCGGTGGATTCGGATAACGGGAGTGAAATGCGCTGTTTTTCCGAAAAGATCCGTAATACTATTATAATGCGGTTTAATTCTTCTTTGTGAACCCGAACACCTTTTCTCCATCTGTTTATTGATAATTGATCTAGATTGTTCTAGATCGTGCTGTCGCCGTTGGAAACTGGTAGGGATCACATTTCAAGCTTTACAGTACAGCGTCGGCCTATATGTAAAACTCACCCCAGATCAAACATTAACTTGACACGGCAAATTAAATCGAATACAAGTACTACTATGGACAGTTAAAATCGACCCTGAGGTGAAGAGAGAGAGAGAGACAGTGAAACAAAGAGACAGACAGTGTGTGTGAGAGAGAGAGACAGAGAAACAAAGAGAGAGGGAGAGAAAGGGAAAAATGTGTGTGAGGGAGAGAAAGAGAAAGAGAGCCAGAAAGAGAAAGAGTATGTGTGTGTATGTGTGTGTGTGTGAGAGAGAGAGAGAGAGAGAGAGAGAGAGATATGTTCTGGCACCGTATATTTATACATGATCTTTTCAGCAGTACTAGACTGTATGATATGCTCACTTTTAGCACCTTTTAATCAAGTTAGATAGACAGATTTTAATATTCAGACAGGCAGATTTAGTCGTCACCGATCCCCAGAACTGTAGTAATCGGTTTGGGCTACTTTTCAGGAGAAACAAAAAACTGTTATTTTAGCACAACTGGTCTGGTGACGATGAATGTTTTTGAAAGTTTGCAAATTTGATATTCGATTATTTTTCGGTTAAGGAGTCTAGAACCAAAATAATTCGTTGCGGCTTTGAACGTAGTTGACTATGATTATACGAAAATCAATTTTTCAAATTGTTGAATTACTGCAGTCTCCGGGAAGGGGTGACATAGTATTCCTAGGCCTTGACATAATTATAAAACTCCCTGCGTATTTCGTAAAATATAAGGATGATTTCTGTGAGGTCCGCATTATACACGAACATAATACAGAAAAAAAAAACCTTACAATCAGAGATAGAGTATTATGCAAGACACAGAATACCGAGACCAACCGTTCCTTCTTCCACTATATGTCCACAAACTGCGCGCGTATAAATACCGTGAGTCGGCCTACTACTCTTTTTCCGTTCAATTATGAAAGGGTAAGGTACGAATTGTTGCGCTATTGACATCGATGATACGCGCATAAGTCGAAGGACGGAATATGACGAATTGATTCATCTCTCGGGATCCTTTGATCTCGGGTATTATCAAAGTTAATGTTTGACCAGAATATCATCTGAATAGCACAACAGAATCAACCTAATATGGATGCATTATTATCTCATCCAAATAGCTTAATGGAATCAAACTGCTATCTATGATATATCTGCAAAGCCCAAGGAAGTAATATTTCCCCCCTCGCTACATAATTCATTAGCGTATCGCATGATACAGCTTCTTAATGCTTGCGCAAGGCATGCCTAAATTGATGAATGGATGAGAAAGCTTAAGGGGCCATCTCTAAATAAAGCAGAGGCTGTTGTTATGGGAACGTACGCTGGTTACAAAGCCGAATACAGAAAATGCTGTGTTGTGTGTCCACTGTTCAGCTATAGCTTAATGCCTGCAATGTAACATAGCATAGTCCCATAGCAACATCTTGATCATTTTTCTTTCTTCCTTCTTTCACTCCCGCTTTGCTTTCCTGAGCACTAACTAGGCACTACAACCTTCGTCCGCCTAATACTTATTTTCCCATAGCAACAGCCAAAATAATAACATACCGGTGTGTAAGTACAGCTTTGGCGATTTTTTTTACCACCCTCCCCCCTTCCCCCGTGCAGCTTTGGCTTATGCTTGGGTTCAATTCTCCGCCCCCCCCCCTCTCCAAACCACCACACACCTATCCCACACGTCCAGCAATCGGCCATTAGAATGGTGAAATGTCCATGGCAAGGCTTTGACGTTTTAAAAATTCAAAGTTGCAGTGTGAATGGACTATTCTGATCGTTTCGTTACTACAAAAACATAATAATAAAATTAAGACTTACCTAATCAGTCACTTTCTTCCCCAACCACCTCTTTTAAAAAGACCCTTGAAAAGTCACTATCATAATAGAAAGGCAGCAGTTGGTATTGGGTTTCACTGTTCATGTATAGCTTACTGGGTAAAAAAGCTACATCCCCTAGCACAGCCACGAACTGAAAAGCCCCCCCCCCCCCTCCTCAGCCTCAAAGTACACTTTCCGTTGATGGTAAACCCTCCTTCGCCCCCCCCCAAAAAAAACACTGCTCTTCCCCCCCCCCCCCCCACAAACGTGCTTCGTAAACGGCCCCTTGAGCTGAGGTAAATGTACGTGGCATAATACCCTGGATGAAGCCATAATGCACTCGCAACCAAAGCTCGGGCGCTGTGGAATTCGTCAAGATCAGCAGGGACGTAAATCTGATTCTCAATACAATTTATGTCGGGATGTCCATCCATCTTGCTCGTGCTCTCTCGCGGCCGGTGCGTGATCTCGCGATATCATGTGGATTTTATGCTGGTCTATAATATGGAAATGCGAGTATATCATGTAGCCAATCCCTGTTCCAGTGGACTGCAATTTTATTCTCAGCGTTGGTAAAGAATCGCAAGAATTATGATTGTACTAGCGATAACAAATGTGATGATGATGATGATGGCGACGCGATGACGGTGGTGGTGATGATGATGACGATGATGATGACAAAAATGGCTATGTCGGTGACGTCGACGATGATGATATTATACGCCAAATCGTTAATATTTCCTTCTCTGTCAATCCTCACTAGGCCTCTTGATTTAGTATCTCAGGGTAAATCGCGCCCTCAGTTCTTATTTGTTCCAACTCCACTTTTTGCACAATTGAGAAATTCGATGTTAAACGTTTGCGGCTTTAGCATTACGACAAATCGGAACTGTGAACGAAGGACATTAAACTGCGAATCATGAACGTCCAATGTACTGCCTGCCTTTTGGGTTGTCTTTCACACTGCAACGTTCTGCTGCAACACATCAAGCTTAAGTATGTGCTGGGAGCAAACACGCTTCGACACATCATCATTATGTCAACAGAATCGGTAATTAACGGAATATTTCCATATTATGTCCATCAACACACGCCAGTCAGCGTTTTTTAGAATGCATTTGTCTGTTGTCAGAATTCAGAGGCCAATTTTTTAGATTTTAGAAACGACTCTTTAATAACCAAGAAAGGATGGGTCATAAAGAACCACAGTTTCCTTTTTTGTTGTTGATGTTGTTTTTTGCTTGGAAGTCGAAATCGTGAGATTGACAAACAATCAAGGGGAAAAAAAGTTACGTAGTATCGGCAGAGGGATCTTTCGAGTCAGTCTTTAACCTTAAACCTATTTCTAACCCTGTTCTCATCTCTAACCCAAAATCAAATCGTATTCCCTTACACTTTCAGCCAGGAAACAGGGAATCAGGGTTAGGGATAAGGTCAGGATTAGACATACCCATACAGTATCTTGTCCAGGTGGCTGTGGCGTGCGGCGCTCTTAAATAGGCAATTTTTCATTTTAAAAAGGTGTATGTTCAGTTAACTAACTGTCTTTGCAGAAATATCTCCATCTATGACTCAAACAATTTTTTGACAAGGACAAGATTTGCTCCTTTGTTTTCAAAATCTGTTGTTTACCCCCTGGTAAGGCTTCACGTTCATGGGCACTGGATATACTTGACAAAACAACAGGAATCAGACAGTCTCTCCTCCCCCCCCCCCCCCCCCCCCCAAAACTAACATCCTGTCTCCCACGCCACCTTCATTAAATCAATATCTTGAACACAAACAACACTCCCATCCTTCACCTCTCAAGATCTATTTTTCAAAACACGAAGCCAGACCAAAGGCGTACCCTGTCATCCATGAGAAAGGTTTCGGTTTTCAAAAATGAACTTTGGTGGGCGGTTTAAATAAATAACTAGTTAGGTCGCTACGCCATTTCTTCAAAACTCATGATCCCAGGGCCTTGAAGAAAAAGAAAAACAAAAACCATTTTAGTTTATTTCTGACCTAATCAACTGCGTGTTTGCTTGGTCCTTATGCATTGTCTTTCTGTCCTTATCTCCAGTTATAATATCATTTCCGGACTTTCGGAAAAACGCTGAAAGAGAGACACTACGAAAACAATCCATTTATGTGTGTTTTTATTTTTAAAAAAATTACGATTTCGTACGGATGTAAGTCTGGGAGCGTACATAATCAAGTCTGTTTTGCTTGAGTTTCGCGAACTATCGAGTTAAACAGGACTTCGAACAATCGAGAGACTGAATGAAACACGTCTATCTTTTAGGTTGATTCCACAGAAAGTTTGAACCGGGTCAAAACCGATCCGAAACACACCTCTCTCAGTTCTCTCTTAGCCTAAATTCTGTCTGTGCTTTCACGACGCAAACTGGCGAAACCACCAGAACCAAAAGCCTGAAGCTCTGGGGGGAAAACATGACTAAACGCATGCTAAACCACACACATGACACTAACCAGCCATCCTACTGTCACAGATGGCACGTTAAGTATCAAGATTACTGCTTCACCTCTGTTAAGACCAGTGTCGTGAACGCCCATTTAAGTGTTGGCGACAAATGTGCTCCTCCTTCATAAAAGCACTCGTGTGATCCTCGTTAAAAAAAAAAGCAAGCACGTATTAAAATTTGTTTTAACGTTTACACTACTCATTATGAGCCCTTAATACAGATTGGTAAAGATGGTTTTCAAGCAGAACTGTTAAGTCGAGGGCCCTACCATAAATACAAGGTGTCACCAACAAAATGTACACAATACTTATTAATATGTTGTCAATTAAGATTTATCCGAGAACAAATATTTCAAATTAAAGAGGACAGATGTGTAAATATTTGAGTTATCGCTTGTGTTCAAACTGGGGACCATGCTGGGCCAAACACTGATGACAACGTAGTTAAATAGAGTTGCAAACAACATTTGACACTTCTTTAATTTTTGGTTTTTTTTGGCATATATACAGGTTGTTTCCACAGCACAGCAGAGTGGATGGCCAAACAAACTCAATGCTGGACACCAAAACTTAAATCACAACAGCATGGAAGTGCGCAGTTGATGAACCCCCAGCTTTTTTAAAACAACAATAAACCTCAAAGGATACAAATTTTATTACGATTTCAAAAGCCATGAGAAAACTAAGACTTTCAGCAACACAAAAACTACTTGTTTTTCAAGAAAAATAGAGATTAAAGTGTTCTTTCGATATAATCTAACTTAAGATGGCAATATAACAATTATAATTTTTAAAAAATTACATTCATTCTATGAGACTTATCTCAGTATTGTCCGCTTTCGTATATGCTATTTCTCAATGAATTCGCCGGATGTTGTTTTCATATTTGAGATTTCAAAAGAGAGAGGGTAAAGATGGTGGTAACAATGCTCTAAGTTTCAGACGATTTGGCTTAAGATGGCAATATACATAGGCTACCACAATCATTCTGTGAGACTTATCTTAGTTGAGCCTTGTCCGCTGTCGTCGATTGTTGGACTCGCCGGAAGCCACTTTCATTTATTCAAAATTTCAAAAGAGATGGATTATAGTTGGGGGGGGGGGGGCGGATGGGGTTAGCAATACTCTCAGTTTCAGATGATAAATCCAACTTAATACAGCAATATACATTCATTTGGTGAGACTTGTCTCAAGTGCGTCTAGTCCGCTGTCGGACTTGATCCTCTGTCAATGAACTCGCCGCAAGTTATTTTCAGATTTCAGATTTGAAAAGAAAGAAAAAAGAAGGAACAAACAATGGCGCCTTTCAAACTTTGAAAACCTTCTGGCTGGTTAAACAGGTTTTCCAGGCAAGTTGACAAAAACAGCGCGGCTCTCACCAGCCAAGTTGTCCACGACCCTCGCCATGTGCTCGGGGAGCATGCTGACATGGCTTGGCTGTTCCCCGGGACACCTTTTTTTAAAGACATTTCTCTATCGACACAGTCAAGTGATTTGTTAAAGCACTTGTACCGTACTTGCTCGCACCTGGGACATGAAAATGTTAAAATGTTTTCTCCTTAAGTCACGTCATAACCAGTGGCGGATCTACTATGAAACTAGAATGTTGTTGGAGGCGCGTTGTATGATTACAAAGCCAAAATAGAGAAAATACAGAGTCGTGTTCACTGTAAGTCACGTCATAACCAGTGGCGGATCTACTATGTAACCAGAATGTTGTTGGAGGCGCGTTGTATGATTACAAAGCCAAAATAGAGAAAATACAGAGTCGTGTTCACTGTTTCATCAATGGCTTATAATGATGCTAAAGCTTCGAGGTCCCTAATCCAGGAGGGGCCCTGAAGAAACGTTTTTCAATGAGTGAATTTTGGATGTTGAACCACACCTAGCTGTGCGATTTGTTCTATCTCAGGCCACGCCAATCTGGTATCTTCCTTATGTAAAAGCGGTAACAAATTCTTTACTTTCCCTGGCTAAATCTAAATGACAAACTTATCGGATACAGCATTTCTCCCCCACCTCTCCAACCCCAAACCCCTTTTTCCTATCCCCATTCCCTCTCCTGTTAAAAGTGCAGATGTCAAAAAGGACACGGCCTCAATAACCGACGTCAACATTTCAAAACAAATTTCAACAAAACAAAGCCATAATGATATTGTCCTGCTTCACTAGAGACAAACAAACAAATACACAAAAACCTCCCTGCACAAACACCCACTGACTTAATGAAATATAATTGATCTATTTTGGCATGCTTGCAGCCCTCGACAGCCCTCGGGTTATATTACAAGTTAAAGGTTAAATTCTGAAAACAAGCGCTGGTGAACGACACAAAACAACAGCAGCACTTATTTACTAGCTACTAGATTCGAATGACATTGAAAGGGCTCCAAAATACAGCCTAGCACAAACCAACATGGGAGCTTGAAAAACAAGAAATGTACACTTTATATTTCCTGTTCGATGACAATGTTGTACTCGTGAATTATACCAGCGAGAGGTTCTTCTTCAACTCTTCCAACTCGTGTTATGTGGGAAATTGATATTGCTAGAGGACCGTGGCATTTTACGTTACGAGCTGTAGCTGAACAGTGAAACACAACCCATTATTTTCTCTATTGGACTTTATGATCAGACTACGGTTCCCTATCAAAAGCCACTGAGGGAAAAGAATGCTAAAACACTAAATATGCTAAAAAAAAAAACTGTTACATGATACAGAAAAAGTATCTTGTGACGAGCTCTACTCTATTCTGTGCTTCATTTCCAGTCCCTGATGAACAAAAGAAACTGTCAGTTCTACAAACTTATAACCCACATCTAGAAAGACAAGGCACATTATTTTCCTTCCATGAAATGATGTAAAGTAGTATAATTATTTTGACATACAGTGACATACATATTGCCTTTCCTCTGCAGCACTAACAGGGAACATTTTCTCACACCTCCCCATCCAAATTTTTTAATTTTTCGTTTATTCTCCATCCATTCTCTCCTTCTTCCTCCTCCCCCCCCCCCCCCCCCGTCAACTATACATGTCCCGTGCACGGTCCATGACATGTCGCAGGTAAACATGCTCTTAAAAGAACAAAAAAAAAAAAGAAGTAAAAAACGAACGAAGAACAAAAGACAAGGCAGAGGGAGACGAGGGGGGGGGGGGTGGGGTAGGGGGAATTTACCGTGGAATTGACTGTCAGCCATGCGGAGAAATGGAAAAATAATATGCAGGCCCCGCTTGGCTTAACATTAAAGGGTTGGTGTGGAGTTCGGGGTAAGCTGTCTTGTTGTGTAGCGCTGGATAGGCGTGCTTGCCACAGCATCATGGCTGGTCTACAGGGTTGACAGAGAGAGATGGATGAGTACGTAGGCTGGTAGGTAGGTGGATGGGTGGGTGGGTAGCTAGGTAGGTTAGTAGGTACCAGACGAGTTGGTAGATAAGTAGGTGGACGAATGGGAGGGGGGGGCTGTTAGATAGGCAGGTATTTCAGTAGGTAGATAGGTGGGTAGACATGTACCGAATGAAGTGGTAGGTCGCTAAGTGAAAGAGTCAGTGAGTGAGTAGATAGGTAGCTAAGTGGGTGGGCAGGTTGGTACCAGCTGGGCTGGTAGGTAGGTAAGTAAACAGATAGACAGACAGACAGATAAGATATGCAAGCAGATGCGTGGTTAGGTAGGCTGATCTGGTAGAAGCAACGGCAGGAAGGTACGTGGACAGATGGATGGATGGATGGATAAGTGGGAGATGGAAAGCTAGCTGGATGGGTAAACTGGCGGGGACACGATAGACAGCTGAATACATGAAGGAATAATTAAATCGGTAGATAGGTTACGATCGATAGAACTGCCACACAGTAACTAAATCACAGCCCACATACCGAGATCACTAACTTGACTTAATCCACTAGCAATAACCGCGACCTGTAATCTGTCACTGTGAAAGTAGGCCGTATTTCCAGGTCAAACCAACCGTTCACACCAATCACACGCTGTGACATACTTATACTGTATTCTTATAGTAAAACGTAGCATAATACAAGTTCTTTGTGCTGGAGATTTACTGTCCTACTGAATACATCGCCTCTCTCTCTCTATCTCTCTCTCTCGGGTATTTGGTCGGTGGGCGCTTCTCGTAGAGTCTCCACCATCTGTCCCATCATTGTGCTATACTGAATATCCGCATATTATCGTCTTGCTTCATTGTGCTATACTGAATATCCGCATATTATCGTCTTGCTTCTTCCTGACACAATATGGCCGTTGACGTGTCCATGTGTGCTTTCTTCAAACAAAACGCAAAGTCAGAACTCTCTCTGTCTCTTCCAACTCACTTCTTCCTCTCCCCCCCCCCCCCCCCCCCAAACCAACACAAAACAAAAAACAAACCCACACAACTTTAGAAGGGAGACAGCTCTTTTCGTTTGAACTTGATGCTGATAAAACTGATATCGTTCTGCTACGCCCTTTTTGAATGACGTGGTCTATTTTTCTGACATGCCAATTCAGTTGTTCGGACACACAATGACACACGATCTTCTTTTCTTGAATTTCGCGGTAAGTTCGAAAGAAGACCACTAGAAATTGATATTTTTCAAGTGTAGCCTCGGGTTAGGAAAATTTAAATTCCCGACTCATTTAACATCTTGGCAAGCAAATCTGACACTTGTGTATGCTCCTTAAGTTTGAGTTTGGAGAAATCACGTCGAACGCCACAACGGTCACGTTGTACTAGGACGAAGCAAGACGCTGGACAGAATATAACAGAATGATAGGACAGAAGAAGACCCTACCAGAAGCGCGAGCCCCAACCACCCGCTGTGTAGGCTGATGTCGCAATGCACCGGTGACGATCTCACTACTGCAATAATTATGTGAATTTTATTTTTTATGCCAAACATTTAGCACTTTACGGCTCAGTGTTCCATATTTGAAACAAGACACCTGGTCCCTTGTGTCCCGAATTTGGGACAATCTCATTCTATGCAAGTATTTTAATAATAATAATAAAAAAAATCTTTTGAAATTCTGTGTCCGTTTTCTCCATGTTCATCCCTGTATAACACAGTCCATTACTTGAGGGTTACTTTTAATAGCAAATATATCCTAAACTAGGCAGATCACAAACTTAGTTCTTGTTTGTTCCAACTCCACAATTTGCACAGCTGAGAAAGTCGACGTTAAACGTTTGCAGCTTTCCTTATTACGATAAAGGGTTAGGCTAAATCGGAAGTGCCAAACAGCTTGATAAGTGCCACAACGCACTTTAAACAAATGTTAAAGTATGAATTTGTTATACCTCTTTTACATACTAAAAGATCTAAAGTTCTTCAGCAAATGGAGACAGAACAAACACGAGCCAAGATCGCAATACTTCATTATTTCCAGTTGAAAAGTACAGTCTTCCAGGCACTCGATATTTAGCATCGTCCCCCATGCAGATTTCCCCAAACCCTGTGGAATATATCGAGGGCCGCAATGTAAACTGTCGTAACTCGACGTAAATCTTTTTTTTTAAATTGAGATATTTGGCATGCTTGTACCCTCTGACAACCTGCAGGTTGCCTATTTGGGGGTTCAACTCTTAAAACTGAGGGTCAAATAATATTTGTTAAAAAAATACCGTTACTACTGTCTGATCAAGAAAGACATCCTGTTTTGTTTTTTTAACTCTTGGAAAATCTGTATAAAGTGAGTTACGATAGTTTACAATAGGCCCTCGATAATATTTAAGCCCACCGCACCTTACGCAATATAAAACCAGCGCTGGCCCACTCCCAACTGCAAAAAAACAAATTCCGAATGTTATTACTCACTCGCCAAACAAAAATCTGACACATTCCATTACACAACGAGGGATTTTCTGTGTTCAAAAGTAAGTGGTAAAAATAAACAACTATGCCGTAATAATGACCAATCGTGTTATCTGAAATTTAAAAGAAAGAAAGAAAAAAAGAAAAAGTAAATAATTTGAAACTTAAAATGAAACTCCTTTAGGAAAAAAAATGAAACATTGCGTGACATGTTCTTAAAAGAATAATAAAGTTCT
The DNA here is from genome assembly GCA_963931925.1 of Onchidella celtica. Taxonomy (NCBI): domain Eukaryota; kingdom Metazoa; phylum Mollusca; class Gastropoda; order Systellommatophora; family Onchidiidae; genus Onchidella; species Onchidella celtica. The sequence continues at coordinate 41,175,363 of OZ007580.1, read as the reverse complement.
GAAAAGAATAATCATGCTATACTGGAGCCAGACGGTGAACATGTAAAACCTAAAACTTCGCAACTAGACAATAAAAAATAATGAAACTGTGTACTGTCTCACTTTTTGACGATAAGTTACGTGGACACATTCATTTTGGACCAAAATCACTCTTTAGTATTTTTTGTTTAGGATTCTTTTGGGCCGCACAAACAGAGTCGCTTTTCCGTCCAGCAGAATCAAAAACCATGATCGAAATTTCGACCTTGACCTCTCTTTACACATTGGTGGGCGAAAATCAACGTAGTAATTACATCTGTGTTTTCGTACGTAAATTGTATTGGTCTACGCATCGAATCCAAATGCAGCTTTTAATGTAGCCTAGATCTACATATATACGATTGGACTTCCTACAAAGAATCTGCAAGATTTATTTCGCGGGGGTCGGCTAGAAACAATTATAAAAATATAATTTCTGGTTCTGCCGTATGATGCAACTATATCTGCGTTAAGCCGCACGTGCGCACACGAGCTGGATACTTCAGAAGATGTTTTTTGCACAATTTATTTGCCCATCTGCTCCACACGAACGTGTAATGCCTGTAAGGAATTTTCATTTTAATGTCTGCTCTTATTTTCTTTGTGTGTGCTTGTTTACGTAAACTGAATTTCAAATGTTTATTTCATTTCATGTGTCTTTTTTTTTTTCTTTTATGTTAATTTTAATTTATATCTTATTTAATCTAAGTTTATTTTAGCCTCTTTAACTGATTAGATCTACCACATTGGAGGTGATATTTCAAATTCTGGCTAATGAGCTAATTCAGTTAACTGAGAAGATATGTCTTCTGTATTATCATGTAATTAACTTACTGCTCGGGTGGACATATTTTAAAAAATAATAGATTGTCTGAAAGAAAAAAAAACCGCTTTTGTTACGCTTAATTTCAAGGGCGTAATGTCGAACTTTCAAGTAATTTGAATGTCCACGCCAATTTAGAAAACTGTAAGTGCTGTATGTCAATATTTTTCCAAAGTTCTCAGATCTATATAATTATTAACCCACGTACTTTCCTCGTGACTTCGCCTGAAACATCGAATTCGTCAGGCTGGGAAAAACCAATTTAAATTTCCACGGCTACATTTAAAACAATGAGAGACAAAAAAAAAGTCTCGCCAAACATAAAATGGTGATTTGGTTCCCGATGCAGACGTTTCGCATTCTTGCAGTGCAGCAGCTGTGTTTGATAAGGCCGGCAGATATGCACATATTCGAACACATTAATTTTTGACACGTTTCCATAGTGTGTGTATGAGACTGGCGGGTCGGCCTGTCTTTGTGTCCTGGCCTAGGCCTTTTTCAATGTTTCATTCGACCTGGCGTCTTTTTTCCCCCGTCTCTAGTCTCAAAGAGTTCAACATTGGGTCGATGTGCCAGTTTGCACACAAAAGACAGTATCACGCATCGGTGGCCCCTACAAGGAGGGATACATCGTAACGTACTGAATTCTGTTTGCTGCGGTTTAAAACCCAAAATGTACATCTTATCTCAGCTTCCAATGACACATAATTATTTTAAATACAGAATGGGGACGGAAGAAGCGATGCCGTGTAGTTTCTTAAACTGTCGAATCTGATACCTCCTTGCCAAATCACGACCCTAGTTCTTGTTTGTTCTAACTCCACCTTTTGCACAACTGAGAAATTCCACATTAATCATTTGCGGCTTTAGTAGTATGATAAGGGGTTAGAATAAATCAGAACTGTGAAACAGCTTGATAAGTGTCACAACGCATTTTAAACAAGTGTCAAAGTGTGCGTTTGTTATACCTCTTCTACATACTAAAAGATCTTCAGTTTTTCAGAAAATGGAGACAGAATGAACAAAAATTGAGATCGGCAAACGTGTAAGCGAAAGGTAGGCCTATAAACTTTAAAAAAATAATAAATCACTTAAATGTACCCCAAAAGAAACCTTGACGGCATTGAAGTTAAGCGTTTTCAGCATCGAGAGAAAATATATTATGGCTTTGGTATTTTCAAACCACCACACAGAAAGTTATAAATCTTGCATGAGAAGTGGAAAATTGGGATGGCTATCTCCGCCACCGTTTTTACAACAGTAGTTCGACCCTGAGAATTAGCCTAAACTAAGTAATCAAACTAAATTTGTAGTAAAACTTGAACATTTCTGTTACTTAAAACTATGAAAACTCCAAATTGCCATTTCATATTTCTAAATCTTCACTAGACAAGAAAATTCACTTCATTTTTCAAAGGGAAAAGAAAATTCTATTCATTCTTCCAAAACAGAAAAATCTCACCGAAAAAAAATAAAAAATTTGCAATATAAATCTGAGACGCAGTTTACCACTAACCAAACAAGATCTTTATTTATGTACACATGGTGCCGCCGGTGCAGCCCCTCAAATCGGGAGTCAGACAACAAAGACGTGCAGAATGCATCCCAAACGCGTGGCTGACTCATAAACCTGTAGGCTACACAAAACAGCTTTACTGTTTTAACTTGTATATAAATAGATGGGTGTCACTGACGCAATGTGGGCTAACGGATTTTACTTGTATGAGATCACTATGGCACCGAAATGATTTATAATCCCTCCTTTTTTAGACGTCGTTCATATTATAATCAATTAATGTTTTCCCGCGTATTTTTTTTTTCTATGGGAATCTCCGTTTGACAGCTAACATGGCCGAATATTGTAGGAAATAGCCTACGTGGAAAATGTGCAGGAAAAAAAGAACCACAAATGTAATAGGCCTAAAGTAACAACAGAATGAAGAAAAATTGGGATACACATTTCCTCGTCTGTCTCGCGTACTGGCGTACCACTAATTTCAATGGTGGTTTTGAGTTATTACAAGATCTACCTTATCATTGCCCTTAGTGAGATTTAGATCTATATTTTTGTCACGAAATTACATCGATCTAGATATAGATCTAGAATCTAGATCTATATCAATATTATATAGTCTAGACTAATAATTTTCAAGTTACAGGCTGGAACGTTTTTTGGTATGTCGAAGAATAACAGAAGTGACCAAAATTATTGTGAAACGTTCTCATGAAAAATGAGAATATTGTTGATACGCCTGTGCGTAAGATGGACGATGATTTATAATTATATGTGTACATAGAAGAAGAAAGGCAAAGGTTTTAATGGGAGGGGAGAAATTAAAGAAACATAATAGATCTAATATTCTACTAGCTTTGTCACCAAAGACAAATGGGTAGCTGATAAAATCACATGATCTAAATCTAGATCTAGATCTACATCTATTCTAGATCTAGACTCTAGCTCGAGTTGACTCAAGATAAGAACGAAAATAAAAATCTGCGGTTTTGACATAAATAGGCCTAGATTCCAGATCAAAATCTATACCGCAGACATGTGTACGTCAAACAGTGCGTCTACTTACCTAGCGATATCAAATGTAATATCACTTTACTCCTGAAAGAGGGGGAATCCTCGTATCATGGAAACCGTAGATCTTCAATAGTTATACACCTTTGGTGATCCAGAAAAACAAATTCACTCCAAAAGAATGTGAAATAAAAATCGGGACGATAACAGTGTTGATCTGCTACAACTAGCGACGGGGACACAGACCCTCCGTCAGGTTACAGCAAAAATCCCCGAGTCCTCGAACGTTTCATCACTTCCTAAGTGAGATACTGAGACCAGACGGTTATGAACCGGGGACCGTTTTATCTTCCTCCACACGAGAATCAACGAATACCGTTAAGAAAAATATCAGTACACTGTTATTCTATCATGGAAACTGGCGCTGAGGAAACACGTAGCCTAACTGTACACGGATGGTGACCTAAATATCCAGGCACAGAAAAATAATATATCTCCTACACTTGAACTGAATCAACACGGCTGTATGAAACCACGGCTAACCTACTAACTCCTTATCACAAACCGAACCTCATGTGCTGGTGAAGAAGTGGCTCGGGTTAAACAGGGACACACAGACGGATAGATTCGCCTCCTCGCCGATGTAATTCTAATCCAACTGAAGGAAGTAACTCCACACCTTCTGTCAGGGGGTATTCGCGGCGCTTTTCAACAATAATATCTGGTTCTTGAGATAAGCAAGGCAGGCACACTGGATAGCCTAGCCACCTTCCTCCTTGACACAGAATTTTCAACTAGTAGTCCTTCAGTTAGGCTAACCCTACAGGAAATAAAAGCACCACACGTTTTTTATTCTTCTCTTTTTCACCCTCGTTCCTAATCTCGTGTCATTGTGAAGGCGCGATATTGCTTGTAGTGTAATCTCTATCTGCAGCCGGGCCCACAAAGCAATAGTAGTAGCATTCAAACGCACGCACACATAACAGCCTCTACTGCAGCGCGCAGAGTGACGGCGAGTGAGGTGGGTAGGCTCAAAGAGCAACTTAACAATTTTTTTTATTTTTTTTCCCTTCGCCAGGCCTCTTCCATTATTATTATGTCTGCTATTTTTAAATTTTTGAACTAGTCTGATTCGAGGAGGAGAAGCGCAGAGAGACGGACGGGGGCGCACACACAGTGGAGGCCGAGCGCAGCGCGAGAGGCGGACGGTGTGTGTGTGCCGAGTGCCGAGTTCCTCGCCGCGACAATCAAGCGATGTTGAACCAGACAGGGACGCACGATGCTGCTGTCCTTGCTGTCATGGGGGAGGGGGGAGGGGAAGAACCCCGAGGGGGGTTGGGGGAGGAAGGACCGAGGAGAAGGGTGGGATGAGGTTGAGGAGGAGAGATGGAGAAGTGCTAGCTCCGTGATGTTTATCTTGGAGGTATATTTGCAAATCATTGGACGAGCAGCGCCTGCCACTAGCAACACATAGCATACACGTACGTGTAGGTGACGATGTTTTACATTCAGCTTCTATTTTAATAGCTGCGGTAATCAGTCCAACCCAGGGCGAGATTTCAACCGTCTCATCATGAGATAAAACCCTTCACGTCAGTAATACATGCACAACTCCAGACCTTCATTTCTTGGGGTTACCTGACGTCATAAGAACTTTACTTTTGACCTGTCGAGGGACTACATGATATTTGTGTGCGATCATGCCACACTTGTTCATTCGTGCAAAGGAGCCTATCCATAAAGTACCTACGCTATGGGGGGTGGGGGGTGCCCCAAGAGTATGAAAAACATACCTGAGAGGGAGGGAGAGCGTTGTTACGGTAATGAATTAAAATGTTTGGTTTTTTTACATTTTTGTTTTTCTTCAATAAAGATCACATAAAATGCAAACATGTACAGGCTCTATTTCTAATGAAACAAAATGCCATTTGAAGCTTCAATATTTTTTAATATCAAGGTATTATCACTGGACATTCAACATTTCAATGGCCCTACGCACGTTCATACAAGCCTAGAGGAGTTTGAGTTCCGAGAAAGCACGTCTTAACAATATCGGTCACATTGTATTAGGAAAAAGCAAAATGATCGACAGAACATAACAGAATGATAATACAGAGGGAGACCCTACCAATAATTATGCTCACCAATCACCCCCCCCCCTGCACAAATAGGAGGCTGGGGGTTGAAACCAAGCGTATGTGTGTGTGTATGGGGGTTGGGGGGGGAGGAATCAAGAGTTCATATACATGGAATGCCCCTACCTCAATGCTCTCCAAATAGCGACCCAGATTAATATTCATACAAAATTTCAGACATCTAAAACGAACACCTGGTATTACAACGATATAAAGACTCCGAGCTACCTGAATATTACAGTATGGGTGCTTCGTTCACAAAGTCGTAGAACTCGTGGGAACTTTCTGCTCAGTGACATTTAAAACAAAATAGAAATTTTATTAAAGATGTCAGAAATTACAGATGAAAAGAATTATCTGATACATCTACCTGGGTTATTTGTATTTACATCCACTCTGGGTGAACGACAAACAAACACACACACACACACACACACACACACACACACGCACGCACAAAACAACGGATTCTGTAAATGTCATGTCATTCATCTGATAACAACAGTTACCTTTCAGTAATCATTAAATTCGTGTACTTGGGTAATTAGCATGACTCAGGTTATGAACTTTCCACACTCGATTCGCACTCGTCCATTTATCATACCAAAAGAAAAAAAAATGTACTGGAGATCACAATGATAATCTTCGTCTTTCCGCCCCTCCCCCCACACACACAGTGGTAATAATGATGATGATGATGACGATAATAATAAAGTTAATAATTTTATGATACGAAAAAATAACGGCAGGAGTAATTCATTGTGATGCTATTTTGGCCCTTTCTTTGCTCGACGCTACAGCCTAAATGACAGTTTCAACAATAATAAAATTAATTTTCTTCAGTGTCAAATAACCCAGCCCAATCGCTTTTGTATCGACTTATTATGTTGATTAAGTTTCAGGTATTTTTAAATTTTAAAAATTGGAAACATGTAAAATACAATGATCATTGTTTTGGCTCCTTGTGGCAAGCCCACCGCACCGGAAACGATATTAATACGCGTTCAATTTCGTGCGCTCAGTTTCCCTACCAAAAATGAGTGCGTGGTACTCTGGTGTGCATGAAATATGTACTCAGACTGTAGTATAGATTCTAATTATTGAAAGCTATCTAGAACAAAAGAGAGAGAGAGATAGAACGGTCGGTTCACAGGTTTATCCCGGATAATGCCGGGTACCTCATGTAGTAATAATAATAACCATCATCAGTCCCTCTTTGCACTATTTATTGTGAAGGGTTAGGGTTAGTAATAATACTAATAATATTGACAACAATAATAACAACAATAGTAATAATAATGACTGCAATAACAGCAACACAATGCGGACTATCCATAATAATAGCGTCCAATAATAATAATTATAAAATAATAATATTCACACTATAGGAATTGGAAATTCATTTTGGCGCCATAGAGTAGGTACAATATTTCAGATATTCCTCGTGATTCCTTAATTTCAGATTACTTTATAATATGATTAAAGATCTTTTGGTACTCCAACCGCAACCTGCACTTACACCAACTCCCCTCCCGCCGTCTAACCATTCCCTCCCACCCCCTGTCTCACGCCAGATTCCCCACGCATCTCAAGCCTACCTATTTGCACGTGCAAGCCTGCATTCCATCGGTGATACAGATAGATAAAACTCGTGTTGTCTGAGATAATATTTTTACTCGTGAGCGCGTGAGTTCTCTTTACTCTTTTCCTTTTGCCTTTTCAGGGAGGAGGACCTTCTTTTCTGTCACCCCCAACTGCATCCCAGACATGCAAAAAGTTATCACCCCTTTTTCTAATGGCCAAAGTTATCGCCCCTTTTTCTGGTGGCCAAATCTCCCGGATACCGTGCTGATGTCAAGGGAGATTTGTCTATTGTTTTTCTAGTCTCCGCCTATTTCACACGAGGTTTCAGTTACGAGTTCTGCACGTGCGAATTCACTCCTGGACCCTTCAGCTAAAATGCCACCACACCCAGGGTGTCCCTTTCAGACATTAAAAAAAAAAAAAAATAATAATAAATAAGCTGCATTTTCCACATCCTATCAACCTAACACAATACTCCAAAAAATTACGAAACTGTCCAATTTAACCCGCGAAATGTCTTATTTGCATTATCATTGAGGAATTTAGTACATTATTTTGATTACTTAGCGTTATTTCATCTTTCTATGATCAGTTTGGAATTAAAAGTAAAAAATACCACAAATCGTCACCGTTTCCAGTTTTAGATGCGTTTCAGGAAAAGCAAAAAACGGTTTTATTTTAGCACAACTGATCTAGACAGGATGAATTTTTGAAATTTTGCTATACGATTATTTTTTGGCTTAGGTGTGTAGAATCAAAATTATTCGATGCGTCTTTGAATGCAATATTTAATAATCGATATTTCGGTACGTCTTTGGATGCAGTAATTATAAAAAAATCTATGTTTTGATGCGTCTTTGAATGCAGTATATAAAAATCAATTTTTCGAATTTTTCAGTTGCAGCAATCTTAGGGAACGGCAACGAAATTCTATTCCAGCAAAATCCAAGATTTTAAGAATCCAGTTTTTGTTTGTTTTTGAACTTTTTTTTTTTTTTGTAGTTTGTATTTTTTTTTTTTTTTCAGAACTGATCGCACCTTGATTATTAAAATCTGCTCCATGACTCTTGTTCAAAACTGCGCAAAAGACACTTCTATCAAAATGTTACTTTAAGACCAGCTCTAGGACTCTTCCTAAGACTTCCTACGAATGTGAATCGACAGCAACAGCAACCACTGGAAATAAACAAATAGCAGCCCAAAGATCCGCAAATACACCTTTTCAACATAACAACTGCAAAGATATTACGTCTTCAGATCGACCATGTTTGTATCTTTGCAAAAATTTATATAGTAATAATTATGCCACGTTCTAGGTGACCATGAACCCCCCAATGAGAATCATAGATCCAGTATTAATACTCTGAATAATAAGCGATATCGTTCACCGTTATTACTGGTAGAGATGTGTGCTTCTCCCTTTATTCATACTATTATTCATGTTGCACTGACATGCCCAACTAGATCCTTTTCATTTTTAACATCATCATCATTTTATAAAGGAAGGACGGTCTCCAATGTAATCATGAAAGGGCGTTTAACCGCTGAGCCTTAAATTATACTAAATACCATATTACGCATAGAAAGGTGTAAAGGTGTATGTGCGCATATTTTAAAAGATCTTGAAGTTCGCCATATTTTCAATACTTTCGTTGATTCTGAGCCACAACTGAGATAACAGAAGAAGGTGGTCCGACATTTTGAACCGGAAAAAAAGACACAATTTATTCGAGTAGAATTAAAAAGTATGACAGGAAATTTCGCTCTGCGCCTCAATTTACACATGGTGGGACCTTAGTAGTTGTTGTTTTACGGAAATACAATTTAGGTTATAATTTTGTACGATTCATAATATCTTTTGGTCATCACAGATTGGAAATTGAACCAATAAAAAGCAAAGTGTACCGCAAAACGTTATTTTTTTCTCCATGTCTCTTGTAAATTTTCGGTGTTTAAATTATTGTTTTCGTTGTTGTTGTTGTTGTTTTCCGTCACACGACAGAGTTAATCCCATGACATTCTTTTTGTTTTCAACTGTCCATTCCGACAGTTACCATGTTGCCACTGCTCCTTCACCTATTCTTGACAATTCGTCTCCATTGCCAGTTATCATTCTCATTACTGTTACCATTTAAAAAAAAAACAACAACTCATTCTTCACCTTGTATTATTAAGCTTTCAACTATATAATATCGAGAATTGGCAATCAGAATGTTTTATGTCCAAAATAGTCAAACTGAGAAAAAACACTTTGCAATTTTGATGAAAATTCAAATAATTGCAATAACTTCAACGTGGCCACGTGAACAGTTATGTTGGGTTATGAAATAAAGTCACACACCCCGTGTCTTGGATATCTACAGACATTTAAAAAGGAATGAATCAAACAATACATCACACATTTGGGCTGATAACCCTCGACATAATTAAGAATTAACCCACCTAATTTTTAATATACAATTTATAGATTTATAACAAAGAAACCAACATGGTTCGATGGCTGGGAAAACTCATATCTAAACGGTAGGCTACGTACTTAGTACCGATTTCTATTCAAAGAAACGACAAACAAACTACAACAACAACAAAAATTCACTGTTATATTTTCTGCAATGGCACTAAAGGATCTGGATCATTTTTAAAGATTCCCTATAAAATTGATTTTTTCTTTAGACGCAAATAGCTGTGACCCACTTACGACGCCATTGAGCTATTTATAGACTGGTGGTGCTTGGCGGAGAAGCGGATTCTTAAATAGTTAAGAAGGAAATCCACAGTCTCATAATATTTTGTGTTCTGTCTAATTTCTTGTCATAACAATAAATTCATCCACACACTGGCTCTGTAAAAACTGGCTTATTCCATCATTTTTCATCTCCGAAAGTTGTATGTTTGTACTTTTTGTGTGTGTGTGTGTTTTTTTTTTAATGGGAACTTCGCCCCCAAGCCATCAAATAATAGTGGATTCTCCGACTACTTTTGCCCTGAGTCCTAAGCTTATTTCTACTTCTACCACTGTTAAGTGTAAAACTGCTATTTTTGACAATGAAAACTGTCAAATCTATGGGCCTTCTTGGATTGTTTGGTTTTCAAAAGAGTATTCACTTAAAATGTTAGCTGTTTAAGTAAACAGTGGACACCTCTATGTTGTAAAATTTTAGTACATAGCCAGTCTGATAGGAAAAAACTATTTCAATTAATGGAGAAATTACCGGTGCAGTCAGCTTGTTAAAACTTCGGCTACATGAAAGGAAAAAAAAAAGCATAGATAGGCATCTTGAGAGTCTGTTTCAGGTTTTTTTCTCTTTTTTATTATTATTTTTATTATTTGGTTTGACGAAGAGTTGACAGCATGATAGCTACAATGAAGAGATATTATGTGGAGATATCAATTACATGTATCTATCACTTCCTTAAAATTGCTATTCTTTGCAATGAAAACTGTCAAATCTATCGGCCTACAGACTGTTTGGTTTTCAGAAGAATATGGACTTAAAAATGTTAGCCATTTAAGTATACAGTGGACACTTCTATGTTGAAAAATCACTTCACACAATTCTCGAAAAGAAAATTAATAAGAAAAATTATACAAGAATTAAAGTTATCGAAGTAATAGTTTCGTTTAAGAGAAAGGAACACAATTGCTTAAAATAATATATTAAAGATACAACATTTTCATTTTTAATTCCATACAGTTTTTCCACATTTCAGACTATCACTAATGTAACTGGTTTTTTAATCACTAATGTTCTATTTATAATTCTAATTTCTGACATTTTGAATTACAGGATAAGGTTCGGTGACAAGAAGAAGTATAATTTTACGTGAAGACACGAGTATTACCTTCCTCTTATGTCCCTGAATTCAGCACATAGGAATATGAAGCCCTGGATGTTGACATGTTAGCCAATTTGTTTATCCAATGAAGACCACTGTAATGGCCGAAGGAGAGACAAACACACACGTAGACCTACGTGCTGCGTAATGCACCAGTATTGAGAAATAATAATGGTGGCTGTTGCCTAGCTCGTGTCACGGTAACAGGACCTTACGCAGTGTCCTATGAATGTGAAGTGCACACTTCCTCGATGCATGTCCTACCAAAGTACGCTAGAAAGTAAAGTCGCGTTAGCGTGACTTGCTTAAACGGATTTGCTCGATAACAGCTTGCTTACGAAAGATACAGAAAATCGCGCTTACCATCTGCAATTCGCCTCAACTACCCATTCTAGCTCGATCTGTGTCATATGTTATCAAAGGTTCCAGCCATGTTACTTCATGTGTTATGTCTGTTGTTGAGCTATGACTGGTTCGTGTAATAATATGGAAAATGAGTGTATCATTGTACTCTTAAACGTTCTGTGAATATGAATTTTTCTCATGGGATAATAAAGAGATTCTTATCTTATCTCATAATGTTTCTACTCCTGGTATTACGCGTCTGGTTGCTCTGTACTTACCAACTTCAAGAATACATTCGACTGTGTTTGCTTATACTTTTTTTTACACGTATTTCAGAATTTTACGTAGCGATCTGTTCTTGTGACAAAACGGAGTTGCCAGTAAACGGACCATCTTCTCAAATAACAAAGGCACTTGGTAGCCGTGTCTTCCTAGCGGCCTAATCGTCAAACAGTTAAAAGCAAAATATGCCCCTGTAGGAACACTGATTTCAAAATAGCCAGGCTGAAAAGAGAAAACTGTAAGAAACTATCGGTGCAGTCAGTTTGTGAAAACTTCTGCTAATCTTAAGAGTCGGTTTCACGTTTTTATTGCGTTTAGCGAAGTGTTAACACCATGATAGCTACAAGAAACAGATACTGTACGTTGAAACTGAGACAGAAGACGTACCGTTTTTGCCCTCTGCAATTCGCCTCGACAAGACACTTAAACGAGATGTGTGCCACATTTCACCAAGGTTCTATGCCATGTCACTTCGTGTATGCCTGTTTCTCAGTTTATTGCACTATGATATCTTGTTTATGTAACTGTGCATAAGATATGTGTACCATGTATGTGCTGTTACACGCTCCGTCTTATCTTATCTTATCTACAATCATGCAGGAAAAGGAACAATAACACAATGATCAACAGCAGGAACTGCGTGCATGCGGGAAAATGCGTAGGAAGTTCTCAATTCACTCACTGTTATGCTGGTAAGGCAGTGAGTCAAATCTGTATTGACTAGGTTATAGTGTGTGAGGTGGACATATAATAACCTTTCATATAATAAGCAAATCTCAATTTTCATAGAAGATTTTTCCCTGTAACGCAATGAGTCAAATCTTTATTGACTAGGTTATAGTGTGAGAGGTGGACTGCAGAGTTCAATTCGTGAGTCTGAAAAAAGTTTGTTTCGCTAGTTGAGTCAAAAGATGTCGGAGTCAAGACTGACGCAAAACATTCCAGAGCTTTCCATTCCGCTTTCTTAGTTTTTGCTCGTTCCAGATCCAATATTTGCACAACTGATACATTCGACGTTATAATATGTTTGCTATGGTAAGACGTCAGAATAAATCGGAACCGTGAAACAGCTTGGTAAGTGCCACAAGGCATTTTAAACAAGTGTCAAAGTGTGCAGTTGTTATATCTCTTCTACACACCGACAGATCTCAAGTTTTTCAGAAAAATAATGGAGACATAACAAACAAGAACTAAAGTCGCGACTAGTTTCTACAAATCACCATTCAACCAACTGCTTTAAAGCACCATTCGGTTAAACAGGAGCAAGAGAGTAAAGCGTACATGTTTATTTCTGCAGTTAATTCAACCTTCGTTCGAGAGAGAAGAAAAAATATGCACAGAAAAAAAAAATGCCCTCATTAAAACCCAAGATACGACGTTATCACAGATGATTATTGCCAATGCAGTCCGAGAGGGTCGGATTCAAATCTTTTATGTTCTGAGACCCTTCTTTCTTACAGAATCCCAGTCAGGGAAGATGTGGTATAAGACTAAACATTGTGGTTCACTAACAATATGAACATTTTGGACCTCTAAGAAGTTGCATCAATATTAAAATGTACGTAGTCGACTCCGCATGTTTTTAATACATACACAAAGAAAGCCAAAAATAAATTGATGTTATGGATTAATGAACATCATTTTTGGCCACTTGAACTGAAGTTTATTTCAGCATTTAGCTAGTCCACGGGGTGTGCAAAAACAAAAACAAAAGAAAAACAAATGTACATACACAAATAAACTGCCTAATATTGTTGGCAACTCTATTGACCTGCGTTGTCGTTAGTGGCCCACAACGGCCAGCGTTTCGAACATAATAATTATGCGATAACTCAAATAATTACACATTTCTCCCCTTTAATTTGATTTAGAAATCTTGGATATATCTTCACTGATATTGTACGAATAAACAGTCAAAGTGCGTAAACATTTGTGTGTGTGGGTGTGTGTGGATATTCTGTACGAGGTACAACATTCACTGTCAGCAATAAACGTGCATCTACTGGAACTTCTAGGAGATTCATTTGCGCGGAGTTGGGGTGGGGGGGGGGGGGGGGAGAGGGGAATCAGATTTCATTAGGGGGGTATCACACTACTAAGCCCGGAACGTCACACACAGATACTGCCAGCAAAATGTCCACCCACGAAATATTGGCAGAAGCTGACTGTGTCTGACCGGGCTTAGAATGATCGGGTCTTCCCTGGTTTACTAAGTAAGTGTAGGACATTATGGTGTGCACTTCTTGTCTGCCAGCAGTCAACTGTGCCGTTCCGGGATTAGTCTGATTCCCCCCACCCCCCTTATAACAATTTCGTGTTTTTTTTCCCACATTCAGACCTCTCTACCTTACTCCCTTGTATTCATGATAAGATCATGGTTGTATTATTGGCATCCGTAAATTCATGTATAATGGTATTTATTTGCCTCCCGACTTTGAGAACACAATGCAGAGGTTTGTTGATTATAGAAAAGAACAAACAATCTCTGTTTAACAAACAAGTTTAAATCCGGGAAGACGCCAGGCACTTTGGTGAATTTGGGAGCAATTATTTGTGACGTCACCACTTAACATTTCGGGGAGATAAAGCGTGGGCTGTAAAAGAGACGTATATATAACTTTCTCTTCAGAAAGACACACGAGTAATGAAAAATAATGTAATAATGCACTCGAAATTTACACTTAATTGTAAAGAAACCCGAAGAAAGGCTCGTGCGAAGTTACCGAGCACATTTTAGCACTCGTTTTTCTTAGGGGGCATCCATAAAGTACGTATCCTCGATTTTGGTGAGTTTTTTACTCTCCTCTCTTCAACTTTGCGCTTTTCATAATATCGCGACCTAAGTGCTTATTTTTTCCAACTCCACTTTTTGCACAACTGAGAAATTCCACGTTAAACGTTTTAATATTACGGCTGTTGTTATTGGACCATAGCAATCCAGACAGTAAACTGCAGATGAGCAGTTAACACAACTCAATATTTTCCAATACGGAGTTACAACAAATCGGAACTGTGAAACAACTAAATAGTGCCACAAGACATTTTAAACAAGTGTCAAAGTGTGCATTTATTATATCTCTTCTACATACTAAAAAATCTCCAGTTTTACAGAAAATGTAGATAGAACAAACAAAGAAGTAAGGTCGCCATACGCTTGGCTTCAACCTCTTCCCTTCCCTCCCCACCCCCTACCCCCCCCCCACCACACACACACACACTTGTACCAGCGTGCGGCCATTAAAATCTTGAGCACCATGACACAAAGCCGTGATGTTCTGTAATTTTGAACAGTATTTTGGACTGAAATGCTATTTGACTGTTTCATTAGAATTTTAGCCTATATTTGAGTTTTACATGATCCTTCCATATAGTATTTTTGTTCAAATTAATCCCTGATCTTCTTAACTCCTTACCGCAACAGAAAAGTGTATGTAAACTTCACAGACCCCCCCCCCCCCGCGACCCCCGTATGTTTTTCATACACTGAGGACACCCCTCGCCCCCTCCCTCCCTCCCAGAATACGTGCTTTGAGGATAGCCCCTAACACATACGTCATTACGACAATGTTTGGAACCACAAAGTGATTTCCAAAGAATTTTCGTATTTCGGTGCCAAAGTGGGCTATACGCCAGCTACACTGCTCAAATGTATCAGCTTGGCAGAGAGCACACTTGAAACATTTTGGCACCAAGTCATATCGATTCCATCGGTGGAAATATTTCTTCTGCGCAACATTGCACGGAAATAGAATTCTGTTTTGTGCCAAAAAGTTCTAAGTGCATGCCGACCCTGAGCGGTACTAGGAAAAGTTTGGCGAAGGGGCGAGGAAGAGGCGAGGGGTGAATTAGGGTTGAAACAGAGCAAAATGACGCCAAAGAAGACCAAAAAAAAAAAAAAATCTTGACTAGCTGGAAGACAAAAGAAACGAAACGATTTCTCTACCACGTGCCAAGATGCCCTAAACCTACAACTGATGGTTGCTATTAATAGGTCATCGCCACTGTGTCTCTGATGACCTGGAACTGGCTGACCAGCACCGTGCCATCTTTCTTATGATGGAATATTTTCTAGGCTGTCAATCGGCTGGAATGTGGATGAAAACGGAATACGAAGTCGGTTCGCCCCGATGAACAGCCGTGCTTTGAGGTCTTTGAGGCCTGGGGGATGAAGGCATAGAGAGAGGAGACGAGAAAGAGATAGAGAAAGAGACACACACACACACACATGTAGAAAGGGAGACAGACAGATAGAAAGGCACAAACGTCCTGAAAGAGAGAGGCAGACAGACAGATAGAGACACTGAGACAGATGGAGACACACAGAGATAGACAGAGGAAAGGGGAGAGAAAGGAAGAAAAAGAGAGAGAAGAAGAAGGGGGTGAGAGACAGGGAAAGGGAGAGAGAGAGAGAGAGAGAGAGATGCAGAAAGGCAGACGGACAGACAGACAGATGAGAGTACACCTTAAAGACAAACAATGCTTTGCTAACCATCCACATGATAATGATTTATTATCAAATCACCGCAAATAATTCTGTTTGGCCTAGATTTTCCCCCATTTGTTTTTAGTTCTCGGTTTTGCTATTGTCACTAGCACAAGATACAGGTTTTGGGTGTCCAAATGAAAACAAACAAACAAATACATTAAAAAAAAAAAAAAAAACTATTAAAAAAAAAAGAGAGATCCTTAAATATCACCCCTACAACAGCTGGAAGGGAATAGAAGCTGTGCAAGATGATGCCAAGTAAAAACTCATCTTTTCCCGTCTACTGCGCCGAGACGAGTTAGTAGCCGGAGTCAAGTCTGTTCTGCGTCAGTTTTGACTCAGCTTGAACTTTCTATTCAATCATCTAGCCAGACAGAATTGTTTCAGTCTCACAAGTGCGCGGGGTCTCTATTTTAACTCTACATAGTCTACATCTCCACCTACAGCAGCTGGTGGCGCACAATGAGTCAAGCCTGTCTGCGTCTGTTTTGACTCACTGCGCCAGGTCTCTTCTGTCTGCCAGTTGACCCAAGACAATTTTGACGTACCCGAACCAGTTAGACGCACTTGTTTCGGGTGTCGCCAGTACGCTAGGTCCCTTTCAACTCCACAGTCCAAATCTTACTCTAAAACCGCGACGAGACAGTCTTGACTCAATGCACAACCAGCCTAAAACCGAGACAAAACGACTTGTTTCAGTTCCCTGTGGCCCTATTGTAGCAGGCGGCAATTTTCGTATGATGTCTATAGCTCTACCACGTTTATTCTTTATTCATTAACAAATTCATTTATCCATCTATTTATTCTCTAATTCATTTTATTATTTATCCTTTTATATTATACTGATTAATTTATTTCATTCACAGAACTTAATTATTTCCTTTATTAAATATTATACTTTTACAGACGGCATGACTACAAAAAGCCGAATTCCTAATGCAGCGGAGAGCCACACAATGAAGTTTTTTCTTTCGCATTTTCCCAGTGACCTTTTCGCTTTATTCCCGGATAAATCACCCATTCTCTCTCTTCCCTCTTACACGCCTCTCTCCGTCAACGAAAATTCTGACCGACAGAAGGCGACCGGGGCTGGAGTTTTTACAGCGCCAGGGCACAGTTATACCATTACCTCACTGTGACCTACTTCTCGCGAGACGCATGACCTATTTCCCCTGGCCTGGCTTGACCCGACAGACTTGCGGCGTTTGACCTCAGCCGGCCCACTGGTCATTGTGAGAGACGGTTACGTGCGGGACTGCCCGAGAGAACAGTATTGTCTGTCGGATGTGAAGTGGGATACTCGCTTTGGGGTGACGCGCGGGGGATTGGAATGGATGAAGAATTCAGTTTTCTTTGTTTAGCGGTGTAACTGTCTTACATCTACATGTAATCTTGCTACAGGCACGTACGTCCACCCAAGTTTTTGTTTTTGGTTGTGGTTGTTTTATGCGCTAGGGGTACGTATTTTAAAGCCTTTTGCCACTCCAGAGCTAAAGAGGCCATCCCGAAATACTCCTGGCAACAGCCTTAATTAATTATCCTTTCAGATTTTCTTTCTGTTTTCCTCCTGTTTTTTGGGGGGGGGGGGGGTTTGAAAGGGTAAGGGGCAGGGTTAGGGATTCGATAAGATTTAAAGTTGAGGATAAGGACCGGGTTAGTTTTAGGACGTATACGTAGGTGCCCCTAGTGCAAACAGTTTGGTGTGCGTACGTATTTATAGCAACAGCCTGTTGTAAAAGTATTTATTATAGGTTATTTACATAAAACGGCCTAGCGTACACATAAAGGCGTATTTAGCAAAAGCCAGTGCATGTAAATTGAATTAAAAATTATAATAATCTAAAAAATGGACATTGGAGGTTGTAGCGTTATCGTAATTGAGGTAAAACAAACGTGTTATGGAATACGGTGAAGCACACATATTAGGGTGCACTGCAGTTGCTTAAAAAAATTGGGTGTGAAATTTTGTTTCAGTTTTTTTTTCTCCTTCTTTCATTCTGTCCATCCATTTATTTATCTATTTAATATTTCTTTGCTAAGATAAACAAATACATATTTGCACAGAGAGAGAGAGAGAGAGAGAGAGAGAGAGAGAGACAGAGAGAGAAAGAGAGAGAGAGAGAGAGAGAGAGAGAGAGAGAGAGAGAGAGACAGAGAGAGAGAGAGAGACAGAGAGAGAGAGATCACAAATAACAAATAAATGAATAATTAACTAAGTGAAAGCAGGAATGGGTGTGTTGTTTCTGCGCACGAATTAGCGACTCATTGAGAGAGTGAATGATTAAACAAGTCAGCAAATGAGTAAGTGAGTGAGTGTTACGTATGATAATTATCGGGAGTGAATAAGTGAGTAAGCGAGTATGGGATGGATACAGTGGGCAGATGAGCGAGTGGGGTGAGCGGGTGCACCACAATGTCAACAGAAACATTATTAAGTTTTCATGGGATTACGGGGAATGGGAAATGGGGAGGAAAGAGGGGAGTGGGTGGAGAAAGAGATAACGGTCACCCTGGATGTGAGAACTGTTGAACATTTTAATCTCACTTTCACTCTGATGTAAGCAGATACCCACAGCGGAATACACGTCATATAGCGAGTCTACTCGTATTGTTTTGGGACTTTTAAATATTTCAAGAGGTCATTTCGATGTTGTATAGTAGCAGGGTGCGGAGGGAAAAGGACTGGCTGAGGAGGTGGGGAGGGGGGGGGGGGAGAGAGAGAGAGGGCAGGGGGGATTAAAAAATGGTGTGAGGACGAAGTTCAGGTATGGGATTGGGAATTGACAGACGAGACATTAATAAGTATGAACAAAAAAAATGGCGGATTAAGTGATCACGGAGACAAAAACAGCTTAAGCTGAGGGAAAGAGATTTGTTTGTTTATTTTGGGGGGGGGGGGGCGGAGAATGGAGCGGGAGGAGGGTACAGGGTGGGGCAATGTACGCTAAAGGAGGGGGGTGGGTGGCTGGGTTAGTGTAGACAGATATAATGATGTTATCCTAACACATCCCAGTAATGAAACCGGGGGACAGGGCATGAGAGGAGGAAGAGAGAGAGAGAGAGAGAGAGAGAGACAGAAAGAGAGAAAATTGATGGAGGCAGTGAGGAGAAGGGACAGGAAGAGAGCGATAGCGAGAGAAAAACAGACAGAGTGAAAAAGAGAGAGAGACACAGTGGATGAAAGAGAGAGAGAGAAAGGGGGGAGGGGGTCAAAAGGCAGAACAAACAGTAAGAACAGACATGGATAGCGAAATACACAAACAAACACACACACACACACACACACAAATCTCACCAGGAAAATAAAACTCCACAAACAAAATGGTCCACGAAACAAGACAAACAAACAAACCAACACAAAGTTAGACCGCCCGGAGAAGCCAACAAACAGACAGACAAAACTGGTGAACCGGGCACGCTTAGCACACATAAACCCCCCCCCCTCCCCCCCCCCCCCACACACAGACATCCATACAGACATTCAGACCCACAGAGGGGAGAGAGAGACACGCAGGTTGTCCCCCTAGCTAACACCAACAGAGCTGGTCCCCGTGAGCCGACGGAACAGGTTTACCTGGGCCACCAAAATCGAACAGAGGCCAGGTCAAAGTTTGACATGATTTTAATCATTCTGTACTCTCTGACCTCCCCCCCCCCCCCCCCCGCCCCTTTTCACCCCACATTTCCCACCACTTCCATGATGAACATTTCCATGCCCAGTCTGTTGTACTCTGATATCCCAACGGGGGATATCGCTTCATTAAACATGTCCCTGTTTTAGAATTGCACTTAATTTATAACTTGATGGCATTCAGATCGCGGTCAAAATAAAACAAAACAAAGGAAAACATGAATTTAGAATGCCGGTTGCCGTTTAGGAAGAAGCCAGGCTGGGAATAGGACGGTTATTGAAATGGCCAATAGCAAAAATTTAAATTTGGTTAAATGGGTTTTTTTTGTATCTTTTCAGCACAGTTAAGCTGGATTTTCGTGTAAACCGAAACGGAAGCGGCAATGGAAACGACAACAATTCATCATGAAGTAAAAAGAAAGAGTGTTTCCATGTGCCCTTTCCATAAACACGAAAACAGTCTTTCTACAGCACTACTTAGGGAGATTTTGACGTTTCCGTTTCTATTTCCGTCCATATGAAAACCCAGCTTAAGGCTACAGAAGAGACGACAGACAAGGTATGGGATCCCCTCAGATTGACGACGAGTGAATACCTCAGAAACTGGTGGCGCACTGCAACTGTTTTGCCTCAGTTCGCCAGATCTCTCTTTCTGCTAGCTGATTCAATACAACCCAAACTAGTGAGATAGAATTGTTTCGGTCTAGTCAGTGCGCGAGGCCCTGTTTAACTGCACAGTCCACATCTCACATGTAAACCGAGACAAGACAGACTTGTCTCAGTGCGTCATCAGTCCTAAAAACACCACGAGAAATTAATTAGATTGGACCAAGACATGGGCGTTAAATTTTCTTTACACGGCTTTGCAGATATATCACGGCCCCCTACTGAATTAGAATAAATCTGAACCGTGAGACAGCTTGATAAGTGCAACAACGCATTTTAAACAAGTGTCAAAGCGTTCATTACATTTTGTATATATCTCTTCTACATACTAAACGATTTTTTTAAATTTCTTTTTCAGAAAATGAGGATAGAACAAACAAAAGCTAAGGTCGCAACATAGAAAGACAAATAACACACCGCTATAAGGTCAAGGGAGATAGTTTGTTCTGCAGTTCAATGTTTGTCCTCTGTATACTGCAGTTGCATGCATTCGCCCTCTGCCTTATGAGTTTGGGTTTAGAGCTTAAATTTTGAGAAAGGGCGTGGACACGATGACTGCCATATTGTGCTAGGAAAAAGCAAGACAACAGACAGAATATAACAGACCGACAGGACAGAAGGAGATCCTAAACAAGACACCTGTCAACCAACCGCGGTCTGTGCCGCAAATATACCGTTGTGAAATTGTGGCGCAAGATGTTGACTGTTCTATATGTGAGAATTATGTATGTATGTCCATTAGGATCAGTGTGCGAGGCTTGTGCGAGTAGCAATATTCATACTGTGAAAAACAATATGTACATTTTGTTGCATTCCACATGTAAATGGTGCAAATTTGATGCAAACAAATTCTGTCTGAACTAGTCCATCAAAAGAACTTGATACGTTGGTTATACACCTGGGCTGCTGTAACATAATAATTTATATAACCATGACAACATTAAAGGACATCAGTTGCACCTGGCAAGAAGCCAGAATCCGATTCCATATTAAAACGGTTTTAATATCATACATCTACGGGGTATCTCAATGAGATACAAATGAACTGTTTCACGTTGTTTGGCAAATTCTATTGAACTGCGTTGCCATCAGTGTCTGGCCCAGAATGGACATCACTTTGAACACATGCGATAACTCAAATAATTACATATCTATCCTCTGCTGTTGGAATCTGAACATAAACTTTGGGTGTATCTTAAATGACATTGTAGTAACACATTTTCAAAGTGTGTATAATACATTTTTTTGAGACACTCTGTATACGGCTGCGTTGCAGTAGAGAGAAATACTTACACGAAGAAATGTATCATCGTTACAGCGGTATGTATGACCGTTTTAATACAGGCCTTTGCTTAAAAGCTAGGAGACCTGACGTCATCCTAAAACAGGATACAGGGTCAAGCTTGCTACTTTAGAACTCTCAGCCTTACCATAAATACTGGCCAGGTCATAGCCACATACAGGTACACACATACAGACACACAGACAGACGTGCAGACAAACAGGATACTCCCACTCAGCGAGATAAAACTCTCTAACTTACAGACGGAGAAGGTTGGGGGAGGTGGGGGGGGGGGGGGTCCTGAGCGAATGTTTGTCTCTCCGCTATCAGCAATTGATGAAGTCGGTGTGACATTCTGCCATCAGGATTTCAAAACTTGCCCCTACTTCACTATCTGAAGCCGGGTACATTTCCCTCCTTTTCTAGTATTGAAATGAGATCAGACTGCAGTGACCAGATGGCTGTGACCGGACGGGAGAGACCCTATTTTGTAGTAGTGGCACGTCGCTACCGGACGGTACAGTTACTTCTCCCGTTTCCGGATACACAACCTACTGAATTTCTTGGTGCGGGTGTGGGAGAGGGAGGGAGAAAAGAGGTAGACAATGAGAAAGTAGAGAGAAAAAGGAGGAGGGAGGGGTGAGAGAGTGAGAGGTAGGGCGACGGAGGAGGAGCTTAAGAGCGGGGGAGAGAAAGTGAAAGAGAACGAGAGAGAGCCAGGGCAGAGGGGGTGAAAGACAAAGCGTGCGGGGGTGGGGTCGAAAGGGAGAGAGAGGAGTGAGAGAGAGAGAGAGAGAGAGAGAGAGAGAGAGAGAGAGCGAGAGAGAGAGAGAGAGAGAGAGAGAAGAGAGAGATTTCTGTAGCTAAGATGTACATCAGACTTATTTTATTGAAAGCCCTCTCACCAGCTGCCAGATAAACGCTTGGTTGGATGTTGTGAGAACATTTCCTGCAAACCACCATTCAACGCTGAAGAGGTTCATACATCTTCAGATTCTGCATAATTACAAACCCACAAGCATTATTAATACTTGCAGCGAAAAAATAAGGGGGGGGGGGGGGAGGTGGTTCTATTTGAATACACGGGTTTTGAAAGCAGACAACGAAGTATACTTAATAGTCATTGCAAAACATAAGTGGTTTTAGCAAGACATCACAGGGCAATTATATCTACCCGTCGACGCAAAGCTCCCATTCTGTAATGTATCTAATGGAAACAGTCAACTCCGCGCAGAATATCCAGAGAATTTCGAAAAACTGAAACAAGGCACACTAAAAAAAATCAAATAATATGATGTCAGATTTGTAAAGAAAAAGAAAAAAAAAGGTGGTTGTTCGTTATAAAACCCCGCAGTACAAATAGACAGAAAAAAGAAAAAACGTTGGTTGTTCATCATTATAAAACCCCACAGTAGAAATAGACCGATACAAAGGGGGGGGGGGGGTGTTCACTGTAAAACCCCGTAGGTAGAAATAGGCAAAAAACAGAAACAACTTTACAATAAAGCAGAAAAGGGTCAGAAATGATAAGGAAAGAAAAACTAATGAACAAACAAACAAACTTTTGGTTGTTTCTAACATCTTTTTTTATTTGGTGACTGAACCTTTGTTCCAGGCACCGCGAAAGGCCCTATAGATTTTCTCTGTGTACATGTACGTGTTTCTTTGTTTTTTGTATTTTTCCCACCAATATCTTGGGTAACAGCAAACTTTCCCTTGTTTATTTCTTGTTTTTCATGGCGGGCAGTTATTGGGAGCTGTTGTTGTTGTTCTTATGATCTTATCTGATTCTGTCTACTGCCTTGCTTCAACCGTTATCGTATCCACGTGTTTTTTCTCTAAACTCAAACTCAAACATCTGATTTTCATCGCTGATGTTTGGTAGACGCTTCTGGTAGGGTCTAGTTCTGTCCTATCGAGAGAGAGAGAGAGAGAGAGAGAGAGAGATAATACTGCTGTATTATTTTGCCTGTCGCCTTGCTTCTTCCTAGTAGTAAAATATGACTGTTGCCGTGTCGACGTGCGTTCTCTTAACTCAAACTCAAACTCTGTAACTCCACAAAATCTCAAACAAAAAACAATAATGACAAAAGCATCAACAAAAGAACAAAAAAACAAAACAAAACAAAACAACTCCCCCCCCCCGCCCCCCAGTTTTGCTCGTCCCCAACGGCCCACTAATCCTTGGATATTTTTCCGCTTCCCTCCCAAGAAATGCACATTCCCGGGGACGTGTGGCACATTCCCAAACTGAATACATAATTAATGACAGTAATACAAGATATCTACTGAATGTCAAAACTTGTTCCCCCACAGGAAAAAAACCTAGGCGCGCAAAAATGTCAAAAAAAGGGATTCCTGGTCATAAAACTGCCATGTAATTCTTTTACTTTTCATCGTACATTGTGCGTGCATTCCTGGATGCTTCAACACTCAGTGCCTTAGTTTTTGTTTGTTCCAACTTCACTTTTTGCACACCTCAGAAATTCCAGGTTTGACATTTGCGGCTTGAGTATTATGATAAGGAGTTAGAATAAATCGGAACTGTGAAACAGCTTGCAAAGTGCGGCAACTTATTTTAAACAACTGTCAAAGTGTGTGTTTGCTATACCTCTTCAGTCCTACATACTAAAAGATCTCCAGTTTTTTTGGGGTTTTTTTTTTTTTTTTTAGAAAACTGAAATAGAACAAACAAGAAATGAGGTCATGCACTGCACAGACTGGAGTTGTTGAACTCCAAAAAGTTCCACAAGCCTTCAAAGTCAAAGAAAATATAATTTATACAAACGTTGTGCCCCCGTGTGCTGAGGGTTTTTGGTTTTTTCTACTTTTCCCTTAAAAATTGTGAAATTTTGGGGCTTGATGACACTCGTGGAAAAAAAAACGAACAAAACACAGGCACAGAACAAAGCATGTCTTTCCTTGGGGGTTTTATGTCCTTCTCGGCAAGAGGAAGCCAGAAACCTGGGCCCTCGTCAGGAAGCCAACAAAATTAATGTCCTCGATATATTAGTGCAGTTGCACGCCAACTCTAGTAAGATCTAACTTGGGGTATTTCTGGACTCAAAAGCTCTAATCACTGGGCCAAATGCATATGTATGCAATGCAGCTTTTTACATAAAGAGGGTTATACAATCATGTAGTTTCATGGGCCTCTGTGTAACTGACGCTGAAATAAAGATTCGGTAAATGAGTTTGATATGTATTTTGGCGGGGTGAGAGGAATGGGAAGAAGGCGAGCATATTTTGCTTTCCAGACAATATATGGCAGTACAAGCAAGACAAAAAATTTTTCACATAGATCTTTTTTGTTGCGTGATTTGAGTTTAGGGTGTTAAATGTCTAAAACTACCAATATTTTTCAGTATAAAAACACAACTTCAATCTCCAGTTAGCAAGTTTAACGACCATGTTCCTTCAGTCACTTCATACTTTTTCCCAGTTTCATGACTTCCTAGTCTTTCTTCCTCACACCTTCAAGCAGTTCCCCCCATGAAGCTGAACAGGGGCCACAGTTGAGCAGTTTGCAAAGATTGTGTGAGCTCCGGAAAAATTCAGATTACAAAAAAATTACAAGCGCGCGTGAGATAGTTCAAAACATCCAATTCTCTCACCAGGAGATGGAAAAATGAAAACGATAACAGGATATTGTATTTTGCATAAACAAAAGATTGTTATTTCGGGTCACATCAATTTTTTTTATAATTTGAAATCTTTAATTTTCGAACGGATTTTTGAGAATATCAATATCTTACGTCGTTTTGTCTTAGTTATATAATTTTTATTTTTTTTTAAACACGCCGGGTAAATGAGGATGGGTGAACGAGATACACTAATTAAATTACGCATATTTTCATACTTTCTTCCCAACAACATAGCAAAACAAAATGATAATGAGGCGAAGTATTCCTGGTATCTGTCAACAGAACCTAGTCTTGTCTCACGCAAGATGCTACATCGGGAACTCCGATACCAAAATAACTCACCATATCTACTGGTTTGTTGTTTTTTTTACTTATTTTTTGCTTTTATCTTTTATCTCTAATGCAAAGGGCTAAATTCCATCCGGTATCTGTGTACCAGACAGAAGTAAAAAACCTCTCACACAACAAACAGCGATATATTACCTGTATGTAAACCTGTCTTTCAGCGCTGTACTAAAAGTCTTCAGGTAATTCTTTTTTACTTCATTATAACGCTTGATAACCTCAATAAATGCGAGATAGCTAGAAACATGGGAATTCGGTCCGTGCAGTTATAATAGAATCGAAAGATATAGCAAAAAATAAATAAATAAACAAATAAATTTTTTTAAAAAGACAGTTCAACAACAAAAATTAACAGTGATAACAACTTAGAAGGATTGTATTCACGCTTTTGCACCCAGAACTTCATAATATTTGAAAAACGCTGCTCAAAAACCAATGTTCTATTTGTACATATTATGAAGAATACGTTTTAGCGATTAAAATTTTCATATTTTTTTGAAATTTTTTAACCATTTTTAAATAAACTGGTTGTACAAGATCCAATTTTATGCTCAATGGAATCTATTTCTTGGCACTAAAGGATGAAATTCTCTATTTGCCATCACTATCACTATGTGACATTCGTCAGATAGGTCAGAAGTTGCACACAAACAAATTTCCCAGCAGTACAGACGGCCCAGGAACATCCAGCTTCGAAACAACTGATATTTGCTGAACTAACCGTAACCTAATTATCTCTAAGAAGTTTCAAAAAGACTGGTTCTCAACGACCCAAAAGAGTCTGTTTCTTCGAAAATAAATCAGTTTCAAGTTCAACAGCAACATTTATTTTAGTTTACATTAAAAACAAAAACTATCTCTGTTTTCATTGGTTAATTTCCTGAGTGTCTTTCGCAAATTCATTCCTGGATTTTGATGAGCAGTTTTTAACTCCAAGTTATGAAAGGCCTGTTGTATGGATGAAAACAGCATCATCAAAGTCTGCCATGAAGGAACAACAACAACAACAACAACAAATCTGGTTATTTTCTGAGTGCCTGTACATTTGTCTGTCTGTACTTGCACTCTCCATGCAGGGGCGGCTCTAAGCCAAATGGACTAATTTCTCCCAATTGGACCCCGTGCTTCTAAGGGGTGGGGGTGAGGGGGGAGGTGGGGGTGGGGGGGGGGGTGGGAGAGAAGATGGGAGGGGGCAAGCTAGGCTGAGAGCCCAAATACAGTGATTTCCCTTCGTTTCGCTATCGGCATTTTTACAGAAAGTCGTCATTCTCAATGAAAAGAAACAAACCGAGACGACAGCGGAAGCACTACGCTCGCTAAAAGGCGCTAGGCGCTGTGAAGATTTTTGACATCTTCGCTACTTTTCGGCAAGATGGAGACTGGCGTCATTCGACCAAACTGCCGAAACCGACACGAAACCGCAGCCATTGTGCCTAAGCCCTAATCTAGTCTTGTCCAGGAGGAAAAAAAAATACAATAATAATTAACTTGTATAGCACTCAAATCAATGATGTGCTCTAAGGTGATGAATTAAAATCAGAAACAGGATTAACATAAAATCAATTCATCATGCTTTCACTCACACACACGAATAAAACTTAATCTACTCTCATTCTCAAGCCTCTAAGAGCAAAACGGACATTATTCAATTTCAAAGCAAACAGCCATAAACAATTCAGTACGCCTTAACACCACATTCCAGGTTCTACAGAGACACAGCGACGGTTATAATTATTGAACTCCGCAGTCCAAAGGCCGGTCCTGTCTCCAAGTTAACATTCCACGACAGAGAAGGGCATGTCAAAATAATTATCTCCTTCGTCCATGCTAAAAACAGCCGAAGATAATCAATATTTTTGTCTTTATCTTTTCTTTGCCAAAACAAAACTGTTTTGTCTCGGCTTTGCATCGCCTAGCAGCAACATAACCCATCCACGCCGCGACCGCCTTGACCCCGGCAGTAGCCATATTTAAATATCCTAGCAACGGACAACAATAGCTGCAGCTTGAGCCGCTTCTCATAGCAACCAGCGATGATCCTTGCACACCGGACTATCGCTCTGGATTGCGTCATGCCGCACGGCTAATGGACGAGATCAGGCGTTCAGTAAAGAGACGTGCAATTACGTTAATGAATAAATGGACCATATGATTTATTAATAGCTAATCATGTTTCTGTGCGGGAAGGATTAAAGGATCCATTGCATCTGCAAATTTTCTGCTAATGAGTTTAATCGGGTTTCTGACTTTGTATGAAAATATCAATTCTTCCTTGGCTGAAACGTAGGTTTTGAGATGATCTTCTGTAGCCGATGAATGTATTTTTTTTAACATTTGGAAATTCCACAAGCATTTCAGCAGGACTGTGCAAGGGCTATTTGCAGAGATAAGCTACTCAATATCGGTGGACTTGGCTTTAGAGAATCTATTAGATAGATAGATAGATAGATAGATAGATAGATAGATAGATAGATAGATAGATAGATAGATAGATAAATAGACAGACAGACAGACAGGTAGACAGACAGATAGACAAATAGAGGGGAAGGAGGGAGAGAGAGAGGGAGGGAGGGAAAGAGAGAGAGAGAGAGAGAGACTGGGTAAAGAGGAGGGAAGGGAGAAACAGAGACAGAGAAAGGAGGGGGAGTTGATGAAGTGGGAAAGCTGGTCTATCGGAGGCAACCGGGTACCTTGACTAGTTAAATATATACATAAAACCACTGCTATCATTTCATACCGACAACACTCACCATCCCTGGAGTACAACTTCCCGTCCTAATCTCAGAGACGGGACAGCTTAAAATGTCGCCGAGATGAAAACACATTTACAGCCATGCATAATTTATCTCAGACACGATTTACTTCTCTTCTCACATCTAGCCAGCGGCAAAAGCTATAAAAAACACGGATAAAGCGTAAATGCTCCACTACTATCATCCTGTTTCTCTTTTTTTAAAATTAAATGGGTTTTTAGAACATTCTTAGAAAACGGAACCTGGAGACCAGACAAGAAAGGCCACTGAAAAAAGCCATTTTGAGGGCTCACAGGGCAAGGAAAACATGAACAACAAAACAAAATAAATGATAAAAAATGAACAAAACGAGGTACAAAAATAATGCCCTCGGTAGAGCCTCAGAAAATGGCATAAAAATAGGAAATACTTCCTATTTTGGTTTTAACTATATGTTAGGAAACAATTTTGTTATACTAGCTGTGGTCCCGGCGTTGCCCGGGATGGGTAAACTGTTTATTAGTTCCAGTTCCGGGTGGTTATAGTGGATCTGTTTCACACTGCGCGTTCTTTTCGGTTTACTTCGTTGTTCTTTGTTTGTCTGTTTTTAGAGTACAAGTCTTATTGTGTTCCTTCTATGCGTTAATGCCCTCTGCACCCCCTCAGCATTTAACGCGAAATTTGTCATGAAATGGCAATAATCCGCGCACTGCGTAATTTAAGTAACCGTATTAGTAAAATAATCATTTTAATATTAAAAGTTATCATTTATTTATGTAGCTTGCTACAGAGTTCGCCAGATGACAAACATGCAGCCCTAGCTAACTGCACTGTTTCAGTATCCCGATCAAGACCAGTCATCTAAAAGCTATGCTAGTATCAATATAAATATATACAAAATGTCACACAATAAGCCAAGCTTGTAAATGCCTACAAAATCAATGCACACATATATTTCATTTCCTAGGCGGTTTTCAACTCTGGCCAATGCCCTACCCCTTTCCCCTGCACATTGATAGGAACTTGACCTTTGTCCCTAAAGCTGTGTTTCCATGTGTTCACAGCAACGGAAACGGCAAACGGAAACGTCAGAAGCCCTTCAAGTAGTGAAATAGAAGGAATGTTTTCATATGTAAGGAAACGCTGTTTTCGTACGTATGGAAACACTGTTCTCTTTCTTTTTCCTACTTGATGGATATTTCACGTTTCCGTTTCCGTACACATGAAAACACAGCTTTATTCCCCCTACAGGAATTATTTTTACTTTCTTTACTAAGGCTGGAGTCCCACTGTGCCAAGTCTGTTCTGTGTCTATTTTGACTCAGTGCCCGAGGCCTCTCTTTCGGACAGCTGACTGGAGACAGGTTTGACGCGCCCGTAGTAATGAGACAAGTTTGTTTCGGTGCTCCTGGCCCACCAGCCAACTGGTTGGATCTCACTGACACGCAATGCCGTCACGTCACCAACCAACCCGTCGGCGAATCAAAATCGGCTAATAGGTTAGCAGGCTAAGGGAAGTATCACACTAACCCCGTTCAGACACAGTCAGATGCTGGCAGACAAGAAGTGCACACCATAATTTCCTGTATTTTCTTGGTAAATCCGGGCAAACCCTACCATACTAAGCCCGGTCAGCTTCTGCTACTATGTCTTTGAAGTACATTTTGCGGGCAGCATCTGACAGTGCGTGACCGAGCATAGTATGATATCTATTCTAATTAATAATAGATTAAAATTTATCCATATCAACCCCCCCCCCCCCCAGCAACAACAAAATGTATTATTCATTATTAAATATAATTATATTATTATTAATAAATATTCAAATATTATTTGAGTGATGAGTTGTGAACTGTTGTGAGCTGTGAACTGCGCCTAACAGGCTCCGTTACAATTTGCTCTGAGATAGAGAGAGGTAGAGAGAGAGAGAGAGTGAGCGAGACAGGGAGAGAGAAAGAAGCAGTGTAGTGTGTTGAGCACTTCGCAGGCGCTCCATTCTGCTCTGTGGTTGACATGTTGCTTCTGTAAAGCGCATCGAGCATTGAGCATTTTAATGGATATGCGCTATATAAATGCAATCCATTATTATTATTATTATTATTTAATACCAAAGATAGGGTACATTGACAAAGCAAACTGCACAAGCGTCAAAACCACTGTCACTCACCCAGGAATGTGAGTAACAGGCGGTCAGGTAAACACAACTCCCGTAGGAAAAACTAAAGTCTGAACTCAAAATGCACTGAAGCGTGTAATATCACGGATAACAGGTTGTGTGGCATACAGTACCAAACCCGTTAGTGCCGTAAAAGCAGTGATGGATTTACCAAAGCCTACAGTTTAGTTACAATAGTTCTGTACAGCCAATAGACCAGTTAGTAAAGCCAAAATGTTAGTTATAATAGTTCAACAAAGACACTAGTCCGATTAGTACATCAAAACTATAGTTATAATTTAGTGGTTTGGCAAAGCCGATAGTCCAGACAAAACGTTAGTTGCATAGTTCTGTAAAGCCAATAGTCCAGTTGGTAAAGCCAAAATGTTAGTTATAATAGTTCAACAAAGACACTAGTCCAATTAGTACATCAAAACTATAGTTATAGTATAGTGGTTTAGTAAAGCCGGTAATCCAGACAAAACGTTAATATATAGATCTAGTTTTGTAAAGCTCATAGTCAAGTTAGTAAAGTAAAAACCTTATTAATTATGTAATTCGGTACAGCCAATAGTCCAGTCAACATGTAGTTATTATATCACCAACGAAAATTCATAATTCATTATTAAATAAATATTATATAATATATATTCAAATAATATCACAATGCTTTAGAATACAAGATGTGAGCTGTGAACTGGGGGTACAGAAGACTGAGCCGGTTTTTCACCTGTTATGCAACGCATTGCGCGATAAGCCGCCGATCCCTGTTGGAAAACTGAGCCGGTTTTTGTTGTAGATATCGATTATGTTGTTTTCGAACTTTAGATCGATTAGCCTGATGTACCAACCCTAAAGACACTGGACTGTATAAACATGATAGATCTTTGGACAGACTCAGTATGCTAACACACAACAGGCACAGACACAAACTGACTGAGCCCGCGCGCCTAACACAACTCAATAGGCTTGCCATGCTTTCTGCCTGTCGACGCACCTTCCCAGAGACTAAATTAAAGTTTGTCAGTTTCATGTCGGTCAAGCATGGCACCGAAAACTTCAACAAATTGGACTATCTTCTGAGTATAAGTCTACCAGTGAAACTGCAATGTGGCTAAAATCCTTTTTTTGGCTTACCGGCTCTTGAGCCTAGTGAAGTACTTTGTCATCATGGCCTAGTGCCCAGACCAGGATGACGACAAACTCACAATGTTTTCAGACTATGTATTTGACATCTACATTTCTTCAACTGCCAGATACCCGCCCAGCTTGTGGACTTGTCTTGAAAGTTCCGCCAGAACGGCCAATGCATGCGAAAGTTTCCATAAACATTTTGCAAGCCACTTTACATCGCCGCATCCAAACATAACTATTTCTGTTGATCGAAAAACTCGTAGAAGAACAGCTACGAACTGACATAAAGGTCAGATCATCCTATCAGTACCGCAATGTTCCTGTGAGACGCTCGTGTGAGCGTGAGAGAATTGGGGAGACCCTCATTACTGACTACAATGAGTAAAGGCTGTCCCAGGCAGAGTTTGTGCATAAAATGGCTCTCAAGATGCTACCCGTCAAGTTGTGAGGCCCCTTATAATATTTTTAAAACAATTTTTATCATGGTTTTAACAGCTCTCAATATAAACATTATCCTGCTCAAAATCCGACTTCCACCTCCCCGTGGTGAGCAGGGGGCAACACGTATCAAGACCGTTTCAATCAGCTGTTAACTGTTATAATTACATGCATTTAATTCTTACAAAATTCACCAGAAAAAAAGCAAAGAAACAGTCTCAATAAGTGGCGAACGGAAGAGGTTGACTCGTCGTTAGAAAAATTAAGTATCGATATGCCAAAAACCGGCTCAGTCTTCCAACAGCTTTTACGAGCTGCCTTTGAAGTTTTGAACAATAGGATTAAAAATCCGGCTCAGTTTTCCGGTACCCGTGAACTGTTGTGAGTTGTGAACTGCACCTAACAGGCTGCGTTACAATTTGCTCTGAGATAGAGAGAGATAGAGAGAGTGAGAGAAAGAGAGTGAGAGAAAGAAAGAGAGAGTGAGAGAGATGCAAATCGAGAGAACAAGACTTTCTGTAAAGCGCCTAGAGCAAACTCGTTTGGATTAGGCGCTATATAAATGATCTTCATTATCATTATATATAGATCCAGTTCTGAAAAGTCAACAGTAAAGCAAAAAACGTGTAGTTTTATGGTTCTGTAAAGCCAATAGTCCAGCCCAAACTTTAGAAACTCCCCTGAAGCCAATGGTTGGTTTATTAACACGGTATCCTACGTCTCGATATATTTTTATTTACTTTTTTTCAGGTCATGGCCGCTTCTTGGACAACCAGGCAAACAACTGTCAAGACTGAAGGATCTTTTACTGGACAGGGGAAAGAAACAGTCTTGCCAGATTCCTTGCTTGACCGAAGGTGTTAAGAAAAAAGTCGATTCGATCACACATCAGGGAGAAGAAACTTTCGTTGAAACACATGACTGTTATTGCCCCGTGTGACACCTGCTGACTCACTGTCCTGACGACTCACGTGCATGTTTTCACATGCACACTCACTGTACACGTCAATACAGTTTCCAGCTAGATTCTGTTTGAAGCTATGAAATTATGACTCTGTCCCAGATGTTTAATATCACCTCCATAAACAACATGCAGCTTTGAAAACTGTTCTGATTATAAGATATTATACTATATAAATGTGTTTTTCCATCAGTGTGAGCCAAATGTTATTTCACTACCATCTTGAAAATAAACGGCTGAATCAGAATTGAAATGTCATTTTTAAAATTATACACTGAAATGCATACAGAAAATTCTTTTTACTACAAATGCACATTCAATCTAAAATACAACTGTATATTAGCAGCAATATAACACTATTATATATATATGGCCTTTAGCGTCTTTACAGACGGTCTAAGCAGCTAGAATATTCACTTTCACTTTGACTGACAGCGTCTCTCGTGGCTTATTCTACCAATGTTTGACCCGAGAGTGCGATGGCACTGATTGCAGGTCAGTCTTTTGGGTTCACTTTGGCGAGTGTTTTCATTCCGCCTCTGTCGTTTTGTCAGGTATGTTTCTTTTGCCTTGAAGTCTATTGCGAGCGTGCCACTGCGCAATTTTTGTCTCCATCTGCTTCGATCACTTGCAAGGTTCTCCCATTCATTGGGGTCGATGTTGAATGCTTTCATCGTGACCTTGCAAGTGTCTTTGAATCGCAGATGTGGCCTACCTCTGGGTCGGTTGCCAGTAGCAAGTTCCCCGTAGAGAATTTGTCTGGGGATGCGATCATTTTCCATACGGTGGAGATGTCCAAGCCACCGCAGTCTTTTTTTGCCTAGGAGAGCCTGAGTTGATGGAATGTTGGCTCGGCTCAGAACTTCGATATTTGAGATCCTGTCTTGCCACTTGATCTTGAGAATTTTGCGTAGGCAGCGCAGGTGGAAGGAGTTGAGGGATCTTTCATGTTTGGAGTAGGTGGTCCATGTCTCTGAGCCATACAGCAGGGTGCTTAGGACGCAAGTTTGGTACACGAGTACCTTTGTTTTGATGGTCAGCTTGCTATTGTTCCACACCCTTTTTGAGAGTTTGCCAAAAGCTGTGGCCGCCTTTCCTATTCTGGCATTTATTTCAGTTGTTATGTCTGTGCTAACACTGATGGTTGAGCCTAGGTAGCAGAATTTTCCCACTTGCTCCAGAGGAGAGCCATTCAGCATGATTGGGTTGGGGTTTCTCAAGCCTTGTGTCAAAACTACAGTTTTTGAGACACTGATCTTTAGCATGAATTTGTCACAGGCTTTGGCAAGGCTATTGATGAGAGCCTGGAGCGTGGTTTCATGGGGGCCACGATTGCAGCATCATCTGCGAAGAGGAGCTCTTGTAACATAATATGCTCTGTACGAGATTTTGCTTTTAGTCTGGCAACATTAAAAATGGAGCCGTCCACTCTGGTGTTAATAAGTACTCCACCTGAACATTGACCAAAGGCATTCTTGAGTAGGGCTGCAAAATATATACCAAATAAGGTAGGAGCAAGAACACATCCCTGCTTCACACCGCAGTTTACAGCAAATGAATTGGATGTGCAGCCCTCAAAGTTGACACATGCCCTCATGTCAGTGTGGAAGGATGCAATAAGTTTTAGCAATGTTGGTGGACAGCCTATGGATTTAAGGACCGCATACAGGCCAGATCGGCTTACGGTGTCGAAAGCCTTTGTTAGGTCCACAAAGCATGTTATAAGCGGCCTGTTTTGTTCTTTACATTTTTCTTGGATTTGCCGAAGTGCAAATATCATGTCAATAGTTGATCGTTTGCTTCGAAAGCCACATTGTGTTTCTGGTAAGACTTTTTCCGCCAGTTGTTGAAGGCGGCAGAGGATGACGCGAGCAAAAGCCTTTCCAGTAATGCTGAGGAGGGATATGCCTCGATAGTTGTTGCAGTCGCCTTTGTCTCCTTTGTTCTTGTAAAGTGTGACAATTTTGGCGTCTCTCATATCATGTGGTATCACGCCTTCTTTCCAACACTGCAGTAACAGATTATACAGGTGTGGTAATAGTGGGCCTTTTAGGTCTTTTAATACCTCTGCAGGAATGTTGTCACTTCCTGTGGCTTTTCCAGCAGACAGGTGGTCGATTGCATTGGAAAGCTCGACTAAGGAAGGTTCAGCGTCAAGTTCGGCCATTATTGGCAGTTTTTGGAGGTGTTCCTCAAAATCTGGTGGAATATTTTTCTCAGTTGAATACAACAGAGAGTAATGCTCTACCCACCTATTCAGTTGTTCATTTTTATCTGTGATGGGTTCACCATTTACAGACTTAAGTGGGGCGCTTTTGGTGATGATTGGCCCAAGAGCTACTTTCATCTGACTAAAGGCGGTTTTCATATCTCCCTTTTCATTTGCCTCTTGTATGCTGTTACACAAGTCTGTCCAGTATTTGTTGGCGCAACGTCTTACCTCCAGCTGAAGTTTAGCTTTTGCATTTTTCAAACAAGTTTTTGTACTCTGATTGCAATTTTTGTTATACTCATTGAAAGCAGATTTCTTTTGCTCAATGAGAGGTAGGAGAATTTCGCTGTTCTGGGCTACCCAGTCGTTGTTTGAAACTTTATGCTGTCCAAAAGACTTGATGGCACAGTCATGAATTTTTGAACTGAGAGTGTTCCAAGTTTCATCTACCGAGTCACATTGGGTGACATTATCCATGCTTTCAGCAAATAACTTTTCAAATGACTTTCTATTTGATTCATCTCTGATTGCTGTTACATTGATCTTAGGGATTGAAGGGGCTTTTGATCTGTATATTTTCTTGGCCGAAATTTTGATTTTGCTGACTACCAGTGCATGGTCGGTGTCACAGTCAGCACTGTGGAGGGAACGAGTTATTTTTATACAGCCCAAACTCTTCCTCCTTGAGAGAATAAGATCTAATTGATGCCAATGGCCAGACCTGGGATGGCGCCATGATGTTCTTTGGCATCTCTTAAGGTCAAAGTACGTGTTTGTAACACATAATGAGTTTACGGAGCATAGCTCCAGAAGGCGCTGCCCGTTTTCGTTGATGTTGCCAATGCCGAAGTGCCCAATGCACTTTGGCCATGCGGAGTGATCTGCTCCCACTCGAGCGTTAAAGTCACCCAGAATTAGCAGGCCTTCGGTGAGAGGGATGTTGTGGAGAGTCCTCTGCAATGCCTCGTAGAAAATGTCTTTGGTTTCGTCAGAGGAGGTAAGTGTTGGGGCATAGACACAGATAATGTTGGTAAAACCAGACCGGGTGTTCAGTCTGAGTGTCATGATGCGTTCTGACACTCCAATTGGAGTTGCGATCGAATTGATAAGGGAGTTTTTTACGGCGAAGCCCACGCCGTGGATTCTCGGCTGTTCGCTGCTAAGGCCCTGCCAGAAGAAGGTGTAGTTTTCTTCTTTGACTGACCCGGAGTCGGGAAGTCGAGTTTCTTGAAGGGCAGCGATGTCGATGTTTAGTAGCTGAAGTTCTCGATCAATAATTTGGGATTTCCTGATGGAGTCAATATTAGTGAGATCTTGCTGTTGCAAGCCTGGGCGCATTGTTCTGACGTTCCAGGTACCAAGTTTTAGTATTTTTCTGTTTTTGCCAGGTGCACACTTTACGTCAGCTTTTTGACTTTTGGTCTAGCTCCAACCACCTTATGAAGCAGGCTGACGTGGCGGAACAACACCCAACTGCCTGGGGGCTGCCCAGGTTACGGCGGGCGGTAGTTGATCAATGCAGCTGAAAAGCCGCTCCCACCGACAGAGGGGACCCCTGGCGCTCATCCGTACGCCAAATGGATTGAGCTTATCACCGGTAACTGCCACCTCCCGTGTTGTGCCCATCCGTAACGGATGGCTGGAGTGTCCTCTCCAAATCGGAAATGGGTGGGCTTATAGAGGAGAGACAGACGCTTGCCAAGCCCGAGCAAACGCCTCCTCGTTTTGCTGCCTTGCCTGGGCTATTTTTAAGAGATGGTGCTTTGCCCAGAGGCACCACCCCTCTCTCTGCCATTCTAGTTAAACCCAAGGGAGAGACCAGGTCAATACATTTGGAACTAGTCCGGCTGCAGGAGATGCTGGAAGCCAGTTTGATGCAGTTCTCCCTGACAACCACCTTCGGGTCTCCACTCCTGATTTTCTGTCTGGGTTTACTCCCATAGCCTTTGCTATCATAGCAACACACAAGGCAGTGTGGTATTTGTATTCAGGGTTACCTTCCCCTAGTCTTCCTCTCTCCCGAGATGACCCACAAGACAGTGGGGGTGACAGTAGCAGGCTGTATTGTGTACTGTCATACAATAGCAGAAAACTCTG
>OZ007580.1:41053032-41133032 GCA_963931925.1 Onchidella celtica | reverse complement strand
TTTAACCCTTTATTTACTGAGGGAACTTAAGAGTCCCTTCCGCATATTTTCACCCTCCCAAATACAGTGAACTCTTCCAATCTACTTATCCACCTTTTCACAAGGTTCAATAACTTTCGTTTACTTCCGTTTTCCTCCTTCAATGTGATTGTCTCCACGCAGTGAGAAATTCTAGACCTCGAGAGATTTGTTGTTTTACCGAGAGCTAACAAGTGAGTCTCCATATCCCAGATAGTTCTTATTTATTCATATATTCCCACTCTCAACAAAAGCAAGAAAAAAGATGCTGAAATGCCCATTTCCAGTCATGATGGGATACGAACCACATGTAGAAAAATCAAGTTTAGTTATGAATATGATGAAATAAAGCATGCTCGTAAATAAAGGGTTAACTCCATAGTCCACAATCTCACACTAAAACCTGAGACAACACAGACTTGTCTCATTGCGTCTTCAGATTTTCTGGTGTCCTTGGAACAGGAAGTAAAACTACGTAACGACACAATGATGACGTCCGTGGAATTCGTGACAAGAAGCGCTACAAAACTCATTTCATAATGTGCATTCAGTCACGCTTCTACTGAATTGTTTAGCACTCAGTTGCAAAATCACCCAATGACTCATTACTCATGAACTCACTTCCTATCACTCTTACAGAATCAGTCGATCAGCCAGTCCGTCCGTCCATCCATCCATCCGCCAGTCCGTCCATCCACCAACCTACAAACCTACCTGCCAGCCTGACCACTATCTATCTATCTATCTATCTATCTATCTATCTATCTATCTATCTATCTATCTATCTATCTATCTATCTATCTATTTATCTGTGTCCGTCCGCCCGTCCGTCCATCCAACCACACACCCATCCATCCATCCATTCCATCCATCCATCCATCCATCTATCGATTATTGTTTAAAAAAAAAAAAAAAAGGCAGCCAGAACCCCATAGAAAACAAAACCAATTCCCTGGCACCACTAAAGAAAAACCCAGAACTTATATAACTCAAACTGACAAAATTATGAAACTCCCTTCGCAACACGTGCATCCAACAAACTCACATACGTACACATACACAGACATACACACACACACAGACACACACACACAGCAACCTCATTCACCACCCGTTGCATCACAACATTTGAAGAATCTCCCAACTAAACGGACCTGACAAGATAAATGTCGTAACTGGAAAATTGGCTAGAACTAACATCATCAAAATGGCTTCAATAACAGCGGTGATTCGCTACATCTGCGTCCCACTGGCCTGGTTCTGCACCATCATTTTCTACATCATCATTACAGACGTCAATATCATCAATCCTCATTATCTATAACGACGAGAGACGCAGATGTAAGAAAAGGGCTGGATGCATCAGGCATCTCTGAAGAAATAATCGCTGTTGCCGCTGAAGAAGGACATGATGATGTTGGTAGCGACAAAAGTGGTAGACGCTGAGTTCCCAGTATTGGTAATGAGTTCCTAGTATTAGCAATGAGTTCCTACGATTAGTAATGAGTTCCTAGGATTAGCAATGAGTTCCCAGGATTAGTAATGAGTTCCTAGGATTAGCAATGAGTTCCTAGTATTAGTGATGAGTTCCTAAGATTAGTAATGAGTTCCTAAGATTAGTAATGAGTTCCTAAGATTAGCAATGAGTTCCTAGGATTAGTAATGAGTTCCTAGGATTAGTAATGAGTTCCTAGTATTAGTGATGAGTTCCTAAGATTAGTAATGAGTTCCTAAGATTAGTAATGAGTTCCTAAGATTAGCAATGAGTTCCTAGGATTAGTAATGAGTTCCTAGGATTAGTAATGAGTTCCTAGGATTAGTAATGAGTTCCTAAGATTAGTAATGAGTTCCTAGGATAAGTAATGAGTTCCTAAGATTAGTAATGAGTTCCTAAGATTAGTAATGAGTTCCTAAGATTAGCAATGAGTTCCTAGGATTAGTAATGAGTTCCTAGGATTAGTAATGAGTTCCTAGGATAAGTAATGAGTTCCTAAGATTAGTAATGAGGTCCTAGGATTAGTAATGAGTTCCTAGGATAAGTAATGAATGGTAGTGACAAAGGTAATCACTGCAGTAATGCATGGCTGTAGCGGCAGTAATTGAATAACAGAGACGGCAAAGTAGTTGGTTTTTTTATTAGTATTATTAAGATTTATTTTCAAGTTATTAACAAATAATTAAATGAAAAAAAAACAAAAACAAGTGAATAAATAATAATATGATGTCTAAACTGATAAATATGAGAAAGAGAAGTAAAATAACAAAACTAATTAACTAACTAATACACAAATAGATGGATAAACAAACAAACAAACAAATAAATAAATAAATAAATAAATAAATAAATAAATAAATAAATAAATAAAT
The DNA here is from genome assembly GCA_963931925.1 of Onchidella celtica. Lineage (NCBI taxonomy): Eukaryota > Metazoa > Mollusca > Gastropoda > Systellommatophora > Onchidiidae > Onchidella > Onchidella celtica. The sequence continues at coordinate 41,130,647 of OZ007580.1, read as the reverse complement.
AAATAAATAAATAAATAAAGAGTGTCTCAAAAACTGTACACTTAAATCGACCGCTCAATGCTGTTTCCCACTCTATTGAACTGCATTGTCGACATCAGTGTCTGGCCCAGAACGGCCATCAATTTGAACATATGCGATATCTCGAATCATAAAACATTTGTTCTCTTTAATCCAATTACAAATCTTGGATATAATTATCCTAATTATTAAATTAATACATATTTAACGTGTCTATTCAATTTTTTAAACAACCTGTAAATAAACAATTAAATCAATAAATAAAAAAATATTCAAGATCATTATAGATTTAACCGTGTCATTTTCAAGGACTAAAATCAAAGAATCAGAGACTAATATAATCATCGGATATTTGCTATATTGTTGTATGTGCATTTTTGCCCTTACGACAAAATGAGGATTGAAGTTTGGTCTGCAAAAGGACTAAAACGCATTAAAAATTACATCACAAACACATATCTCGGAAAGTTTTTAACCGATTGGAATAACATTTATGCACAATAAAAATAGGAGTGAGAGAACCACTTTCGTGACAAAACTTCTGTTATCCTTCAAAATCGGCAAAATGTTGCATACACCAATACGGCAAATACCCCTCCATACTCCACAGCAACATAGTGTGAGAACCACTGTTTAAACATCATAAATCTTGTCTGAGGTCTTTCCGTCCACTTCCCAACATCTTGAAGCGCCAGCCCTACGCTAATTTCACTGAAACATCACTATCTTTAATCTGACCCCTAACTTTGCTTCACACTCTGTAAAAGTCCAATATTATCTCAACGACTGTCGCAACCGCGATACTTAACCCCCCGGAAACTGCCAACAGCGGCTGTTACAGGCTTCTACAGCTCACCTGTGCCCTGATTTTAACCACAAAAGTTGGAGAACTCACTGATGGAAAGCAGGCCGTTAAAGGGTCCACTAGATGCTACATTTAGTCCTTCGCTATCTAAGTTAAGTTTTACGAGTTCTTTTATCCTCTCGCTGAAGAATTAACAATTGAATCAATCTGTTAAAAGGCCGTACACGCCAATAAAAGTCAAATTCACTTTTTAGCATCATTTTACAAATTCAAACATCTCGACCTCAGTTCTTACTTGCGCCAACTCCACTTAAATTACAACAAAGAAATTCGGCATTAAACGTTTGCGGTTTTAGTATTATGATAAGGAATTAGAATAACTGGGGACTGTGAAACAACTTGATAAGTGCCACAAGGCATTTTAAACAAGTGTCAAAGTGTGCAGTTGTTATATCTCTTCTACATACTAAAAGATCTTCAGTTCATAAGAAAATGGAGATAGAACAAACAAGAACTAAGGTCTCGAAATGTTCTCTTTCTTTCTATCTGAGTTATCATTTAGTTCTACTAATAGTTTCTTCTGGTCGTCCACAAAATAGAAACTGAACTCAGACAAATAAGCAGAGCACAAATGAAAAAAAAATAGTTTTTGCATCTCCTGTAAGATTGTTGTATACCGTCTTTCTCCAGACCACGGCAGCACGGCAGTCTCACTTAAGGCTCAGCCTTCCCATCTACCATTGTAGAGTTCACTTAAACACTTCGAGAAGTTAAAAGCACAAAAAAGATCTATACTATCAAATAAAAGCACTCGGCCTTCGCTCGGTCTACAAATTATCGCAAATTTCGAGAGCGCTAAAACTGGGTGGAAAGATCCAGATGGTTTTGTCAGAAGACCTCCCAGGGCGCTTTGAACAATGAGAAAACTCAGATAATGCACTGGGATTTCTTGGAAAAACTCGAGTAATGTGCCCTGAGTTTTCCACAGTTATTTTAAGCATTGCTCTTTGATAAAAATGTTAACGTTGTTTAAAGAAGCATTACTGATAGGTGCATGGAGAAGAGAGAGAGAGAGAGAGAGAGAGAGAGAGAGAGAGAGAGAGAGAGAGAGAGAGAGAGAGAGAGAGAGAGAGAGAGAGAGAGAGAGAGAGAGAGAGAGAGAGAACCCTCACCTGCCGGACACAAGACACCAAGCGTGTAATGGAACAATCAACAAAAGAATACAAAAATGTCTAAAATATAGAATATCTAACTATTTCCAGCACAGAAACATTACCCACTGGCAGTAAAGCATCGCCGTTGTTTTAAACACCTTCACACTCCACGCATCAGAAATACAGACTTGGAACAAACTAAAATGCTCTGGAATGAGTCAAACCTTTTATAATTCTCTGTGACTATTTTGGCACCTGACGACCTGGGGCATTGTCACACATAATGTCTCATCGGACACAAACAGTTCACAAAATGTCTTGGATTCACTTAGTCAAAGCAACTCTCACAACGCACTCGTGGAGCTGTTTTATTAATACACGTCCAATACCGAGACGCATCACAAGGGCGATTACTCCTCGGCTCGCGCCAAAGGGCGACTACTCCGTCACTACTTACTCATCCCCCGACTTGTTCACTCACAATCTGCGACGCAGAAAAACTAAACAAAATAAAAATAAAAAAAAGAGAAAGTTCATGTTGATAAAGTCACAGCACGTGCCAGCGACTTCTGGGAGGCATAATTAAGAATGGGTGAACAACTCTGACAAAGAACAACTCAGTTAATATAGCGGGCTTTTTTTTTGTTGTTGTTAATCCTCCAAATGCCAAAAAATAAGAGAAACGTTCGAAAACCAGCACAGTATTACAACTGCTGGAACAAAGAGATCAGATTTAAAATAGTGTACCAAAATATGAATGTGGTGAGTTTATGGTACCAGTCAGGATTTCCAGAGATGAAATCACTTTGCAAAGGTCACAGGATTTAGCACAGCGAAGACATTTCTTGGTATTTGGATGCCCATCCATAAAGTATGTATGCTCGGGGGGTGGGAGGGGGGGGCAGGGGGCGTTGGGGTTAGAGGGAGCAGTGAGGGAAGGGGTTTGCTCCCAGAGTACTGAAAGAAATCACGAGAAGGGACTGGAGTTCTGGGGCCGTACGCTTTTTAATTATATTAATGAACTGAAAAATTTGGTTCTGTTTACTTTTACAGCAAAATTAATCTGGTAGATCATTACAAAAAATCACTGTTCTTATGAAACAATCAAAGATTTCATGCAAAATACCACTTAGAGTTTTGAAACATTAAGGTCTATCACGGACATTCACAGTTCTAATGGCCGTACGCTTATACACAGAGAAGGGGAGGGAGGGGAGGATGGAACCAATCGTATGAATATGAAAGGAGTACTGGGGGGGGGGGGTGTCAGAAATTACCAGAATAGAGGGTTCATAGTTCATACATGAAGGATGGTCCCTTTCTAAGAAAGGTTATAAAACGTCCTCGGCGAATGTCATGGCTGTGACGAGTTCAGGTCAGGAGTAGCCAAGATTGACTCACGTTATTGCTTCAGATTCTGCACATGTTACCAGCTGCAATAAAGCCCTCGCCTCACACTAATGGTGGCTCGATGATTATTAAGTCATTCAAACTCACCAATCCAGGGCGAGACAGGTCACGAGATCCCGCTGTAGCTTTTCTCTCCTAATCGTAAGACTGGGATCGATAAATAGTGTATGAACTGGTGAACAGGGAACTGGGGGGGGGGGGGGGTGAGGGAGGAGAGATTGAGAGAATGACGGACGAACAGACAAAGACAGAAAAGAAAGACAGACAGATGGACTGATAGAGACAATAGCGTATGCCCAGACAGACTGCGAGTGAGAAAGACGGAGAGGAAGAAAGACAGACAGATAGAAAGCCAGGGAGAGAATGAGAGAGTGAGCTGCAGAAAGAGAAAGAGAGACAGACAGACAGACAGACAGACAGAGCGAGCGAGAGAGAATAAGCAAGAGAAAGAGAGCGAGAGAGATGTAAATAGAGAAATGGAGATAGACAATCATGCAGACAGACAGACAGACTGACTGACAGGCAGACAGGGAGCAAGCGAGAGAGAGACACAAACACACAGAAAGCGAAAGAGACAGACAGACAGAGAGAGTCAGAGAGAGAGAGACAGATAAAAAGAGAACGAGAGAGAAAGAAAGAGAGAGAGAAATAAAGGGAGAGAGAGAGAGAGAGAGAGAGGAGAGAGAGAGAGAGAGAGAGAGAGGAGAGAGAGAGAGAGAGAGAGAGAGAGAGAGAGTGAATGCAAGATACAGAAGATCAAATCTTTCCTAACACATTAAAATTTATTAAGTTCTATCTCTTGTACCGTGTTGACTTCGCATTTTTGTATCTGGAACATTCTCGAAATAATTAGCAAGAGATCAGTGTTGATAAATACATGTGTACACTCTCCCTGTGTTCTAGGATTGGGGAGTACTCTGGCATTCAGACAGGAAGAAAAAAAAAGGAACGTACAAAGTCTTTTATTGTACAGCTAATCACACTTCAGTGTAGGCTTATAATGCACGCCACATTGCTGGCTGATGATGTACTAGGGAGAGAGACAGGGGGTGGGGGTGAGGAGGAGAGAAAGAGATTGGGGGGGGGGGGGTTAGAACGAAGGCAACAGAGAGAGAGAGTGAGAAAGAGAGGGTGCAAGACAGAAAGACAGAAACACAGACAGAAGGAGAGAGAGAGAGAGAGAGAGAGAGAGAGAGAGAGAGAGAGAGAGAGAGAGAGAGAAGAAAGAGATGGGTGGGGGGAGAGCCAAAGAGAGGAAGAGAGATAAAGAGAAGAGAAAAGGACAGAACGAAGGAGACAGAAAGACAGAGAGACATAGTTCAGACAGATGGTTAATGAATGAGTGTGTGTCTGTGTGAGAGACAGAGAGAGTGGGGGGTAGAGGGAGAGAAAGAGAGAAGAAAGAAAGAGAAGGGAGAGCAACATGGGGAAGGCGGAGTCGAGACCTTCACACAAATACTAACTATCTAAAATACTCGCTTTTCGCCTTCACTACTAGAAGATACCAAGGAAAGGCGAAAGTAACAGTAAACAAATAACCTTCAGACGTAAATAAGCATTTTAAAAAAAACAACTGTTTTTGTCCCAATCCACACAAAGTGACAACAATGATTTCCTTTCACTGTGAGTAAACTATCAGACTTGGTGCGGACTGGCCGATTTTTATCGAGTATCTAGTTGGATGGTGACGTCACGTCACTGACTCTCATTGAGACCCAACTAATTGGTTGGTGACGTCACAACGCTGATTTTCAATGCTTCTGCTTACTTCTATTTACTGCGTGAAGGGTCTTAATGTTGTCCTGACAGGGCTTTGAGTTCTGAGTGTGAATTTAGACAAACCAAGTCGACACGATACCGGCCGTATTGTGCTCGGGAAATGCAAGACGATAGACAGAATATAACAGAATGACAGGAAGAGACACTACCAGAAGTGTCCACCAACCGCCCACTGACAGGGGAAAGGACTCACAGTGCGTGGGTGTCTGTAGACCGCTAGACACATAGATCACAGTCACGATCTAAGCATGGATACCGTTCCCCCATGCAGCACCCGTTCCGCATGTAAGCGGTTTTCAAGACAAGAATAGGGACCCTTTAGGGTGGATCTCGAATGTCTATCGGTGGATAACAGTACGCTTGGTCAATTTTGACGGGCCGAGTAGTTGGGTTGTGACGACATCACACTGATTTTCAACGAGATCTCGCCCATCAGTTGACCAGTTGGATGGTGACATCACGACTATGAGTTTCAACATCTGGCTTATCAGTTGACTAGTTGGGTTGTGACGTTACTATATACAATGAGTTTCAACGAGATCTCGTCTATCAGTTGACCAGTTGGGTGGTGACGTCGCTACACTGAGTTTCAATGATATCCAATTAGTTAGCTAGTGCGCGGCGTCTCGTTGAAACTCTACGAGACCCAGTCAGCTGGTACACGCCTAGGGAAAATATACGTGCGGAAGAAAGGATAGTGGTCGGGAAAGTCTAATTCTACACCAGTTGCCATTTTGAGACCTTAATTCTTATTTGTTCCAACTCCACTTTTTGCACAACTGAGAAATTCCACGTTAAACGTTTCTGGCTTTATTATTATGATAAGGAGTTAGAATAAATCGGAACTATGAAACAGCTTGATAAGTGCCCCTGCGTATTTTAAACAAGTGTCAAAGTGTGCATTTGTTATACCTCTTCTACATAATACTAAAATCTCTCTAGTTTTTCCAGAAAATGGAGATACATTAAACAGAAAAACTAAGATAGCCATTATTTCACAGACTTGAGAACCACTGCACTGATGCCTAGTTCCGGAAACTACAAGTGTGTTACGTCACGCTAGGCTGGTATCAATCATTATGCTTACAGTTGTGTGATGTGTGCTCACGATCTCAATGCAATGTACAGTGTACGTGGGCGGCAGGAATTGTCAATAATAGCTATAATTTTACACTTCTACTTACTTTTTTCCCTTATTCCTTCTGTCACTTTGAAATCAATGCCAACAATGCACTTCGTTTTTTACTTCCCAATACACTTTGAAATCAATGCCTACGTGCTTTTCGCCTTTTTCTTTCTCCTTCTGTCATTCCCAATACATTTCGAAGTCAATACCTACATGCCTTTCATCTTTTCCTGCCTTCATCTGCCCATTCCAATATGCTGTGAAATCAATACCTATATGCACCTACTGTTTCCTGCTTCTTTCTGTCTATCGCAATATACTTTGAAAGCAATAACATGCATTTCGCATTTTCCTTTCTCCTCCGGTTATTCCTAACACATTCTGAAATCAACACATTTCGTCTTTTTTTCCTACCCCCGTCTCTCTAATACATCTTCAAATCAATACCTATACGCTTTCGTCTTTTCCTTTCTTTTTCTGTCATTCCCGATACACTTTGAAATCAACACATTTCATGTTTCTTTTTCCTACCCCCGCCTCTCTCTCTCTCCTAACACACGCTCCAATCAATACCTACACAATTTCGTTTTTCCCTTCCTCTTTCTGTCTCTCCCGATACACTTCAAAATCAATACCTTCACACCTTTTATTGTCCGTTAATTGAGTACATTATTGATAAATCTACACTTCCATCTCTTTGTCTCTCTCCCTCCCCCCTCTCTCCTCCCACCTCCCTGCCCATCACTCACTCCACCCCCTCCCTCCCACCACTTCCCCATGATACATCAATGGACAATTAATACCATCGACATTCCCCATTCATTGTCTCTCCCCAACTATCTACACCGCGTTCTCTATGAGCAAAGCTGATGCAGTCTGTTGATAAAACCTGGCTAGGAATTTATCCAAATGGCATGGCATAAAAACAGGACATGAATTGTTGCAACAAAATCACTATCTGCTATTATTATTAACATTATTCACAAAAATTATTATCATTGTTGTCACTATTATCATTATTATTATTTTCATTATTATTATTATTATTATTATTGTGGATGAAATTGCACAGTTTCACAACCGTGATGACAGGTAGGGTGGCAATAATTTAATTTGATTGTTTTATTGCGTCCGCAAGCTAAATCTTGCTATATACTTTTGCAATCATTCTTTTCTCATCTGTTTATGGGACTGGGCCTGAATTCTATGGTGTCAATATAACTCTGTCATGATTATTATGTGTCTATATACATTTGTATTTGTATTTGTATTTGTAAAACTCTTTAATCCCATTTGGGAAATTTGCCTTTGTGCCATTGCAGCCCAGTTACAACTGGAGCAGGCACGTCGTCGCCACAGTGCAGCGCCGTTCGGCGGTTCTTTGTGCTTGTTGTTGTTGCTATTGTGTTGTTCTTGTTTTTGATGTTGCTGCTGCTGCTGTTTTGTTGTAAGTGATGTTGCTGTTGACTTGTTGCTGCTGTTGTTTTGTTGTAAGTGATGTTGCTGTTGACTTGTTGCTGCTGTTGTTTTGTTGTAAGTGATGTTGCTGTTGACTTGTTGCTGCTGTTGTTGATGTCGCTGTTGTCATTGCAGTTGTTGTTGTTGTTGTTGTTGTTGGCGGTGGTGCTGCTGTTGATACTCTTGTTGTTGTTGTTGTTGGCGGTGGTGCTGCTGTTGATGCTCTTGTTGTTGTTGTTGTTGGCGGTGGTGCTGCTGTTGATACTCTTGTTGTTGTTGTTGTTGGCGGTGGTGCTGCTGTTGATACTCTTGTTGTTGTTGTTGTTGGCGGTGGTGCTGCTGTTGATACTCTTGTTGTTGTTGTTGTTGGCGGTGGTGCTGCTGTTGATACTCTTGTTGTTGTTGTTGTTGGCGGTGGTGCTGCTGTTGATACTCTTGTTGTTGTTGTTGTTGTTGGCGGTGGTGCTGCTGTTGATACTCTTGTTGTTGTTGTTGTTGGCGGTGGTGCTGCTGTTGATACTCTTGTTGTTGTTGTTGTTGGCGGTGGTGCTGCTGTTGATACTCTTGTTGTTGTTGTTGTTGGCGGTGGTGCTGCTGTTGATACTCTTGTTGTTGTTGTTGTTGGCGGTGGTGCTGCTGTTGATACTCTTGTTGTTGTTGTTGTTGTTTTTATGTTGTTGGTGTTGATGTTCTTGTTGTTTTGGGCTCTTGTTGATGTTGTAGTTGTGTTGTTGTTGTTTTCGGTTTTCCCCAGCAAGAACAATCAGAATTTTGAGGCCCACTGTCTGCCAACCACACACAGACATCTACAATAACACGCTCATCTCTGGGGACAGCTGATACTGACCAAGCTTCTGTGACAGACAGCCCCGGTTGTTGTTGTTGTTCAGAAAAAATATGAGGCCAATTAAAGTTGTAGTGCCTAGTTAGTGCTCAGAAAAGAAAAGCGGGAGTGAAAGGAAGAAGAAAGAGAAATGATCAACGGACCCCCCCCCCCCCCCGACGTAGCAGAGGTCGCGGATTCGATCCCTGTCTTTGTCATTTCTCTTTCTTCTTCCTTTCACTCCGGCTTTGCATTTCTGAGCACTAACTAGGCACTACAACCTTAATTCAACTCATAATTATTTTCTCTGAATTATAATCTTAGTGCTCTGTCTCTCCTCTTTCTCTCCCCCCCCCCCCCCCCCAGCTTCTGCTTACTGCTATTAACGCTGTTGTTGCTATTGTATTTCTTTACGTCATGTTTTCCATAACATAACCCAATTCGTTTCAAAAGGTATGCAGGGTCTCACAGGTACAATACCCAAAATCTGACAGGCCATTCCAATACTGAAAGCATTACAGCTGCAGGTTTATGTTTACAATGTTAGTTTTATTTTTAAAAATCAGGGTGCAGCTTCCAAAACAGGAAATGACTATTATGGCCCATTTGAAACCACAATGACGTGTCATTCAGGGTGTCTGGTTGCTACCCCAGGGTCTTTGTGTCTGGGGGACCCTTTCTTCTTTTTCTCCCTCGCCCTTCCCCCGGGCAGTTTGGAAGAAAGAAAGAACGCTGGGTTTGGCAGCATGAAAGAAGGCAATCCTTGAATATTCGATGCGCTGCACCAGTCTGCACCAGTGTATACAACCTTGGTGCGCTTCAGCTCAGGCGCGGTATGCAGCCGGAAACAGTCCCTGCTATGCAGGTGTGTGAAGATGCTCAAGAGCTCTATTACTCATTCTTTGTATTTCTATAGTCTTTGTGCACGCATTTTCTTCTCAGTGACCTTTCCCTCCTTGATTTTTTTTATGCCAAGTCAAGGCTGCCATGCGTTCGTCTATTCAACGGTTCATCCACTCAATTATTCAATTATTCGTCACTCCTTTCACCTGAAAGTTCATCCACCCTTCCATCCACCCATCCAATAACCCGTTGATCCACCCATTCCATCCATCTACCGTCCGTCTGCCTGTCCGTGATTTCATCCACACATCCACCCATCCATCTTCACTATCATTCATTCATTCATTTATTCATTCATTTAGCAACTTACTTATCTATCCATCCCATCACTTTCCCCAACAGTCCATCACAACTCAGGCACTTGCCAGCACACCTACCATTTTCATTCCCAATGTCCTCCTTTCCATCTCAAGACATTCCTTCCTTCCTTCCATCTCAAATCCTTTATCCCTTCCACTCTTTCTTTTCTTGTCTTCCCCCCCCCCCCCCCCAAGACGCACTTCCATTTACACTACAACTTTCTCTGTCAATGCCTGCGCCACAGTTCTCTGTCCCTAGACAATCCTTCGTCTAAGTACCATGACCCCTTTTTCCTCCTCACAGACCTACTCACACTAATTGCTCTGAGGCTCACGGCGCACGGAGACAAGTCTGTTTTGTCTCGGTTTTAGAGTGAGACGTGGTCTATGGAATTTAACCGAGACCTCGCACGCTGGCGGTGACCAAAACAAGACTGTCTCACTAGTTCCAGGCACGTCAAGACTGTTTTGAATCAGCTGCTGGAAAGAGAGACATTGCGCTTTGGCGTAACCAAAGCAAGACTGTCTCACTAGTTCAGAGCGCGTCTTGACTCAGCTGCCGAGAACAGTGACCGTGCGCACTGGCGTGACCAAAGCAAGTCTGTCTCACTAGTTCAAAGCGCGTCAATACTGTCTTGAGTCAAATGGCAGAAAGACAGACCTCGCTCAATTTCGTGATCAAAACTAGTCTGTCTCACTAGTTCGGACAAAACTGTCTTGACTTGACTGCCGCAAAGAGAGATCTTGCGCATTAGCGTGATCAATACAAGTCTGTCCCATTAGTTCGAGGTGCGTCGAAATTGTTTTGAGTCAACTGGCGTATAGAGATACCTCACTCACTGAGTCAAAACAGATGCAAAACAAGGCTAAAGACTCAGTGCTCCTCAAGCCAAATCAGTTATCTAGCTATGATAACCTATTCCGTACGGATTCCACTATCATTCCAATCTTTAGCATCTCTACCCCAGCTGTCTGACAATGATATAATACTCACTCCTTATTTCTCCAGGCCCTGTAACGATTACATTCTCATCTAGGTCACTCCTCTCTAGCCAGCCAAACTTTTCTCTTCTTTGTCTGTTGAATTGCCACTCGTACTTATCCCCTTAATTTCAATACTTTCCTATATCAAAGACCGCACGAGGGCCGCACGAAGGCAACACGAGGGCAGCATGGTCAACTATGGTAACTTTGTTCTTACAAATTTTTCATCAGAAGCAAAAAAAAAAAAAAAACTGAATACCGTTTCTTTATGAGACTTAATAGCGACAAAATTTTAAAAACCCGTTATTTAACCCTTAGTTTCAGAATCTAAGCCGCAAGTTACAACACAATCTATGGGATGTCAAGGGCTATAAGCATACCAATTTTCTTTTTAAAAAATTTAATAAACAGCCGATAGTTTACCAAGCAGACTTTGACCATCATAATTATGGTTTCATAGTTTTTAAATCTTATAAAATAAGACAGGATTTGTGCTGTCGATTATTTTTCCTCTTTTAGCTACTTTCCTTTTTTTTCTCCATATTTTTTGGTATTTGTATCTTGCTTCCAACCATTCTCTTTTTTCCCAGTTCTTTCTGTCTTCTATACTTTAATTTCGTCGCTCCTACTATTCCCTCTCTTTGCCTAAACAATGGGTTGTATGAGATATGACGCGTTTCCGGTTGCTGTGAACAGGTGTCCGCCATTTTGACGGACCTGGCGACAGGGTTGTTTACATGGTACTAGGCCTTCTTTTAAATTTCCTTTGAAATGCCTGTCTTTTGTTGTATTGTGGGGTGCACCAATAAAAGATCAAAGCTGAAGGACCTCAGTTGTTTTTTTCCGGATACCCAAGGTGGTGACTTTAGAAGGTCAAGCAACCGAAAATTTGACTAGGAAGAGCCCCCTAGCATTGTTAAAAGGCATTAATCGAAAGAATTTAGGAGACAAGGAAGCAAAAAGAAATGCACACATGACTATCACCTGGCTTCATTATCAGTATGGTTTTTATCTCAATGGCATTTATTTATTTGTGACTAATCACAGCGTAGTTTCTGTATAACTCGCACCTCGGTTGGTGCATTTTCTATATGACTTTTCCAGTAAAGACTCGAAATAATTTTACTACAAATGATATAGATCTTGATCTATTCTAAATGAACCAGGATCCATGACAAAATTCCTATTTTATTGTACCGGTGAGGGTTTTCAGGGTAGATTTATAAAAAATGAGAAGACAATGCAGAATACAAAATGTTGTAGACTATATAGAGCTATTACATATATAGACCACGACATCACTGAAACACTTCTGGTTAAATACTACATTGTATCTTTAATCCAATGCCAAGTAGATCTACAACTATTATTCCATACTCATTCAACACTGCTTTAATAAGATCTGATTCCATTATCCCGGACAATAATACATGAATAGGTCATTGTTGACGTATAGGCTAGATCTATATCTTCTATCCCCTATCTTCCACACACATCTTCTATAATATTACTTCTTAAGACTAAGAGTTACCAAGAAAATCTAGATAGATCGTCTACTACGCACTACCACTTATTACTAGATCTAGTTAGATGTACAGTACATGTAGGCTTGCTAGTCTATCTAAATCTCTATCTGGATCTAGATCTCGTACTAGAATCTAGTCACAGCATTGACATGTCGATCAATGGATCAATCTAGATCTATCTAGATCTAGAATCTAATTATTTTTATTTTTTTTATCTATACACTGCATCTGGTCTCGATATCTGGTGTGGTTTATCAATATTATGCATATTCTTGCAATGGAGTGTTCATTAGTGTCTGCATTATATCGTTTGGGTAGTTTTTCTTACGCGGGGCTTTGGCTACATACAACTTTTTCTTTTTGCCCAATTTTGACATTGCATTTCAGCACCAGAAGATATAATTCTGGCATTGCCACAGCCGGCATTTCTTCTTTGCGGGTACTCCATTGCTCGGGGAACACTGGAGGGGTCAGTCTTGTCTATAGACAATAATTTCTAATCATAGCGTCTCAACGATCGCGGATTCAGAGCGGATGCGATACTCATGTCTTGTCCGGCCACCATTTTCTCTAATCGGCTGTCCGTCAAAATGGCTGACGGCGCATGTCACGTGACTATCTAATACAACCCATTTCACCACATATTGTGTTGGTTGGTTGTTGTTGTTGTTTTTTTCACATTATTTTCGTGTTTGTTCATCCTGCATTCGTTCTTTCCTTTTCTAGCCATACTATCAAATCAGCATTCCAACATCTTACAGTAATACATCCCCTACAACCTTCCTAGTCTTCCACATTCATTCATTCATATCTTCATCATTTCTTTCCTTCCTTCTCAGCGTAACCATCCACATGTATGTCGCAATATGCCCCCCCCTCCCAACCTCACCCCCCAACCACCCCCCCCCCAAAACCTCACCCCCCAACCACCCCCCCCCCCAGCACGAACGCCCCAGATATTTTCTTCCCTCGGTCCCCAAAGCCAAATCCTCAGAAACCAGGCCAAATTTCGTGTTTCCCAATCCGCCTGATAAGATCTAACGAGACAGAGGCGAGGGTCAAATTAGACCATGGTGGGCCGATCTAGGCCCCAAACCCTGGCTTCAGCAAGTTGCTTCGATTTCCAGTATTTAATCGATTATCATAATACAAAGTTTCTAGACATAATAAAGAAATTTACTTCTAATATTATTATTATTATTATTACTTTTGTTATTACTACTATTGGATGCAATTATTATGATAGACAAAACATACAGTCCAAATTGTATTATTATCATTATTATGATTACTGTCATCATCATCATTTTGTGCAGTTACGACACATGCATTATAAATATTAATATTTGCATCATTATTATTATTATTATGATATTATTATCATTACAGACAGACAGGCGGGGAGAGAGAGAGAGAGAGAGAGAGAGAGAGGCGGACAGACAAACAGAGAAGGGGTGGGCGACAACAAATACTTCATAATATTTAAACAATATAGCAGCAATAGAATTGAACTTTCAGAAATGACCCCAAAAAAAGTGCAATAGAATCGTTTCTTGTCTTCCATGTAATAAATTGGATTGTCCCATCCTGAAGTGCTCAAACACAGACAGGACATCACAACCAGACACAGGAAAATAGTCCAAGGATTGACAAAACATAATCCCGACGTTCAGCGGATCAAAGATCGCAGAATCCCATTAGGCCTTGTTATGACAACACTGATACCATATTGTTCCGTACTCGAATACGCCCAAGTTTAGACCAGACAGTGCTGTTGTTGCTATTCGATAAACTCTGATCATGCCACCCCCAACTCCAATCTTTTTTTTTTTTCTTTCTTGGTTCAGTTTTCTCTTTGTTGTGAGCGTTGCCATTTTGTCCAATCTCGAACACAGAAAAAAAAGGGGGAGATAAGAAAGTACACCCGAGTTGCTCGTACCTGATTGGAACAGATGCAATGTTATCGCTTGATGAGATGGTCAGAGGAATCCAGATTCCATATTGACATGACATTGTGCGCGTTCTTTGAGCAAACACAGAGGGGGAGGAGGGGAGAGAGAGAGAGAGGGAGGGAGGGGGTACAAGAGGAATGGAGAGGGGGGCGGGGGGGGAGAGAGAAAGGGAGGGAGGGGAGAGAGAGAGAGGGAGGGGGTACAAGAGGAATGGAGAGGGGGGCGGGGGGGGAGAGAGAAAGGGAGGGAGGGGAGAGAGAGAGAGGGAGGGGGTACAAGAGGAATGGAGAGGGGGGCGGGGGGAGAGAGAAAGGGAGGGAGGGGAGAGAGAGAGAGGGAGGGGGTACAAGAGGAATGGAGAGGGGGGCGGGGGGAGAGAGAAAGGGAGGGAGGGGAGAGAGAGAGAGAGGGAGGGGGTACAAGAGGAATGGAGAGGGGGGCGGGGGGAGAGAGAAAGGGAGGGAGGGGAGAGAGAGAGGGAGGGGGTACAAGAGGAATGGAGAGGGGGGCGGGGGGAGAGAGAAAGGGAGGGAGGGGAGAGAGAGAGAGGGAGGGGGTACAAGAGGAATGGAGAGGGGGGCGGGGGGAGAGAGAAAGGGAGGGAGGGGAGAGAGAGAGAGGGAGGGGGTACAAGAGGAATGGAGAGGGGGGCGGGGGGAGAGAGAAAGGGAGGGAGGGGAGAGAGAGAGCAAGACAAGAGAGGGAGGGAGAGAGAGTGAGAGAGAGAGAGAGCAAGAGAGACCGAAAGAGTGAGAGGGAGAGAGCGAGAGAATGCGAGAGAGAGAGAGAGCAAGCGAGGCCGAAAGAGTGTGAGAGAGAGAGACAGTGTGTGTGTGTCTGTGTGTGTGTGTGCTTGAGAGTGTGTGTTTGTTGATGTCCCAGAGACACCAGAAACGAGAAGGAACTCTTGTCTTCGAATTTCAAATGGGTTCGATAAAGGCTATGATGTGTATTGCACAACTGATTGGCCAAGAGTCGAATCGCTAAAGAAAGTTCACAGTAGGTTACGATCTGGGACATCTGAAATGAAAGTTTTATGTTCGAAGAATTGGAAATACTGTCAGTGGCAGTGACGTTCAGGAATTTAAGGGGAGCTGGAAATGTGTACAATGTAAAATGATAAAGCGTAACTTTGCAGAAAGCCATGAGGAACTATTAAAATATACAACCATAATATTGGTAAATAACCAGAACAGTCTGGGCGAGGGTTCTAGTGTCATTTAGGATGTAGTTTATTCGGACTTTGGGACAGAACATTTTGTAAAGATATGTGATGTCTAAATGTAAGATACTTGCAAAAACATAGAAAGATCAAACAAACAATTTTCAAGGAATTAAAAAAAAACAGCAACAAGTGAACCAAACTGGAACTAGTAATCTGGTAAACGTTACCAGCTTCAAAACAATGCGGACTGGCACCCATTTCCGTGTTATCTAGATCTACCGGATACTGGCAACTTTAGTCTAAATAATTACGGTAAACCAACGCCTGAAGGGTTAAGCAGTATCGTGTGAGTCCATCACAATGACCACCAACATTCGGAGTATTCTTTGGTTTCTTTCCATTTTTGGAAACAAATCAATCTCGTAATTTTTTGTTCCTTTTTCTAAAACTACTTTCATGAGCTACTGTAAATTACGTGCACGGACAGCAGATCAAATGGTTTGGACATCTCCATGAGAATGCCGCCACACCAGCCAGCACTCCGAGCACATTATGCCACCACGAGCCCCGGATCTAGAGACAGAGGAAGACCAAGACGACGATGGACAGAAGGAGTGACTGAGGTTCTTAAGAAACACAACCTCACTCCAATACAGGCCACACACCTCCTTTGGACTGACGCTTGATTCTGCCCTAACACTTCCCGGCAACAGAGGAAGACTAACTTTCATCGTGCAGGTGTGACTAATGATGAAGTCTGGTAGAAAAACATAATTCTCTGACTGAAGGGTGCAAGATCTGACTAATAATGATTATAATAATAATATAATCATTGATCAAAATACTTCTCCGTTCACGAATGGAGGAAAAAAACCATCGTCTCCACGGACAGACTCTGTCTCACGTTTAATAAAAGCCTGCATTAATTTCCCGGTGAACGATATGACCCCCCTCGGTCTCTTCAACCCTCGCTTTCCACTCGTTCCAAGCCGCTTTTTTTATGAGTTTACACCGATTCCCATCCGTGCCATCCCGTACTCCCGGGAATACGACAGGGGACGTTAACAAGTCTCACCAAATTGGAAGATCCGGGAAAATTAGACCCCCAGTTTTAACAGGTCTTGCGAGCATAATCAACCTCGCTTTGCACTCGCTTTATAACTGGGTTCTCTGAAGTGGCTCAGAGAAATTGGGAGTTCTCGTAAGACAAGTTTAGTGATGTAATAACAGTAACAATTTTGGTTACTAAGATTTGAATTTAACCCTCACCACTTGGTATGCTGTAATTTTGCTATGTGTTTCATCAGTGCCCTAGTAGATCTTGAAAACCGACACTTTTACACATTTTCTTTAGCACTACATGAGGTACCCACCATAGCAATAATAAGCTTCATTCTTGTTTCAGATGTCCTGTGCGCCTGGGCACTATGCACTCATTTTTAGGCAGGGAAATCGCACAAAACTGAATGCATGTCAAATACAGCCTCCAGTGCGCTAGGTTGATAAAAGGGAGCCAAAAACGAAGATCATTGTATTTCATTGTCTTAACAATTTTTCACTGAAAAACAAATGCCTGATATATGAATAAACACTACCGGTCGGTATAAAAGTGACTGGTTTAGATCAATTGACACCTATGCATTCCTGTCTTAAAACTCCGGGGAAAACACAAAGGCTGGTAGCGCACTATGTCAGTTCTGTCTTGGCTTTGGTGTGGGATGTGTCGACAGTGGGGTTCAATGGAGCTTCGTGCACGAGTGAGACTGAAACAAGTCTGTCTCGTTAGTTCTCACGACAGGTCTGTCTTGTTAGTTCCCACGACAGGTCTGTTTCGTTACTTCTCACGACAAGTCTGTCTGGTTAGTTCTCACGACAAGTGTGTCTCGTCAGTTCCCACGACAGGTCTGTCTCATTAGTTCTCACGACAAGTCTGTCTCGTTAGCTCTCACGACAGGTCTGTTTCGTTAGTTCTCACGACAAGTCTGTCTCGTTAGCTCTCACGATAGGTCTGTCTCATTAGTTCTTACGACAAGTCTGTTACGTTAGTTCTCACGGACACGCCTGTTACGTTAGTTCTCACGTCATGTCTGTCCCGCCAGCTGATAAAAAGGAAATTCAAGTCTGAGACAAACTCGAAGGAAAACAGACTTGACTGAATGCGCTGCCATTTTACGCTAAAACGACACAATCGGATATCAGAAAAATCGAAGACACGGTTATTCTGCCCTACAAAAAACACTTCACAAACCAATGGTAAAAGCGCTGTTGGGCATAAGAAATCAAACAGTCTAATGGTTGATCGGGTTTCAGATGGATAAATCACATGACCGATACCCCGCTTCTGTGACTCCGTCTGTGAATGGCACTTCGGAAATGAAGTTTTGGACTACCGGGTGTCTGTGTTCCAGTTTGTACGGGCCCATTTCTTATCGTTCAATCAGTCTGTCCTTCACAACCGGCGCGCATCTATCTGTCTGTCCATCTGTGGATAATCAATTCATCATCGGTTTTTTTCCTCATTCCGCTCTTTCTCTCTCTCTTTTTTTATCCTCAGAATCACGATTTCCTCTTTCCCCCCTCTACTCTTTTCCATTACTGCTAAGAACAGCGTGCTCCGGCGATTTCTTTGTGTTCATGACGTCAACAGAATGTGCTGTAGACCATCATGCATTGCATGCTCAGCGCCCATAGCAACCGTGTTTTTTTTTAACACAGTGGCGACAGCGTTATCTTCTGAACAAACTACATTTTGCGAGATGTCAAGCGCAGATTTGCTCGGTTCATAAAATTTCGGAGGAAATGCAATTTCTCTACCATGGAATCAAATCAGGAGGGAAAAAAACAGCAACATGTTAGTCGTGGTTAATTTCCTGTGAAATCTTGATTTTTCACTGTCTCTCGCATTGGTGAAAATGAACTTGTTTGACTCGGGGAAAGTTCATGTAATAGCAGATCAAATCTCGGGACAAACAAGTTTTCTAAACCTGTGGGTTCTTCCAAAGCTACCATCCATATAGCATAATACTTTCTGGGTGGTTTTGGAGAAGGGGGTGGGGGGTGGGGCTATGCCGGCAGGGTACAAAAACGTAAATTGTGGAGGGGGTGGAGAGGAGAGAGAGAAGAAAGGAAGGAGAGAGAGAGAGTAAAATCATGGGGGGGGGGGGGGGGGGGAGTTCGTATCCATTTCAATTGCGGCAATGAATTGAAAAGTCTGGTTTCATGTATTTTTCAAAAACAAGTAAGTTTTTTTTTGTTTCTTTTTTAACAAAGTTGTAGGATTACATTTAAAAAAAAAGGCAATGCTTTTAACGAAAGCGTCAAATGGTATCTATGCAAAATGTCACTTAAACTAGTTTAGAACATGGACATTCATCATGCTGAGTTCCATTTCCATATTACTTAAGGCAATACATTAAAGCTCACTGCACATGAAAAAAGAAAAAAATTATGAGCAAGAAAACAAGTTGGCACTGACATCAAACCAAAAGCATTACCACCCGTAAAGGACAAAATTTAACGGGAGAGGTTTCCAAAAAAAACAAAAAAATTCTCATTTGAAATTTGTAACATCCCTCGTCGCCATCTCGCGCACACACACCTCATTTTCATTAATCAAAAGAAACAATGATATTTTGTCTTTGTCCAGGAGTTCACTGACTGGTTTGCAAGACAAAACAATCAATTATCACCTGCAGTTGCGCGAATACATTTTGCACTGTTTCATGTTAAGGTCAGCGATAGTTTCATCTATCCACTGGGACTGAACCGTTCTTTCGGGGGAGTTCTGCACCGTGAACACGTCAAACCGCAGACTAAATGACCCCCTCACATGCCAAAGAGTGAGACATGCTTCATACATCTCCAACTGCAATACAACTACATTTTTTGCCCCGGCTCCAGTTGCAAACCACATGTTTTGTTTTCTGTACCCTCTACATCCTGAGATGACGAATTTCACTCTCGCCAATTCCTCTTGAAATTAGTAGTGGGAACAGCTAGTTGGCCACTCGCGATCTTAGTTCCCGTTTGTTCCAACTCCACTTTTTCCATAACTGAGGAATTCGGCGTTAAACGTTTGCGGCTTCAGTAAAAAGCCGAATACAGAAAATACTGACTTTTGTGTTCACTGTTCATCTTCCGCTTACTATGCAACATACTATGGTCCCTTAAATACAACCGTTATAACAAGGAATTAGAATAAATGGGAACTGTGAAACAGCTTGGTAAGTGCCACAACGCAATTTAAACAAGTGGCAACGTGCGCTGATGTTACAATCTCTTCTATGTACTATAAGATCTCCAGTTGTTGTTGTTGTTTTTCAGAAACTGGAGATAGAACAAACAAGGACTACGTTTACGTACTGGAGAGAAGTTGAGGAGAAGCATTCATTGGGAGAGTAAGCCCGGGCGAGCACCAGCCGATTTTGATCGGCCAACTAGTTGGCAAGTGACGTCACAACACTGAGTTTCAGTGCAAGAAAAAAAAAAAAGAAGAAGAAAAAGCAGTTGGCTAGTGCGCCTGGTCTCATTGAAACTCAATGTTGTGACATCACCATCCAACTAGTTGAGCCATCAAAAATGGGCTAGTGCGCCTGGTCTCATTGAAACTCAATGTTGTGACATCACCATCCAACTAGTTGAGCCATCAAAAATGGGCTAGTGCGCCTGGTCTCATTGAAACTCAATGTTGTGACATCACCATCCAACTAGTTGAGCCATCAAAAATGGGCTAGTGCGCCTGGTCTCATTGAAACTCAATGTTGTGACATCACCATCCAACTAGTTGAGCCATCAAAAATGGGCTAGTGCGCCTGGTCTCATTGAAACTCAATGTTGTGACATCACCATCCAACTAGTTGAGCCATCAAAAATGGGCTAGTGCG
Organism: Onchidella celtica; assembly: GCA_963931925.1. NCBI lineage: Eukaryota > Metazoa > Mollusca > Gastropoda > Systellommatophora > Onchidiidae > Onchidella > Onchidella celtica. The sequence goes on along the minus strand of OZ007580.1, from coordinate 41,110,362 downwards.
CCTGGTCTCATTGAAACTCAATGTTGTGACATCACCATCCAACTAGTTGAGCCATCAAAAATGGGCTAGTGCGGGTCTTGGTTAAGGCTTTAGTAACATACAGAGTCATGTCTGTTTTGCGTCGGTTTAGACTCGTAGATTTGAACTTTCTTTGAATCAACTAGCGAGACAGTCTTGTTTTAGTCTCACTGGTGGGAAAGGTCTGAGTTTGTGTTTAAGTCTTTATTTTAGGAGGTTCGCTGCCCTTTGCATTTACACCTCGTGCACACGGGCTCTCCGAATTTTTCGTCCTTATCCTAGAAGACTAGGTGCTCGATCTTACCTACCATAGGATCAGGGACGGAGAAAATATGAGAAAAATCCCCAACTTCCAACATGCCTGCACGGACCTGGATTCAAACCCGATACCTTCGGCGTGAGAGGCGAGCACCTTGCCTCCAGGCCACCGTGTCACCCCAGAGGTTTGAGTTCGAGTTGGGGTTTGGGTTTTATAGCGCGTCGGCACAATAATGGTCACTTTGCGCTGTTCAGTTTTTTTGTGTAGATCTACTTTATTTACAGTTGGTATTCACAGCTTCATCAATTTAAATTGTACAAACAGAATTAAATAGTTTCCCTATAAACTTGATTACGCTGATGAGATTCTCAAAAACTATTTTGTATAGATCTGGAAGAAAAAAACTTGTAAATGTGTGTAAAAGTCTTTAAGTCAAGTTGTAGGTTTTAGTTTATTTATTTTCAGAAAGGACAGGACGCGTGGCGAGATCTCGTGTAATTTAATTCCACAGTCCACAAAAATCCAGGCAGAACGGACTTGACTCCGTACTCTTTGAACTGAAAGATGGGCGCAACTCGAAATGCTTCTGCATCTGATGAAAAAATTTGGGTTTTGCCATATACGTCCCTTTTCCCATTCCAGCGCAGCATAATCGCCTCCGGGGCTAATTGTTATTCTTTTCAACGTAATCCTCTCTCACGTGCTGCCACAGTTTTCAGGGTCAGTGGGTAAAAAATGTTTTAAATCTCACAATTGTACAACAAATTCTCCCACTTCACGTTATCGACGACTGAGGGACTGCAGACTACCATGGGAAACACTCAACTATAATAATACTAGGACTCCGGGCAAGGCTTTACAATACATGCACTGTTGTATTAACCACACGTCCGATTAATCCTTATTAATGGGCCCTGGGGTGGGGCAGCTTAAGGTCTTTAAGTTTAAAACTTTAAAATGGACGCAATGAAAGATTAAAATCCTGCCCCCTATTTATTTTTCCTCCTAAAAAGGGAGTTGGGCTATTTTTATGGAGGAAGAAAAATATACAAACACATGAAAGAGAGAAAAGAAAGAAAGAAACTGAAGGAAAGAAAAAGAAAGAGAGAGAGGGAGAAAGATGGAGGAGGGGGAAGGGAGGAGGACGGGAGGGGGGGGGTGGAGGGAGAGAGAGAGAGAGAAGCGGGGAAGAGGGGAGGGGGAGAAAGAGGGGACAGCGAGAGTTAGATAGACAGCAGGAGAGAGACAGAGAACGAGAGAAACACACATAAAGAGACAGACAGACAGACTGGGAGACAAACAGAGAGAAACAGATAGAGAGAGAGAGAGACCAACATTAACAAAGAACGTTAAGCAATCAACTATATTCTCAAGAAGATGGGACTAGTTCCGTCCTCGTACTCTAGCATAGCAGTTAACAAGACCACATCCACCAATGTTTCCTAAATATCCCTCCGCTGCCCCCCCCCCCCAACCACCACACATCAAGAAACAACAAACGATGAAAGGAACATTATAAAAATAAATTATTTTTAAAAAACTGCCTCACTCCCTGCTTCACAGATTCCACACGCGCACAAGCTCTCTTACGCTTTGGTACTCAAAGTGAAGTAGTGATGACGATTTTAATGGCCAGCGCTCAAAAAAAAAAATTAAAAAAACAACAGCAATGAAAACCAGGACAACAGGGAAGGAAAACACCATAAATAATTCACAGTTGACGCCTTTGACTTACTTCCCCCCCCCCTCCTACCCCCCACCCCCTGGTCTTTGTTATGTTTTTTAAGCGCATTCCCAAATAAAAGCGCTCGAATTCCTACTTCGCCTCGGCGATGATTTAAATATCACAGCTGCTACAAAAAAAATAATAATAATAATAAAAACAGTATTATGAGTCACAGAACGCTTTTTTTCCGTAGGTCACTGTGTTCGAGTGATTCGACCTTTAAAAAATAAAATCCGTGCGGTATGTCTAAAAAAAAAAAAAAACGGCTTTTCAATTTCTGAAAATCTGGCACACAATTCTCAATTCCCTGGGCCCTTGAAATGCCACAAGCGTGCGGGTTTTATGCCTGGTAGCCTTTCAAGTTTACATTATTTTTACCTCCTTGCCGGCTCCACTACAAATTGTTACCTGATTCAAAGTTACAGTTTTGAAAAGACATCAAGTTGATAGATTAGAATTTATTATAGAAGAAGAAAAGTTCTACACAGGCAACATTTTCTTTGTGATGTCGGCAGTAAAATTAAATGGTTTTACGTCCACTAAGAAACACAATTGCAGGGCTCAGAACACGAAGGAACTCGCTGACATAGTTCTTACATTCTTGTGTTCATGAAGACTTCTTTTCTTGTTTCGCCTGAGGGAGGGAGGGGAAGGGGGGTGGATGAGGAGCAAGCAATAATGTCGCAGCTGATTATGGCTTCAGCTGTGCACTGGGGAGTGAAGGAAGAGCGAATGAAGTTTCTTTCAACGATGCGTGTTTGCCCGTGGATGTGTCGGTAGGTATGTACATCTATAATAAAGCTGAAGGCGCTTTTTAATCAAGTCTGTTCTGTCTCCAGCTTTAGTGTGAAATATGAACTATGGAATTAAACGAGCCCTGGCGTACTGGCGAGACTAAAACACATTTGTCTTACTGGTTCAGGCACGTCCAAACTGTCTTCAGTCAGCTGGCGGAAGGACAGACTTCGAGCATTAAGTCAAAACAGGCTTGACCTAGTGCGCTCTCAGCTCAAGTGTGCGCACCTATAAAGAACCATGACATTATTTTCTTTCTTCAGTGGTCTGTCCGTGTTTTATTTACTGTCTTATTTAAATGCATTTATTTTTGCGGAGAGAGAGAGAGAGGCAAGGAACATGATTACGGATGGCTAAAAAGGCGCTGACTCAAATTTTTCGAGACAAATATTAATATAATAATTATTTCTGCCTTCATTCTACTATCATTTTACGTTTCATTTTCCTAACTAAAAAAAAAAAAAATCTATTTCTGAACTCTAAAGAGTTAATTTCTTTTCATCCACTTGCAACCCCTCTCATTCTATTTTGTTTCTCCTCTTCAAATTATCAAAGCTAAATTCTTCAACTAGCCCTAAAGACAATAAATTATCAGCGCTGTCCCCGCAACACACAGAGACACAAGCCCAGCGATCAATAGTTCCTTCCTCCTATCGCCAGACAACAAGGCACGGGTATACACTGTTTCATATGATTTTCCTGTTGCAAAATGAGATACAACATCTAGGAAATGGATCGATAGGAGACATAATTATTTTTCCGCTTCAGTCAAAAAGAGTGCTTACGGCTATACTTTCTATGTCCTCTTTGGTTTTTTTTGGAAATGAACAGAAAAAAAAAAATTGGAAAAAAAAAAAACAACGTTCGACTGATCGACTCCACATCGCTAGAGTATGGGCTTGAACGAGCCAAAATTTTTTCTATTACCATGATAATAAATGAAGTTCGTTCTCCCTCTCTTTCTCTCTCTTTCTCTCTCTCTCTCTCTCTCTCTCTCTTTCTCTCTCTTTCCTCTCTCTCTCTCTCTCGCTGTCTTTCTCTCTCTCTCTCTCTCTTTCTCTCGCTCTCTCTTTCTCTCTCTCTCTCTTTCTCTGTCTCTCCCTCTCTCTCTTTCTCTCTCTATCTTTCTCTCTCTATCTTTCTCTCTCTCTTTCTCTCGCTCTCTCTTTCTCTCTCTCTCTCTCTCTCTCCCTCTCTCTCTCCGTCTGTCTGTCTCACACCATACTCCGTCCCTCTCTCTCTCTTCTCTCTTTATTCCCGTCTCTCTTTCCCCCTCTCTTTCTTTCTATCCCCCTCTCTTTCTCGATTTTTTTTCTCTCTTTCACTGATTTTGGCTCACCTTGCAAGTAAAAACTTCACTACTGGCAACTCAGTCAAAACGGTGCAGTGAAACGCATCTCCATTTCATGTGCTGAATCCACGTTGTGACTATTACGTAACACCAATAAAATGTACAGCAGGGAATGCAAACTACAGAATCAAACACTGAAGTCAAAGCCACATAAATATTTAAAAATATTTAAATAAATAACAAAAATTCAAATAATATTTAAATGGAAAATTACAAATAACCAAAGTAACATTAAAAAATCCTGGCAGTACGCTGGACTCCAGCGACAGTAATTGCATCAGAAAATACGTCAAGCTATTTCCAGAAATTTTGCGCCAATAAGAGTTACTGCTCTTGTCCACAGCATCCGCTCCGCTCCGCTATTATTACGGACAATGACGTAAAGCACTCTTTACCTCTGTGTACATTTCCATAGCATTCGTTCCGCTCCGCTCCTCGCCGCGTGATTTTATTTCGTACTCACTTTACCAAATTCAGGAGCGTGGCAGCAACAGCTTCAACGTATTACAGGGATTTTCGGTGACGTTCAGTCATTTTAGGGTTAAGGTTAGGGTTAGGGTGCACATTCCAGAGATTGCAGCACCCATGGCAGTGGAACGGTAGGACGAGAAATCCCTTAGCCGATGACCTGTGTTTGGGGTTCTGTTGCTGCCACGCTCTTGAATTTGGTAAAGTGAGTACGAAACAAAACAAAAAAACTCGCCTCCTCGCCGCTCTAGAGGCAGAGAGCGTTTTACTTTTTTCTTACGTCATTGTCCGTAAAAATAGCGGAGCGGAGCGGAAGCTGTGGACAAAAGCAGTTAAATGGTGCCAGTTCAGTGCAGAATTGTGTTTTTGTGTTGTTGTTGTTGTTGTTTTTTTTCACATTTGCCTCTCCAGTGGTTCTATTCACATACAGAAGAAAGAGACGATGTCGTCATTTCCTTATTCAAGAGTGCAAACTTCTCTACGTGCGTTCCAATTGTGGAATTTCTGTAGACCAGAGAAAAAAAAAAGCATGCACGGCACCCCTTACTGCTTTTACTCGGCACAAAAAGCCTTGCCAAAATGCTAAGACGCTAACCTTTCAGTTTACTTAATGTCCGCGGCCAGAAAGAACGGCATGCATAATTTGATGTAAACATGTAGCCTGGAGTTTTTGTGCTATTTGTTTTTCAAACTGTACCTGAAGTTTAATGGTCCGTGAATTAAGCATTTATAACGCTGTAAGTTGTCTTTTTAAAAATTATCCAGGCAATACAGACCAAGATAGGCTGGTTGGACTCTGAGTTAAGTTCGTTTGGCTTCAGTTCTGACTCAGTGAGTGAGGTCTCTCTTTCCGTCAGTTGACTCAAGACAGTTTTGGCGTGGCTGAACTATGAGGCAAGACTTGTTTCTGTCTTGCCCAGTGCATGAGATTCCGTTTTACTCTATACTTCACATCTCAGACGAAGACAAAACAAATTTGATGCAGTGGTCCACAGCTTCAGGGAGTTAGCCTCTCGTGTTAGAACAGTTTGCAGTCTTCGGCCCAACCTAGAACATTTCCAAATAACCATTATTTGAAAACCACCCCCTCCCTCCCTCCATACACATGAATATCGTTGCTATGTCTGTTGCTCTTGTTGCTGTCGTAATTATTTGCTGATGTTGCAGATCTCAAATTACAGTTTCCTTTTCAAATTACTTGAGAGGAAAAACAAACAAACAAAGAAATGAAAAAACATCACACCAATTATGCAGTAAACAAACTACAGATGTCTGTGAAAACTACATTTGCCTAAAATAAAGACCTCAAATCACTACAGATGTCTGTGTCAGTCATTCTCCTTCCCTCTCTCTCTCTCTCTCTTTCTGCCGCATCCTCTCCTCACGTCGTCTTTCTCTCTCTCTCTCCCTCTCTCCCTTCCCTCCTTCTCTGCATCCTCAGTCTCTCGCTCTTTTCCTCTTTTTCTTGCTTTCTTTCTCCTTCCTTCCCTCCCTCCGCCTTTTCTTTCTCTCGATCTTTCTATAATACTCTCGCTCTCTCTCTCTTTCTCTCTTTTTCTCGCCCTTTCTCTCTCTCTCTCTCTCTCTCTCTCTCTCTCTCCCTCTCTCTCTCTCCCCTTTTCTCACTCTCTCATCGACAAACGACTAGGCCCACATTTACCTACACACATTAACATAACACACATATCCAGACAAACCCCTCACACAATACAAAAGCTGTGATTCTCAATGAGCATCCACTGTCTCCCTTGCTAACCTACCGTCATTTTAGGCTCTTTCCAAATGCAGCTTTTTCCCTTCATCTCTTCAAAGTCCCTGTAAATTATTCAGGCCTTTCCTTGTTCCCACGCAACTGTAAAAAGACCCCCCCCCCCTCCTCCGGCCCGTTCACACGTCATGCCTATCCATTTATCTTCTTTCAAATGCCTCAGAGACACGTCAATCTCACAAGGGTCTAACTGCATACAATGTGTCTGTAGCTATGGATCCATTCTCATCATGAGACTCCTGATGGTGATACGTTGCATTGCATTGCGTGCCCCCCCCCCTCCCCCCGCTTTTTTTTTTGTGTGTGTTTTCAACACAGAGAGGTCGTTTTGACATTTTTCAATCCTCCCGTGTCCTGTTTCCTGTGTCTACTACACAGAATGATGAGAAGCGCAGTGGTCCTGCAGACATCATATGTCAGAGCGGAACTGAGCTATCCGTACAGTACGTACCGTAAGTTCCCAAACATGGAGATTTGGGTGCGAGTGGGGGCGGTTAGGGGGGAGGGGGGATAAGAAAAGCTTGCATGACACAGAGTTTGAGTTTGAGTTTGAAGAACTCCCGTCGACACGATGAATCGCTCACATTGTACTAGGAAAAAGCAAAGACCTTAGCCAGAATATACCAGAACGATAGGACAGAAGGAAGGAGATCCTACCAGAGGCACATGACAACCCAATCGGTATCTTTACGTGAATCCGACGTAGATGTGTGTGTGTGTGTGTGTGTGCGTGTGTGTGCGATTTCCGTAGGTGGGGGCAGCGCCTACTGTAACGTTCGTGTGAAGCAAAATTTATGCGTGGCGAGTTACCAGGCTGGCATCTACATTCAGCCTTGCTTTGTTTTACCCCAAAAAGCCGTGTGTTTGTACGAAAGGTTGTTTGTTGGGAAGGGGGTAGTCAAGCGAGTGCACGAATAGCATACCATAGTTTAAAAATATATCTAAAAGTAAGTGCATGTACCTTAATATCTGGTCCTTCGTCACGACAGTTTACCCTGTCTCGCCTTTATTTCAAATTTGTTGTTATTATTATTTTGCCTTAAACATATTCCTGACGCTAAAGCCTAATGGACCAACACAGAAATAGCTGCATGATTGAACAATAGCAATATAATTATTGTTTTGAAAGGACCCAATGACCCTCTCTATACGTCCGTAAGCTGTTACATTAAAGTGACTGGATCTGACGAAATCGGGCTTAAGGCGAAAGACCAAATTTTTGAGAAAACCATTCCAAAGGTGGACAATTTGTCTGCAGAGAGTGGAGATTTACTTATAATTTTCAAGATTAGCCGTTTGTTAGCATTCCTGTAATACATTTTGCTCGAAATAAAGTGAGCATCGACACCTTTTGAAATAATTACGTGCACGCACACCTTTACCTCTTTCTATGCATAATCTGGTATTTTGTAGTATTTAGGGATCAGCGGTTAAAACGCCGTTCATGACTACATGGACGGCCTTACTTCCTTTATAATAATTATGAAGATTTGTGCCTTTAGTTCAACAAAGTAAGTTGTCTTAGAAATATTTTTTTTTTTATTCTTTTTTTTATTTTTATAGAGTTATGCAAAATTAATTTCACCTTAGGCCCGATTTCCCCAGATTCACTCGTTATATACTCTGTAACTATTTGTTCCGACAAAATTAGCAGGAAAAATAAAAGGCTAGAGAACTCAATAACTCCAAACCACGCAGGTTATTTACTTCTTCTTTTTTTTTCTTTCTTTCTTTTATTAGATCTATCATCTTTCCATTTAATTTGTCTGAACATTTTTGATTTCCCCACGCACAAGGTCCAGCGCACACAAGCCCAGTTTGATTGGTCAACAAGTTAGATGGTGAGGTCAAGACATTGAATCCTATGAGTCGGCTGGAGCATGAGGCCTCGCTGAAACTGACTGTTTTCATGTCGCCATCCAATTAGTCGCCCTATCTAAATATCGACTGGTGCGCCCTTAGGCTTAGCTGTTACAGTAAGCACTTATCGCGACTTAAGTTCTTGTTTGTTCCAACTCCACTTTTTGCACTACTGAAAAATTCAATGTTAAACGTTTCCAGCGTTAGTATTATGATAAGGAGTTAGAATAAATCGGAATTCTGAAACAGCTTGATAAGTGCCACAGCGCATTTTAAACAAGTGTCAACGTGGGCATTTGTTATATCTCTTCTGCATACTAAAATGTCTCCGTTGTTTTTGGAACAGACAAGAACTAAAATCTCGTTATCCATATGAAAAAACTACAGAAAATGACAAAACAGCTGGAGGATCAGTAACCAGTAATTCCAAAAAATTCAAGTTATTTACTTTTTAATTTGTCTAGACATATTTGGTTTTCCACAAAGGTCATTTAAATTCCTAGCATTGTTTATGACTCCGACATTTCTAAAAGAAAGAAGAAACAAACAACAACAAAAAATACCGCCTCTAGGGTTTATTTTGTCTCACGACGTCTCATCTTGACGCCTTTCTCCTTCTTCTCGTCTCTTCCCAACCCCAGTCTTTCTCGTGCATACTCGTGCACAAAGGGGAAAATTTCGTACGGTGGGCTTTGATAATATAGACTTACCCAGGCAAGAATAATGTATTTGGAAGTTTATATTCATTCTTGCTTACCTATACAGAATGGCTGTGTCTTATCTGTGGCCTTAACATCGTGAATGTCATTTGAGAACTTTAAATTATAGAGTGTCTCTCTCCCTTTCTCTCTCTCTTTCTCTCTTTGTTTATCTATCTATCTATCTATCTATCTATCTATCTATCTATCTATCTATCTATCTATCTATCTATCTATCTATCTATCTATCTATCTATCTATCTATCTATCTGTTATCTATCTATCTATCTATCTGTCTGTCTATCTGTTTATCTATCTATCTACCTATCTATCTATCCATCTGTCTGTCTGTCTGTCTGTCTGTCTGTCTATCTATCTATCTATCTCTCTATCTGTCGATCTATCTATCTATCTTCCCTCTGGCTATCCTACTCCCTCCTCCCCCACCCCCCATTCTCTTCCTGATCCTTCACCCCCGCTTGTCTCCCCCCCCCCCCCCAATAAATCATGACAGTACATGAACTTTTCCCCAAGTCGCCCCGACATACAAAAGTGTACAGGGACCTCTAGACTCTCTCACCTCTGTGTGTATGTTTGGTTTCCAATGTTTGATGACACAGGTGAGCCTCTCCTTTTCACAACATTGGCCTAGTAGTAGGAATTCCCCCAGTGCTGGAGACTGCACAGCGAAAACAAACTGCAGTAATTCGGAATAGAAGGTCTCTCCCTATACTACAATACTAGCATGTTACGAAGAAAGACTGCATGTTCCCAAAACAAAGATCTCTGTAAATTAGACCGACTTGCAAAACTCAACGCCAAAAACCTTCAGACAAACACGAAACCTGGAGACAGACTGCACAGCGAAGACACACTGCAATTTTATACGGAAGGTCTCTCCCTATACAATACTACCATATTACGAAGAAAGACTGTATGTTCCGAAAACAAAGATCCCTGCAAATCATATCGGGCTGCAAAACTCAACGCCAAGAACTTCGAGACAGCAGCAAAACCTAGAAACAAAATTTTCTTCTAGATGTCTTAAAAATACTGTAGTTTGCGATCTTATTGTGAATACATATCCGTGTTTTGCTGAGCCAGGACAGTTTCACAACGTCATGTTTTACAGCCCACAATTCCCTGCTTTTTCTGTCTGTTTCATTTTCCGGTGTTTAATAGGTTCAAACAGTTTGCAAGATTCTCTCACAAGGGCCGACCAGTACAATTTTGTCTTTTCCTCGCCCTAAGAGTTTTCAACTGTATAAAGAAAGTAAGATTCTTTTTTTTTTAACGAAAAGTGAGGCCTCTGTACGCCATAGACACCGAGAAAACGCTTGTTACTTTATTGTAAGGACCTCAGAGGTTATCAGCCTGAAGACGACATCCCCACAGATGTGATAAACCTCCTAGCCCAGTAGATCTGTTTCACTGACGTCATTCAAAACTGTGATGTTTTGATGTTGACCTCCCCCCCCCCCCCTCTCTTTTCAGTGCAAGGCCGCTGAGCATGCGCAATTGCGAGATTTTTTTTGCTGCACGGCGGTTGAGTATGCGCACTGACTAAGATTGGCCGTTTTCCAAATAGAAGAACTGAAATTCTGACGAGAACAAAACATAATTAAAAAAAAAAAAATTATGGCCTTGGAGCTTCTAACGAAAGACGAAATAAATTCAGAATTTCCAAGATTTTCTAGGAGCATAAGCTCTGTGACGTCAATTGAAACAAACCCATAGCGACGTTTAAGTTGGAGCGACCGTGTGGAATGAGAACCACTGTCAAGTACACATAGAGCCTGTAGTTTTCACAAAGAAACGAAAGGTATTATTATGCAAATATAACCACTTCAATGTTATTTATTGCTCATTTTCATAGTATTATTACTATTATTGCACGATAGTAGCGATAGGGGCGGTGGAGACGTTTTATCACAGTGGCATCAATCCATTTCACATTGCGCATCGCTAAGGCCAAACAAGGAATTGTAGCAGGCTTTTTGTTATACCGCGGTTTACAACACTAAAGGGACTCGTGGCAATTATACCAACAGCTGAAATATCTTTTCATCAGTGGTTCTCGGAGTCCCAGGCCGCATACCTCCCCTTGCCATCCCAGGGTTAATAATAATAATAATAATATATTGCATTTATATAGCGCCCAACCCCGTCGATGACAAGCTCTGGGCGCTTTAACAAACTCTTACACACACACACACACACGCATACACAAAAGAAATTCAAAAATATTTACTATTGTTGCTGCCGAAAAACACCTAGCCTAGTTTGTCTGAAAGAAATGGGTCTTCAGATGGCGTTTGAAAGAACCAATGTCATTAATTTCCCTGGTTGTCTTTGGAAGAGTGTTCCAGATGGTAGGGCCAAGAAATGAAAAGGGCTTTTCTCCTACAGTGGACAGATTCATTTTAGGTACTTTCAATTTTGTAGTGTCAGATGATGATCTTAGTTGACGAGATGGAACATAGTAATCAGTTAAATCAACTAGGTACGATGGAGCAGTATTATTGACACATTTGTGACAAATGGATGACAATTTGTACATTATTCTTTTCTCGACTGGCAGCCAGTGCAAACTCTGCAGAAGTGGCAGTGCTGAATCTCTTTTCTTTTTCTTCAAAACAAGTCTCGCTGCATTGTTTTGAGCAATTTGGAGTTTTCTAATATTTTTTTGTGAAATTCCAGCCAAAAGGGAGTTGCAATAGTCAAGCTTTGAAATTTCCTCAATTCTTCTCTCTCTCTCTCTCTCTCTCTCTCTCTCTCTCTCTCTCTCTCTCTCTCTCTCTCTCTCTCTCCTCCCTTCTGAATTGCCATCTAACACTTTTGTGTGTGTGTGTGGGGGGGGGGGGGGATTTTACTTTCACCTTGGTAGTTACGGAAATATTTCGTTCCCTTAGAATGACAAGATTGTAACTCCTTTCAGAAATTGACGATTGAAGTTTCATGATTGTGCTCATAATTTTTAGAGATACCTTTTTTTTTTTTCATTTCAGTCATACGTACACATTACACACTTGATGTTTTGACACACAATGAAGAAGACCTGTAGAAGAAGTGTGAAGTGTGTAAGTCTGTTCAGCCAATTAGTGGAGATATAACCTTGTCATTCTAAGGAGACGAATTTATGAAATAAACTGTGAACTGTTACTGCGTGATAACCCTTATAGGTGTGTATAACAGTCTTTAAAATGATGATGTAATACACACAGCGCGCCGAGTACGTTCTATCCTAGTTTGGGGTTCCGCCTCTCACTGAAATCCCTTCCCAATTCCACCTCTAGCTAAAATCTCCCCCCCCCCCCCTTTGATTTGAAATTCCTGGCCTGAGAGATCGGTGCCATCCGTTTGAGGATCACTGCTTGACTCAAACTTCACTATAATGCACATTCTCTTATCACAGTCTTTATCCCCTCCGCGTCTCTTCCCTTCCCAACTTCAACCATTATCTAAAGCCTGACAGATCGCTGTGACTACATTTCACGTAATGCTCACATTAAACTATTGGTACCGTGTAAAAGCAGGTGTTCGCTTACATTATTTGCCACCCGGGGTGGGACTCTTTCCTTTGGCCCATCTCCCACCGTCAACCTCCCCCTACAAACTATACCAACGAGATCTGTCAGTTTGAAAATGCATTGAAAACAAATGTGACACTTGCAAAGCCAAGTTCAAATTGGATTGTCGTAGCGAAGAAAACGAATCCGGCTTCTAAAGCAAGCATTAATTTTGTACTATAACTCTCTCGATAGCACCTCTTCCCAGCTCCCCCCCCCCTCACATGTGGGGGGTAAAGGGGTGAGCAGCACGTTCCAAGTCCCGTTTTCTTGCACCCCCCCCCCCACATAACCCTCCCCACCACGTCCCTTATTTAAGTACCCGCCACTGCCTGTAACCTGAGCCACCTTCTCTACTGACAGGTCTCCGACAATGACTAAAGGATTACAAGAGCAGTTTAAGGTGACAATTCCAATACAAAGCCAAGAACAGTTTCAATGGGTAGCGAGGGTGCCTAGCTACGGTGACAAACCCACATAATCCGAGCCTTGAGTCGAGTTCTGTTTCCATGTGTCTTATGCCTTGTTCTATCAGTCTGTCTGTCTATCTATCTATCTATCTATCTATCTATCTATCTATCTATCTATCTATCTATCTATCTATCTATCTATCTATCTATCTATCAAATGCCCATTGTTCTTTCTATGAGCAGTTTAAGCTTCAAACCCACTTATATTAGCCTTTAGCTGAGCTGTTTCCATCCATCTTATGCCGTGTTCATCTATCTATCGAAGCCAATTGTTCGTCCTGTTTAAGAGAGCTTAAACCTTTAACGACCGGTGTTATGGACATTGTATAACTTAACACCACCTTACATTGGTGAAAGCCACATTATCTGTTCCATCAGCTTAGACCGTGTCCATGAATCTGCCTATTCATCAATGTACAACAACCAGTGGCCATCTGCCCAGCAGCTTTTTACGTGACACTTGTGGCTTAAAACTGGAATGGATACAGTTCAAACAAGGCATTTCTTGCACATTTTATCACAATAGTGTTATAACATCTGCATTTATCCAGGTGTAAGTCTCACAGTCCACCTGTCTGAGGACACTCTTAGACTTCATCTATCAAAGGGATTCTCAAACAATAGGCACTAGCTCCAAAGGGAGGAATGTCAAATCCGAGGGGAGGAAATTATTTTTAGCTAAGGAAGGAACTGGGGAGGAATTTCAGTGAGAGGAGGAGCTCCAAACTGAGAAAGAATAAGGCGTTAAATCAAATATTTTGGTTTTAGGTCTTTAGTTTAGGGCGTTCGCTGCTCTTGGTATTTACACCTCACTTTTCGTGTTTTTATTGTACTTGTTAATGTTTTTGTGTGTTTTTGTGGTAGGGATTAGTTGGTTGTTGTTGTTTTATTTTGCCCACGCAGCGGCCTTGTTGGGCCTGCTCTTCTCGATTTCCAACTACCAAGGTATCTTTAACGTGAGCAACGTGCACACGGGCCATTCGAGTTGTTTTTTTTTCTCATCCTTATCCGAGATGACTAGGTGCTCGATCCAACCTACCATCGGTTCAGAGACAGGAATTGCTTTCCCCAAATTTTCAACACGCCTACACCGACCGGGAGCCGAACCCAGTACTTTCGGCATAAGAGGCGGACACTTTGCCTCTAAAGACCAATATGACTCCCATCGCCTGAGCTGTTTGACCTGCGGGTATCAGATGGAAAGGTGTGTGATCAGGTCATCGCGAACTACCCATGACAGCAGGTGTGAATACCGCCCTCTTTCATATCTGCCACCGATCAGTTTATCTTAGCCCTTCACACCTATTGGCTTCGATCTATGATGCAGATTTTATTGCCTGTCAAACACACTGGCGTTTTTTCCTTTCAACGAGTTGTAAACATCAAGCTAAGTGATAAGTGGTTTTCACATTCATCATTAGCCTTTGATCTAAGGGGCGGACTTACTCTATCAAACACACTGGCGTTTTTACTTTTTGTTCTGTTATCTGAGTTGAAAGTAGAGAATGGAGGAGAGGAATATGGACGAAAATGTGACAAACACGAAAGGTGAATCTAACAATTAGAATATGGGAATAATAGGCAGACAGGATGGGAGTTAAGAAAAGGGGGGCGGGAGAGAGAGAGAGAGGAGAGAGAGAGAGAGAGAGAGGAGAGAGAGAGAGAGGCAGAGAGAGAGGAGAGAGAGAGAGAGGCAGAGAGAGAGGAGAGAGAGAGAGAGAGAGAGGCAGAGAGAGAGGAGAGAGAGAGAGAGAGAGGAGAGAGAGAGAGAGGCAGAGAGGAGAGAGAGAGAGAGAGGAGAGAGAGAGAGAGAGGAGAGAGAGAGAGAGAGGAGAGAGAGAGGAGAGAGAGAGAGAGAGAGAGAGAGGAGAGAGAGAGAGAGAGAGGAGAGAGAGAGAGGAGAGAGAGAGAGGAGAGAGAGAGGCAGAGAGAGAGAGAGAGAGAGAGAGAGAGAGAGGAGAGAGAGAGAGGCAGAGAGAGAGGAGAGAGAGAGAGAGAGAGACAGAGAGAGACAGAGAGAGAGAGAGAGAGAGAGAGAGACAGACAGACAGAGAGAGACAGAGAGA
The DNA here is from genome assembly GCA_963931925.1 of Onchidella celtica. Taxonomy (NCBI): domain Eukaryota; kingdom Metazoa; phylum Mollusca; class Gastropoda; order Systellommatophora; family Onchidiidae; genus Onchidella; species Onchidella celtica. The sequence continues at coordinate 41,095,314 of OZ007580.1, read as the reverse complement.
GAGAGAGAGAGAGAGCGAGAGAGAGAGACAGAGAGAGAGAGAGAGAGAGAGAGAGAGAGAGAGACAGAGAGAGAGAGAGAGAGAGAGACAGAGAGAGAGAGAGACACAGAGAGAGAGAGAGCGAGAGAGAGAGAGAGAGCGAGAGAGAGAGACAGACACACAGAGAGAGAGAGAGAGAGAAACAGAGACAGAGAGAGAGAGACAGAGAGAGAGTTCACTTCATCTCAATTTACTAAAGCACTCACGACTGGTGTGCGGACCACAATCAAATATTAATGTTTACTGAAGGCAGCTAGGATGTCGGGGTGAAAAACATAATTATATAACATACATCTCTGATGGCATTCATCTAATGCTAGAGTTAGACGCGCACTGAGTCAAGACAGTTTTGTCCAGGATTTTGCAGCCTGTAAGATGTGGACTGCGGAGTTAAAGGGGACCTCGCACACTAGCGATACTGACACAAAATTAATCTGTCTTGCTAGTTCAAGCACGTCAAGACTGTCCTAAGTTGAGTCAGCTTGCGGAAAGAGAGACCTCCCGCACTAAGACAAAACAGAACACAAGTCAGACTTGACTCAGTGCCATAAGGACTTGACTATCAGGAATAGTGGGGGACCTTATGACATAACTGCGTGCAAATCGTGCACTTTATGATACCAGTATGTCCTTCACATGGTAAAATCTACCTTATTTCCTGATTATAAAACGAGGTGGGCCGCCATCGTATGATCAATGGAACCACCTAAAATTGGATCTTGAAGATGCGTAAAAACGCGGACGTTTACCATTTATAACCTTATTTACTTTAAAATGAGAAAGAAATACTTTGCTGAATGAACAGATTGTTCAATTTCTTGACAAAACCTTCACCAGGCACAGCCCACCAGCTGTTTGTAAGCAAACAAAACAATTTCTTGATAATTCAGAGGGGAACAAAATGACTCTTCAGCTGATGTTTAAAACTCATAAAATGTTCAATCTCTCTCAATGACTGAAGCCAAGGAGTCCAAATCTGACGCGCTTAAACTAAACCAATTCTCCCGACCGCAACTTTGTTATTGTTGTTGTTGTTGTTTAAACACCTTGGGTACATACAAGGCATAATATTACAAATCTTGCAACAGAAATAAAAACCCCAACGATCAGTTACCCCAGGATGTAAAATAACCGTCGATCCGCCCTTGAAACTTGAAACTCTTTTTTTCTCTCTCTTTTAACCTTTCTGACGAATGACACGGCGTCAAAATATTCCCTTTGGCAATCTAAACAAGAACAGCTCTGACTCTCTCTCATTTTCCTTCTCTCTCTCTCTCTTTCTCTCTGTGCATCTCCTCGTATTTTTTGTTTCCTTCTCTAACGTGGCTACTCGTGTAAAGGAAACGTCATACATTTCACAATACAAAGGGATTTCAGAATTCTTCACACCTGCGTTCAAATGAAATCTTGGGCCCCTCTGACACAAGTAGACTGACGCTGAAACAGTAAAGTGAAATCCCCGCTGCACGAACGGGGCGGGGGGGGGGGGGGGAGGAGAAGAGAAACAAAGAAACAGAGAAGAATATTTTAGCAGGAATCCAAATTTTAAATCTTCTTCAAAATGGCAGATCGAGGTGACCATGTTTCCCTGAGTCAAATTGATGAAATTGTAGAGGTATCAAAAATGTCAATAGCTCTGTGCCATTTTATATAAATAATAATATGCTCATGTAAACCGGCATGCTAACTTACATTCTATCTAGCAAATGTTCGCATTTCTTTCAATCATTAGTTTCGGGGCCTTTTCTCTAAACACTCTTGCGGGACTATTGCAACAATACGACGTATTGAAAACCTGAAACTAAATGGAATAAAATACAAATTTCAAGTATAATTGTCCTGCACAGATATAGATCACTGTAAAATTACATAGAAATTTCGCCAATTTTTCACTTTTTCCATAGAAAAAAAAAAATTCTTTTTCCTTTTGCGTTCTTGACACCAAGTGTATTAATTTAGAATGTAGTTAGGGGGAGGGGGGGGGGGGGGAGGTTGCGCAGTCTAATTACCAAGCCAAACTGAGAAAATATTGAATTGTCTTTACTATTCAGCAATGACAACAGGGGAGGCCAAACTTTGCTTAATGTAAGAGACACATCGATAAATTTCACATGGTCGAGAGCGACAAGATAATGAACAAAATTTACACACACGTTTTTAGTGTTACTATATACATTTTGTTACAAAAAGTTCATACAAATATTAAGAAATACATGTATACAACAACAGGCCGCTGCCTGGGCAAAATTAAATAAAATTCATCCCTACCATTCCCTCTCCCTCCCTCCCTCGTATCTTCCCCCCCCCCAAAAAACCGCCGATCGGCGCTGCACTGTGGCGACGACGTGCCTGCTCCAGTTGTAACTGGGCTGCAATGGCACAAAGGCAAATTGCCCAAATGGGATTAAAGAGTCGTACAAAAAAATTTACTCGTGTATGCAATTTTTTTAAACTGTTCATTTGTATTAGTTTCAGTCATATTTCCACGTGCTGAAGGTCGAAGAGCCGCATGTGGCTCGCCAGCTGCGGTCTGGCCACACCTGGCTTATAATGTTCAATACTACGCCGCCCCTATCCACAGCCATGAATTTATGGCCTGAGATCACCATGTAAATCATTTTGATGACTAAACTGCCATGTTGTCTACAGAAGCAGAGTCGTGCTCTTTATCTACCATGCAAATTGCGTTATCGACAAAAACACTTGCAACTTTGATAATAAACATAATAACACTATTATTTTATCAGTCTGACACGTTATTGTGTTGTAGCTCGCTGGGCTTGAGGCAAAAAGTATCACATTACAATCACACTTTCAATAAGCCGAGCTCGTGATAGCGATGTCATCCACTGATAATAGTTATCACAAGACAATGAACAGTCTCTGTCCAATAAGATGTTGCTCACAATGCACAAAACTTCCTGATTAAGCCTCAAGGTCAAGGAGAGCTCTCGTTTACAGACATCAGCCGACCCGGAGAAGATAAATCTTGCAAATTTCTTGTAGGAAGCCCAACCGTACACCAAGAGTTAGGCCATCTTAGAAACGGCATTCGGACTGGATGCAAAGCCTAAAAAGAAGTTGTTACACCAAATTACGCGTATAAATACACAGATATGATAAGGTCGATTTTCGACCACCAATGTGTAAAGAGAGGTCAAGAACGAAATTTCCGATCATGCTTTTTGATTGTACTGGACGGAAATGCGTCTCTGTTTTTGCAGCTAAAAAAGTCGTAAGCAAAAAAATAAATATTGCATGCTGATTTTTTATTTTTTTTTGCGTGTGTGCAAGGGAAAAAAAAGGCTGTGTCCACATAATTCACCGTCAAAACTTTAGGTTGTACACAAAGTTTTGTAATTTTTGGCCACCTAGTCACAAAGTTTAAGGTGCTTAGGGGGAGCACACACAGAGAAAGCAGGTAACCCGCGGGCAGAAAATCAGCGTCAGGTAGCCAGCTGCTGGTGAATAGAGAGAAAGCGGGCAAATCGGAGCCAGCAGAAAGTCAAAAAGTCAAAAGAATCAATGTCGTCCTTCCGACTCGGAAAACTGACGTACAATGTAAAAATCCAGCTGTGCAACTACACACCGTGCGCACCATTCTGCACAAAAACGAACGGGCAGGAATTCATTCAACATTCCCACAAATTTGTCTATTTACCAGCCGCCGACGACCAGCGTTCTCTATAATATGCCCCTCAAAGGATAAAGAAGCTTAATTTCTACCCGCACCAGCAACCTGCTTTCTCTTGGTGCTACCCCTTACATGTTCGCCCTCTGCCTCCATGACTGTAGTATGATACTGACGTGTTCTGGAAAAACAAGGCATAAGTCAAAAGCAAACTTTCACGGAAATATAAAAACGACACTGTACTTTCACAATACGTAACAGTGTGTACTATTTAATGGCCTAGTTATTCCATCTCTGAAGTCTCATACAATTTGCACGGAGGGGCACGGTGATCTACAGGCAACGTTCGCGCCTCTCATGCCGAAGACACCGGGTTCGAACCCCGGTCGGTGCCGGCATGTTGGATTTTCTTTTTCCGGGGGAATAAAATTCCTATCCCTGATCCTATGGTAGGTAGGATCGAGCACCTAATCTTGTTGGATAAGGACGTAAAAGCTCGGAGGACCCGTGTTCATGGTGCATACGTTAAAGATACCTTGGCCGTTAAAAGTCGAGAAGAGCACGTCGAACAAGGCCGCTGCCCGATCAAAATTCTAAAAAAAAAACTAATTCCTACCACAAAAATACACAGAAACAGGAACAAGAAAAATGAAAACCAGAAAAGTGAGGTGTAGCCTAAATGCCAAATTTAGCGAACGTCCTAAAATGAAGACCTAAACACATCTCTGAAGTCCCAAACTTCTCTTTTCCCCTCCCTCAAACTACTGTTCTTTCCGGGGCCAGTCCTGCAATGGCAAGGAAGTCAAAAAGAAAGACAAAGACAGAAAGAAAGAAAGAAAAATCACTTCCAAGACAAGAAGGCAAACCTCAAAAACCACTCCTGTGTGTATGATTCACTTAAACGACCAATCTGACATTTCCTTGGCAAACACTTGAAAAGTCACTACACATGGCGACATCAAAATGCCAGGAAATTAAACAGAGGCAGAAAGAGCACAAAAACGGGACATTCCATTGATCTGCTGCCATTTTAAGGCATAATAACACCGTAATACGTTTGCTCTAAAATTCTGTTCTCGTTGTATAGTTTACACTGACCTATCTGCTACTGATAATGAAAATAATTAGTCTCATGGATTGAACAGGGTTGTTTTTATTTATGCTTCAGAGACAGATCCGTATAGTTAAAAGAAGATCCCGTGGTAATCTATCGTATCTCTGTTTTTACAATTTTCAGGAGAAGCAAAAAACTGAACAACATTTCTATCAGACTTTATAGTTACAAAAAGAAAAAAATAACCCATTTAAACCTCAGTTTTCAGAATTTAATACCAAAACTAAAAACACAACCTGCAGTCTGTCACCTAGACAGTAAGCCCAACGTCAATCCGATGTAGATTTCCTAAGGATGGGTAGGATTGCTGTAAGGGCAAGCATGACGTTCATCCTACATTCAGATTTTCGTAGGGCTACCGGCTGGGCAATGGCTACAAGCATGTCAAATATCTCAATTTTTGAAAAAGGTTCGGAGTTACGATAGTTTATTGTACAGCCCCAGATAATAACTTGGTTCTTTTGACTAGTCGCTGAACTTCTCAGGGGGGCAGAACACGAAATCCATGATACATGCCGTCTGGTAATACACTGAGTCAAGGCTATAATATACGTCAGTTTTGACTCAGGCTTGACCTTCCCTGAATCAACCAGCGAGACAGGCTTGTTTCAGTCTCACGAGTGCGTCAGTTCCCGTTGAACTCCATAGTCCAAAAAATTTAGGCAAAATAGACTGGACCCCGTGCGCTATATGGGCCTATCTATCTTCCTCGTGAGACTCGTTCCCTTTCTCGTGTTGAACTGCGGGCGTCTTTAAAGTGCATTAATTAGTCATCAGTTTATCTCTACAGGTTCTGTTCTAAAGCACACCTTGGGGTCCACACGCTGATAAAGCGTCAAGGTGTACACAGGTAAAGAAAACAAAACAAACAATGAATCAATAGGATTGTCTAGTCTAATGCTGTAGACCCTCTCTTCTTGCGCTCTCTGTATAATGATGTTTTACTAAGGCTAGGCGCGCACCAGCCAATCAGTTGAATGTTGACGCCAGGACATTGAATTTCAGCAAATATACTAAAACTGATAAGATAAGACAGCTAGTGCTATTTAGCGTGCACAGATTTCGCTCCGCCACCCAGCGGCAAACGCGCAGAAATCATGAAAAGTGTCGTATTTTACAAAGCCAAATAGGGAAAATATAAATTTTGTTCACTGTTCAGCTTTCGCTGTAGACCTTGATTGACGTCACTTATTGTGGAATTATAACCTCAATCGCTGTGGCAAATTTCTGGCTATTTTTTATTTTTTTTAAAGTCCAAGTAGCATTGTCACAATTTTACATCATAAATTTACCATTATATCAAGCATTCTTTTCATACTTTGCGTCATGGGCCCCGCCTCCGATCAACGCGCAAATTACGTTCATGTTTTTTTAGAAAATAGTGTATATTTTTTTAATTCTTTTTTTTTTTTTTTGCCCGGGCAGCGGCCTTGTTAGGCCTGCTCTTCTCGACTCCCAACTGCCAAGGTATCTTTAACGTGCACATGCACAACATGCACACGGGGCCATCCGACTTCTTCGACCTTATCCGAGAAGACTAGGTGCTCGATCCTACCTAGCATTCCCCCAAATTTCTAATATTTTCTGATTTCCAACAATTTCCTGACCAAAAACAGCTGGTGCGCGCCCGGGCATAAATTTGAAATCCCCTCTCTACCTGGGAGCCATGTCCCTCTCGTTTGAGAATCAGTGGTCTGCAGGCCGGATGGTCGTACCCCGCTGCATCAACAGTCAGGTAAAGAGTGCCCTACTAGCCTAACTGCAAATATCAACTGCAGGCAAAATGTCAGTGTGATCTTTGCAAAGTGACACAGTACACTGTGTGATAGAGAGAACGTTGTCATTGTCAACCCTGTGGGGTGGTCCGTGCTGTAATGGTGGGGGTGTCTTGTGTAGGTATCATTTGTAGGTTCTCTCTCTCTCTCTCTCTCTCTCTCTCTCTGTCTCTGTCTCTCTCTCTCTCTCGTTCTCTGTATCTTTCCAGCTTTGTCTCTGTCTCTCCATCTTTCTCTCTCTCTCTCTCTCTCTCTCACGCATTCCCGCTAAACCCCCACCCCCCCTCCGTCTCTCTGTCCGACCGTCTTTCTCTCTCTCTCTCGTTCGCTCTGTTTCTTTCTGTCTCTACCTCTCTCACACACACATTCTCCCTCTCCCTATGTCCCTGTCAGACCGTCTCTCTCTCTCTCTCTCTCTCTCTCTCTCTCTCTCTCTCTCTCTCCCTCTCTCTCTCCCTCTCTCTCTCTCTCTCTCTCTCTCTCTCTCTCTCTCTCCCACCTCCCCTCACCCCTTTGCCCCTCTCCACCCCATCTTCTACCTGACTGCCTCCAGCTTCTACATAACTTAACTATGTACTAAACATAATTATGTAAATTTTATTACCCAAACTCATTAAAACCCAACCATTTTCATAACTTTCAAGAAAAAAAAAAAAAAAAACCTTAATGACATAAATTAACATGCCTCACATTTCAGTTATGACAACATGATCTCTATAGCGTGTAAAGTAAAGGGTATAATCTCAATGCACATCAATGCTGTGTATTTTGCATAATCCGACAGCAGTTGCAGTTGACTGGCTTGAAGCGGTAAGCTTAGGCGTGCACAAGCTGAGTTTGATCGGCGCGCTAGTTGGATGGTGAGTTCAGTGAGACCTCGCGCACCAGCCAAATAGTTGGATCTCAATGAAACTCAATATCCTGACGTCACCAGCCAACTTACTGAGCACAGACACTTTATTATCCTGTATTAATCTTCTATAACTGATCACCAGAATCGCGCTGGGAGGTCCCTCTTCACTCTCTTTGTAATACCAACATGTTTTACCAAAGCCCCCCACCCCCTCCTTTTTTGCCTGTACCAAGAGGAATCCCCCCCCCCCTCCCTCAAAATTGTAGGCCCATGACAACTAACCCCACCTACCCCCTACCCCCGACCCCTCGGTTCTGGCCTGCCCCCAACCCCTCACATCTCAGGCACCCAGATGACATACAGGAAGAGACGAGCCTACAGAATGCCGTCACTGCCACTAAGATAAACATTCCAGAAAGCGCACTGCGGGGTACCCGAAAGAAAGAGAGAAAAAGCCCACCTGTATTCTAATGAGCGCTGCGGGATACAACCACCAGCAGCAGTAGAGGAGGACATGGGATATGACACCGAATGGGGGGTGGGGGGGGGGGAGATGAGGGGGGTGAGGCAGTGAAAGACAGAATGACAGCTGATACAAGAATAACTAGCGCCAAAAATTTCTAAACGTGTGAAGAGTGAGCCGAGCGCAATAGCTCCTCTCTTTCTCTCTCTCTCTCTCTCTCTTTCTCTCTCGTCTCTCTTCTCTCTCTTTCGTCTCTCTCTCTCTTTCTCCACTCTAGCTCTCTCTCTCTTTCTCCACTCTAGCTCTTTCTCTCTTACTCCAATCTCTTCTCTCTCTCTCTCCCTCTCTCTCTCTCACTCACTCTGCATGTCAGAACTCTTCTCTCTGTCTCTGTGTGAGTGAATGTGTGTACGTTTGTGTTAGCTTGTATGGGTGTGAGCACTACCGACGTGTATACAACCTCATGCTGATGTGTTTTTACAGTGTGACACAGAATGTTGAACGCTCCGTTTAATAATTATATTTCCTGTCTTCTGCTTTAACGGGACAAAACCGAAAGAAAGTTTAATTTCACCTTTTTTTTATTTCTACTTTAAAATGCACATTCAAAACCATCCCAGGCCTTCAGAAAAAATGGCAGTCACAATCAGAAACAAGACAGAAATAAAAACACGTAAGTCCTGTGGAATCTGCCATATTATTATTGTTGTACGCGACATTTTGCACATTTTGAGATTTTGTCACGAAAGTGGTTCTCTCATTCCTAATTTCATGCTGTATAAGTTAAGTGTCATACCAATCGGTTCAAAACTTATTCAGGTATGTGTTTGTGACGTAATGTTGCCCTCTGATTTAACACAATTCTTCAAAGTTTCGATCCTCATTTTCTCCAAAAGACAAAAATACTCGCACAACAATATGGAAAATGTCGGGTATGAAACAAAGAGCATTTCAAACAGACTGACAATGTTGCAAGAGTATGATAATAAATCTCTATTGAAAATCTTTGTCTGTCGAGGGCCTCGGCATAGCTTTACGACTACAATTTTGGCCCTCAGACAATAACAGCCCACGTCTTACTCTTGTCCATTTACTAATACTGCCATGTTAAAGAAAACTACCACATAAGCCAATCTAGGTCAAATTCTGTTTGTTCTTTTTATGATCATTTTATAGAAGGAAATGTCTCGTGGCATTATGCTCTGTTTCTAATTTTGTACCAGTAATAGTCTCTTTTGATCACTGCAAAATAGAAACTGGACAAAGAATCAAGCCGGACAGAATACAAAATGTCTTTCTTCTGGGTCTCCTGTAATGTATTGTTGGTGGTACAATGCCTTTAGCCCATAACAAGGCATCTAATGTCTCTCTACCCATTAGCCACTAATGAATATCTCAGTGAGCAAACTTATGGAAATCCGGATTGTCGTCAAATTTGCTCATCGGAATGATATCGTTCCTACGTAGTCCAACTGGTTGCGAATCGCCCGGACGTCGGTTTGACGTAGGGAATCCGCTCCTACGGTAATCTTACCAATCCTATGGTAATTCTACCAATTGCACAGTACTTTTACCAACCCTACGGCAATCTGCGTTAGATTGGTGTAGTGAAGATGGCTGAGATTCCCCCCCTCCGACCACTAGCCACCAATAAATACCTCATCAATATACGTCATATAAACAGATTGTTCATCATTCATCAGTCATCCTTCATCCTTCTCACTCACCCTTTGGGTTGCGCAAATTAGTCATAGTGATTATTATGCTGGTATGACTACAACATCATTATTAAGGACAGGGAGAGAGAGAGAGGGGGGGGGGGAGGGGCGGAAAGAGCCTCAGGGGTTCATCGACCGTGACGCTCTCATTGGCAATAGCTGTCTCTCTAACAACGGAATGATTCATATAGTCCATCCACAAAAATGTCACATGACAAGCTTTTTTGTTGCCTTTTTTAACTATCTCTTTCTCAAGGGCGGCACAGATAATTTTGGGGGGGTGGGGTGAAACACTGGCTTCATGATGTTAAAAAATATGAATAAGGGATAGAATAAGACTTAAATGGGATGAAACAGCAGAAAAAGAAAAACTAATAATTTTTGTAGTGCGCTCTGAGCCAGCACAGGTTAATTTATTAAGAGTGGGGGGGGGGGGGGATGCACACTGACTTTATGGTGTTATAAAATATGATTAGGAGATATAAAATTTGAGTGAAACAGCCAAAAAAAAGAAGGGGGGAAAAGGTTTCAATGTGGACTTGGCCGCCATTTTTGGGGAAATTTCAAATTAAATTTTGTGGACAAATCTTACATGCACTACAGTGTTTCATCCAGTGTGTTAATAGATGCATGTTAAATATAGCATCACTGAGCCAGTGTGTCTATACAGAACGTTTTATTGATATTTCTCAACGCAAAAATGTATACTGTATCTAATAGCTCTATTGCCAATGCAAGACATAGGTCAGATTCTGGTGCGTGTAACCGCCTCTGGGACTATCGAAGACTGTACTGAATACCGCCATGCAGTTTGGAGTTCCGGATGTCACAAAAAAAAAAGCTCTCATCCTGCCACCTGCATAGTTTTGATCTAACACATTTCATCCAGATTGATAACTGACTGCAATGAAAGATGAGTTTGAGTTTGAGTGAGTTTAGAGAACGTACGTACCTTCACACGATAATGGTCGTATTGTGGTAGGGAGAAGCAAGAAGATAGAGAGAATATAGCAGCATGACAAGAGAGAAGCAGATCCTACCAGAAGAGCAGACCAACCATCAGCAGAAGACAAAGAAGAAGAAAGAGAGAAAAAGAAAAAGAAGCAGAAGAAAGACAACAACAACAACTACAACAACTACTACAACAACAACAACTACGACTACTACTACTACTACTACTACTACTACTACTACTACTACTACAACAACTACAACAACAACTACTACTACTACTACTACTACTACAACAACTACTACTACTACTACAACAACAACTACTTCTACTACTACTACAACAACTACTTCTACTACTATTACAACAACAACTACCACAACCACCACAACAAACGTCAGACCACAGCTACATAAAACACAATACACTCCGTTTCTCTATCCAGTAAAATAAAAACAATATTAACAATAATAATAACATCAACAGTGAAATAATCACACAATCTAAACCTGATACCATAAGAAAAATCTTGCAAGTGATTTTCCATTAACGGACATCAAAGAGTTCTTTGCGCAATGCCGCGACACTGCTTCCTACAGGGACATTACAGGTAAAATCTGTGTAACTGTGATATACAGGAGTCTCTGAGCCCTGTAATGTTATATTATGACCAAGGGAAGCCCAGGCAATGAACCTTGACGGACGTTCACGCACGGGATTTGGCAACTTCCTCTATCATTATTGGACGTAAACACGTCATACTTGTTCGTTCTCTCTCTCTCTCTCTCCCTTTCTCTCTTTATTTCTCTTTCTCTTTCTTTCTTTCTCTCTTTCTTTCTTTGTCTCTCCCTTACTCTATTTCTCTTTCTCTTTCTTTCTTTGTCTCTCCCTTATTCTCTTTCTTTCTCTTTCTCTTTCTTTCTTTGTCTCTCCCTTATTCTCTTTCTTTCTCTTTCTCTTTCTTTCTTTGTCTCTCCCTTATTCTCTTTATTTCTCTTTCTCTTTCTTTCTCTCTTTTTTTCTCTCTCATCCACCCCACCCCCCTCTTTCTCTTTCTCTCTCTCTCACACACACACACATCAACGAATCTACACACATGCCTAAACACAGTGACACAGAGAGAGAGAGAGAGAGAGAGAAAGTCAGACAGACAGAGAGAGTGAGTGAGTGAGAGAGAGATGTACACAACAACATTACCATGCATACCCATGAAACGGCACGGCCGAGTCACCTATCAAAGCAAACGTCCAAACAGAGAACAGCATGATTTCCTCTCTGGTTTCGGTTCATTACTCTTAGAAACCATTATTTCATTACAGAACAGTATGCTGAACGTTAAATGATAACATTTTAAAAAAATGACGGGTTCAAATGCTATGGTGGGTTATATCACCAGTGCGTCGCTATCATCATTATTCCAACATGCAGTATGATACTTCTGAAATGCAGTTTTTATTATAAAAACGATTCTTCAAATGACGAAACGTATCACATGACATGTAATCTGCCAACATCTCTGTTTACATCATGAATAATAATAATAATAATAATAATAATAATAATAATATCAGCACTAGTATTCAGGCTAAAAACCACCTGGTGGATTTTAACGCCCGTCATGCGAGCGTATAGAAAACGTACACGGTAGAGGGAAGTGGGTTCAAAATCGGCAAAGTCGACCGCTTGTGCTTTATGAATGTCCCCAAATATTAAATAATACTGAGGAAAAAAGTAATCAGCCTGACTTATCTAGTTACACAACCATTTTCTCCCCTTAAACGCACACGGTTGCCTTGTTCAGAAAGCTGTGCTGAACAAAGACAATGCGCTATCCCTCGGGCCGCATTAGCCACTCACTACAATGTAAACACACACATTCTCCAGGTACTGATGTTAATAAAGGTAGCCAACATTATTAAATATATTATAGAACTGTAACCCTTGATAACAACTATATTAATTTTGCTTACTGTATACTTGTCGAAGGAGGCAGAACATCAATTACAAGCAAATTAATAACGCTAACCACTATCGGAGAGTCTAATTTCATCGTAGGGTTGGCGTTCAATAATAATGACAGCAACATTAGTAACATTGATGGCGACGATAATAATAACTGAAATATTGATAATAATACTAATAATAATAATAATAATAATAATAATAATAATAATAATAATTAAGTACGGATAGTCTATTTTCACTATATCATAAAGATAGTAGTGGCGTCCAATTAACATACAAATAATCAAACGTGGCAATAAAAAAATTACAGTACGTCCCAATTTCTTGTACACTGACAATAACAAAACAAAACTAATGTATAAATAAATCAACCAATAGACAAAATCTTGGGCCGTTAGTACATAATTAGAATCTGACCATTGAGCACACTAGAAAAGCCAAGCAAAACAAAACACACATAAAAGTTACTGCGATCAAACCGCTTATCTCTCAGTTCCTTCTTTTCATGTTTCGTCAAATTTCTTGAGCATCCAGGAGCAACAGAATAATACACATGTAAACAAACAGAGAAAGATACAGAAGGCTGTTTTTGCCCCTCCACAATTGGCCTCAACAAGACACTTCTTAACTAGATCTAGATGTGTGCCATATTTCACTAAGGTTCCTTGTCATGTTACTTCATGTATGCCTGTTTACGAGTTCATTGTATGTATGTAAGAATGAGTAATATGTGACGTCATCGTTTTCTAAGACTGTAGTAACTCAAAAATTCGAGAAAATCGATTTCTATTTACGTTCAACTCCATTCAAAGCCGCATCGAATGGTCTTGGTTCTAGACTCCTCAGCCGAAATATAGTCGAATAGCAAACTTTCAAAACGCCATTGTCTCTAGACCAGCTGTGTTAAAATAAAACATATTTTTGCTTCTCGTCAAAAGTAGTCACAACCAGTTACTACAGTCTTAGGGAAAGGCACAGACTAATAAATTAAACAGACTGGATGAGCCCATTGTGTGACGTCACAAAACAGCGAAAGGTCATGAACCATCCGCCACATTAGGTTTACGGTTGCGACCGACGCTTCAGCATAGCTACAATGCAGCGGTCGTTAAAAGTCCAGACGGTCATAATTTATAACAATTAAAAAAAAGGCAGCTGTAGACAATAAAATGAAAGGATAGGCAAGACAATGCATTATCAATACATGTACAACCAATCTTGACAAATAAAAGGAAATTTCTACTGCAGATAGAACTAGAATCGGAATTTCCCGAGCGGCGGCCACGTTGGTTATACGGCCGCATCTCATTAACTTCCGTAAAAAACGACACAGCCCGAAGCTTGTGTTTCCAGTCTGGTTATTTATTAGTCTGTGGGGAAAGGTGACGGTGTGTACTTTATATGTGCTCACCAAGGCTCTGTGAAAGAGAATTTCCCCAATTGAGTAATAAAGTGATTCTTGTCTTATGTCATCTTTTTTGCTTTTCCTGTTAAACTCTAAACTTCCGCGATTTTGTGCGTAAGACTGCCGAACATCAGACGGTAAATGAACGTCAAACGAAGACAAGATGTCACCAATCCCCTTCTGAGTATCTTGAGTTGTTCTTGATTCACATCAAGGAAATAATAATATCTGACCACTGGTCACAAGGAAACACTTACCTCGGTAAGGGCATTTCAGCTGGACACAGGATAGAGCCAAGCAAATGTCCGCAAGGAAATAATAATATAATAAAACACTACAAGAAACTGGTATTCAGCAAGATGAGAAAGGGGATGGTCAGCGGTCACCCACTAACTGGTCACTCGTCCAGTTCTGTCGTCCGGGGATGATGAGTCCTTTGTGAGAGAGTCTGAACCAGTTGGACAACCCGCTGACCACACGCGGTCAAGTCCAAGTTAGTGTTGGCCACTGAATGACCGCTAGTCACCTGGCTTGACCCCTGGGTCGGCCACATGCCCGGGTCTAGGAGACGCTCGGTGCAGTGGTCATTACTGGTCAGAACAACGCCCGTCGCGGATCGATGGACATCTGGACACGATACTGTTGTTTTTACAACGACGACCGTGCCAGTGCCACCAAGCGGAAAGCTGAAGATGTTGTAGAGCCGATAACGTGTTTACTCGAGGAAGTAACTAAGCTATGTATTATCATCCACGCTAGAATAATTTCTAATGGGTCGGTGACTACTGTCTCTTAAAATGTGGACTCTGCGGCGATCTTTAGGATGGATGGGTGGATGGGCTGCAGGATGGATGGATGGATGGATGGGCTGCAGGATGGATAGATAGATATGCAGACAGAGAGAAAAGCGGGCAGACAAAACGACAGCCAGATGGATGGATGGATGGATGGATGGATGGATGGACGGCAGGCAGGCAGGCTGACAGACAGACAGACAGACAGACAGACAGACAGACAGACAGATAGATAGATAGATAGATAGATAGATAGATAGATAGATAGATAGATAGATAGATAGATGAACTGTCACACGGACGAACCGACGGATGGGCGGCCGGATGGGTGAACGAATAGACCGACAGAACAAAATCGACCAACGCACACATCAAGTAAAATTTTAGCACTTTCTACTTATTTCCACACATACCTACAAACTCACGCATTCACACAGCACCTCCACTCCCCCCCCCCCCATCCCCACTCCACCAAACACACTCATAAACCCTCCCTCAATCATCCTCAAATCACTTGACGCGCGCCCGTAACATCCCTCATGCTCCAACATTCCCCAGGAAGATGAGTACTTGTCACTGGCAAACAGATAAGAACACAAACATTGAACTACTGTGCACGACCAGGCAGTCCCGTCCCCGTGAGCACTCAATCAGTAGCTCAAGACAGCGCCAGCAATTTAGGGCCCGACCGCCTCTTGAATATTCAATAACGAAACACATTGGACGTGGCAAAACTTGCAAATATTCCAAAGGGTTTTGATAACGACGCGTGTGTGAGAGCTTTGGAGAGGGCTGCCCGTTAGTTCAGACAGGTTGAGCTGTCTGAATTGGTCAGAGACTTGAGTCTGGTAAGATGGGAGACTTGGGCGAGAGAAAAAAATTAGGAATAGTAAGAGAGAGTCAGGTTCTAGGGCGTCGAGGGGGAAAGACTTTGCCGTCACTCTGAATTCAAAAAAAAAGGGGGGTGTGGCGGGGGGGGGGGGGAATTGACAATCAAACTGACAAACAAAACAAGGGGTGCATGATAAAATATTGTAACTCGTTATAACAACGGCTAATCTCGAACTGTTTCTCTAGAGAAAAAAAAAAAGGCAGCAATCTTGACTGCCCAGACAAACCAGTATGAATGTGAAGCAGTCTATGGTGCCTTCACATCAAATACGTTCTTGACGAAGAATTGAGACTACAGGGAATCCTCAGAAGAACAAACAAAAAAAAAAAACCGTGCCAAACAAGAATTTTGGCCCTTTACATCCTTATACTCCATTGGAAGACCGGGCTACATAATAAGGGTCATGAGTTCGGGTGTACTACGTCAGTCTGTTTTGCAGTCTCCGTCAGTGTTTTATGCAGCCTACGTCGGTCTCTTTTGCAGTCTACGTCAGTCCGTGTTGCAGACGGTTGCAGGCGGAAGTAGGCCTGAGGTTAAAATGGCCTGTCGCAACAGAATATCTCGAAAAGGCCTGAAGACTTTGAAAATTCATTATTCAGTTACTGTGTTAATTATAGATATGCTGTACATTCTTCTGCAGTTTATTTTGCAGCCTGATGGCTGAGGTCACACTTGCTTGATCCCTGGGCTGAGGTCACATTGGCCTGTTGCTTAACGGTAACTCCAAAGGAACTGGACACTTTGAAAGTTCATCATCCACTAACTAGATCACATTACAGACAGTGCACTACAACTATGGAGTCTCATGCAGTTTGATGTTTGCCGGGGGTCACGTTGGCCTACTGCTATTAGATGTCAAGAAAACAATAAGCAATGAACTCTTAAAAATTCACAGCTCATTAACAGTGTTGTGTAAGTGAATATGTTTTGTATGTAGTTCTTCAGTTTGGTGTATAGAGGCTGATGTTCATGTCATGTGCACAATTTCATTTGAGAGAGAGAAGGGGGAGGGGGGGAGGTGAAGAAAAGAAGGTGAAAGAGTGGGAGGGGGAGGGCAGGATGGAGGATGAAGAAGAGCAGGGGAGAGGGAGAGAGAGAGAGAGGGAGAGGGAGAGAGAGAGAGGGAGAGAGAGAGAGGGAGAGAGAGAGAGAGAGAGAGAGAGAGAGAGGGAGAAAAAAAGGTGAGAGAGTAGAAGGGAGAGAGCAGGAGGGAGAAAGAAAGAGAGACAGAGAAACAGAGAAGGATGAAAAGTAGGTGGGGGAAAGAGAAAGAGAGACAGACACAGAGTGAGAGAGAAGAAAGGATGAAAGATGAAGAAGAGGAGGAGGAGAATGGACACACACACACACACACACACACACACAGAGAGAGAGGGAGAGAGAGAGAGAGAGAGAGAGAGAGAGAGCAATGTGAATATGTAAAAGAGGAGAAAAATAGCCTCAACGCATTAAGTTCTTGTTTTAATTTTGTTTTTGTTTTTTTTTGTCAATGATCTCTACTGCCATAGGCTGGTCCCGTACTGACACGTCTGGTTTGTCTTTGTGCGTGAGCTCTCCCTCTCCACCAGCTGTTGTCTCAGCGACAGTTTAGATGCGCCAAAACCAGTGACACGGACTTATTCATTCTCGCCAATGCTCGAGGTCCGTGTCAATCCATAGTCCATGTCTCACACCGAATGCCCAGACAAAACAGCTGTTTGACTCCGCACGCCGCGGGTCTTAAACAACATCAACTAATTCGTTGGTCGACAGAACATAATGTAGATTAACTGAACAGCGGCAAATATATAATAATCATTAAAAAAAAAAAGGTTACCACACAGAAAAACAAGATGGAACTACAATGATATCAATGACAGACAACATTAGTATGACTTTCAACCGTATCATATAGTGACACTTGTGCACTCGTAAATATCATAATTGAAATGATGCATTTTTTACACTGGATTTGTACAGTCTACGTCACCTTGCCATCTTACCGTTTCCGCTTACATAGCCATTCCGTCTATCTCCATATCTGCATAATAATTATATTAAGATCTTACATCTCATTATATCCTGCCCCAAACGATGAATTTGTTTGAGCTGTTGTCAAGGGGAACAGTGTTTTACATAGAATGCTATATAGCTGAACAATGAACATAACTCTGTATTTACACTACGTCCCCCTAACAACAATCTGCATCATTAAGATCTGATATCTCATTATATCCTGTTTGAAACAAAGATGTGATTTGTTCTCTACTTGTAAATACGCGAGCGCTGTCATTTTACAGAGAAACACCGTATATGCCATTCTAGGTCAGATTCACTTTTTAACACCATTTTGTCCAGATATGTGCTGCATCTTTCTATCTACCCGGAATATGACTTGGTACAGCTAATAGTTTATTTTTGGTTCTCACAAGATAGATAAGATCAGATATGACTTTATTATCCTGTTTCCTGGAAATTTGTTGTCACAGCAAGATGTGGGTGGATCTGACAAAACCGGGATAGGCTAGAGGTGACAGTTTTATAACTCCTAAAAAAAAATCAAAATAAGATATTACTACGGCGGTTTTAAGCAAAATATTTTAACTGAATGCAGAAAAATGGTAATCTTTCATACTTTCTCAATTTCCATAGAAATTGTTATTATTAATATTATTATTATTTTTTTTTAATAGCACATATCCATTTTTAAAATGCTCTATGCGCTTTATAGAAGCAACATGTCAACCACAGAGCAGAATGGAGCGCCGGCGGAGCGCTCAACACACTACACTGCTTCTTTCTCTCTCCCAGTCTCGCTCACTCTCTCTCTCTCTCTCTCAGAGCGAATCGTGACGCAGCCAGTTAGGCGCAGTACACAACTCACAACAGTTCACAACTCACAATACAAATAATATTTGAATATTTATTAATAATAATATTCAATAATGAATAATAAATTTTGTTGTTGCTGGGGGGGGGGGGGATGATATGGATAAATTTTAATCTATTAATTTCAATTTTGCCCGGGCAGCGGCCTGTTCGGCCTGCTCTTTACGATTTCCAACTGCCAAGGTATCTTTAACGTTCCTCTAGGACGGGGTTTCCTCAAGAATTTGGTCTTTCACTTAAAGCCCGATTTCGTCAGATCCACACACAAAATGTTATTGAAGGAAGACGAAAAGTCTGAACCAAATGGCATTTTCTTTTTTACCCCGCGGTAAAATTTTGTTGGCTTATAATAATACTGTCTTTCTCCATGGCACGGCCAGAGAACCCGAGAACAGTAAATACCACGCAGTCTTAGTTTTTTTGTTTTGTTTTGTTCCCAAACCACTTTTTGAGTAACTGAGAAATTCGACGTTAAACGTTTGGAGATTTGTAATTATACTACTGTCCTCTAACACCAGGCATCATGATAAGGAATTAGAATAAACGGAAACTATGAAACAGCTTGATACAAATGTAAAAGTGTGCATTTGTTATACCTCTTCTACATACTAAAAGATCTCCAGTTTGTCAGTAAATGAAGAAAGAAAAGACAAGAACTAAAGATCGCCACCAATCTCATTTCGCCGTCGTTGGAGACATCTTTATTATAATCGCCTTGCATGTCCGGGTTCAGTTAAGTATTCATCATCGTACACAATCCTCTCTCCTCTTCATTCAACCAGGATCTTCGGCTTCTTCATATCTCCGTAACTATCTCTATCGTCTCCCTCCCTCCCCCCCCCACCACCCCCCACTCCCGCCCAAAATAAAAGCCCTCACGCCCGGCGCCGTATTATCTCGTAAAGGTAATCTTCGAGGTCAGGACACGAGACCTTCACTCCCCACAAGCTACGGTTATGTCATTACTTTATTCCCTCCCAAGTCAGATTTTCAATGAAACTCATCACTTGTTGGGCCTCAATTGAAACTCAGTATCGTGACGCCATCTCCCAACAAGCCGCTGGATCAAAGACAGCTGGTAACCGCCCAGGCTGACAGCTCTATCCACTGCCCTTTTTTTCTCCTGACCCCGAGTATGTCCAGTGTCCAGCTGTCGCATGCCAGTACCGGCTCCCAACCACGTCCTGAAGGGGGCGACACTGGACAAATCTGTGATGACCACGCCAGATGAAAGATTGACCAGTTGACCAGGCAAGCTTCATGTATCAGGCAGACTCCCCCCCCCCTCCTCCCCCTTCCCCATTTGCCGGTCAAACAAGATAGGGACCATATATAAAACACCGCAAAATCCTGGTCTTGGAGACCAGAGAAAGAAAGCACCCCTCGTAGGGACAAGGTGGTCTAGAGGCAAGGTGCTCGCCTCTCATGCCAAGGGTCCCGGGTTCTAAACCCGGGCAGTGCAGGCATGTTGGAAAGTGGATTTTTCTCATATTTTCAAGTCCCTGGTCCTATTGGGGGGGTAGGATCGAGTAGTTCTTGGAAATTGGACTTTTCTCATATTTTCAAGTCCCTGGTCCTATTGGGGGGTAGGATCGAGTACCTAGTCTTCTCGGATAAGGACGAAAAAATTCGGAGGGCCCGTGTGCACGTTGCGCACGTTAAAGATACCTTGGCAGTTGGAAATCGTAAAGAGCAGGCCGAAAGGCCGCTGCCCGGGCAAAATTGAAATTAATAGATTAAAATTTATCTATATCATCTTTCCCCCCCCCCCCCCCCCGCCAGAACAAGAAATAATAAAACAAGTAAAGTGAGGTGTAAATGCCAAGGGCAGCGAACCTCCTAAAATAAAGACCTCAAATCTGGTCTTGGAGAGTTGAAGGGGGAGTTTGAGTTTGGGTTTTAAGGCGCGTCGGCACGATAACGGCCACAGCTACATAGCGCCTTCTACGGTTTTTTTCGTTGTCTCACTTTTGGCTAGCTTTCAGCCCCCAGATCCATACAAGTAAGGTCGAATAAAAGTGAAGTTAAAAATCTGACGGGAAAAGGCCCGTACTATATAAAGTATTGTATACATGAGTGTTGAAGGGGGAATTTGATCCCCGCATATAAAAAGCGAACCGAGGGGGTTGGAGTTCTGGGGAGAGTACGTCATACACTTTTTTCAAATATGATGATGAATTAAAAAAGTTTTTTGTTTATATTTTTATTTTGGCCTGTTGTTAAAGGACCTTACCGTGGTATTTTACACTGCAAGCTACAGCTGAACACCGAACACAAGTCGGTATTTTCCTTATTCGGCTTTGTAGTGATGTTACGGCCCTCTAACAACGGTTTCATGCTGTTGTTGTTGTTGTTTTTAAAACAAAAAATGTGTTGGAATATGAAAGATCATTAATTTAAAGGCTATGCATGTAATATAACGTAACAGTCAAATAGCTCATGCACTATCAAGCGGACCTTTTTCAGCTACTTCAGGGTCGGCCCCTTTACAGAACAGCAGTTGACCTCTGACCGCAGGTGTTGCCAAGTTGGTGTTAGCGTAATCTGCCCCGCCCGTCATACCAGAAAACATGATTTCCGGTTGTAGAAGTTACCGTGAATGATGTCAGCGGGGCCGGATAAAACGACCAGCGTCATTTAGCCATAAATTACATACCTGACAGCTGACACGAACGGGCTGGACGCCTGACGATAGCCAAATCAACAAACCATACTTAAACTCCAAAGTCATTTTTATTTAATGTTGTACCGTTTGTTTTTGTTTTGTTTTGTTTTGTTGTTGTTGTTTTTTTTGGGGGGGGGGGGGGTGGGGCGGCAGAGAGAGAGAAAGAAAGACAGAAAGAGAGAGAGAGAGAGAGAAATAGAGAGAGAGAGACAGACAGACAGACAAACAGAGAGACAGAAAGGGAGACAGAAAGAGAAAGAAAGAAAGACAGAAAGAGAGAGAGAAATAGAGAGAGACAGACAGAGAGACAGAAAGGGAGACAGAAAGAGAGAGAAAGAAAGACAGAAAGAGAGAGAGAAATAGAGAGAGAGAGAGAGACAGACAGACAAACAGAGAGACAGAAAGGGAGACAGAAAGAGAGAGAAAGAAAGACAGAAAGAGAGAGAGAAATAGAGAGAGAGAGACAGACAGACAGACAGACAAACAGAGAGACAGAAAGAGAGACAGAAAGAGAAAGAAAGCACCCCTCGTAGAATTGCCCTTCCCGGTTCCCCAATCCTCGGCCCTGACGTTAACTTATCATGTACTGTATTTTGTATATCTACTGTAGCAATGACAGCCATCTGCACCTGTGCAACTCTGGGTATTTCTGTTTATTCACGTTTTTAATAAAAAGTGTTGTTGTTGTTGTTGTTTTTTAAAGAATCTTATAATTGAAACTTTTGAGAAAGCGAGTCTACAGGCCTGGGATCTCCAGACGAAGAGAGAGCTCCGATCAAACGAAGGTTTAGGTCCCTGGCTTCCCCATCTACACAGGTCAGATCACATTCCGACTGTAGTTAGTCTGGAGTTTGCAGAAAGCACGTCGATACGATAGAGTTTACACTGTGCTAGAAAAACACAAGACGATAGAATGACAGAATATAACAGAATGATAGGACAGTCGGAGACCCTACCAGGAGCTTCCACTAACCACCCGCCCAGACTACAGGAGATCTTCAAACGAAGAGTACTCCAGTCAAATGCAAGTTTGGGTCTCTGACTTCCTCATCTACGAAGGTCGGGCAACATCCAAGCTGTAATGAGTCCTACAATATGGTGAGTTTGAGTTCTGAGTTTAGAGATAGCAGGTGGACACGACAAAAGCCATATTGTGCTAGGAAGAGTCAAGACAACAGAATATAACAGAACGATACGATAGCGCCCACCACAGTACAACCATCAGCTTGATGAGTCAGGGCGCATTTCCTAATTCGTGCTCACGGCTTGTTCAAGGACAAGGAAAACAACGACACACGCAAATCATCTACTCACCCACAAAGTCTTTAAAAATCTGTTTCACTCCAACGTTCTCATTCTATCCATCCAGGCGTTTGATGCCAGGCATAGCACACCTCTGGACGGCGCGTGTCACACAGGTACGGTTGTCACAGATCAAACTTCAAGGCGATGAGACAGAAATGTGACCAGGTGTCTTCTCTGATCTAGTATCTAAGTGTCATTGAGGAAGTTCTGAAACACAAGAGAAAAAAAAAAATGTCTGTAATGGCATACTACTAGACCACCGAAAAATATGGAAGAAGCGAGGAAAGTGGTGAAGCAGAAAAAAAGACAGGGGTGGGGTGGGGGAGGGGGTGGGGTGGGGGAGGGGCTGGGCTTCGAGACCGGAGCTCAGAAGCGTCCTGACGATGAAACAATCCTACAGATCAAAACTGCAGAATCCACTTTGACTCTGAGTTTCAGTTTGGGTTTAACGGCGCCTCAGCACGATAGTCGCCACCTCCTGCTTTTCACGGGTTTTTCCTTATTTTTGCTTTGGGTCAGTTCTTCAACTTTCATAGTCTTATGAATAAGATCAAAAATAAAAGTGAAAATGAAATTATAAATCTAGCAGGAAAAGGCCCATACCGTACACTATGTCTACCTATAATATGAATGTTGTAAATATGATAAAATCTCTTAAATTAACTTGTAGGTTTCGGCCTCCTTCAGAAACGACAAAATGCCCTGCGGGTCCAGGTGAGAAAATCATTGTTTCGTGGATCCAGCATGAAACTACATGAGTTTACATTTCATGTTTCTATACATAAAAAGGGTCTCTCACACCAAAAGAATCAAAAGGAAAAAGCCTCCATAGACAACCGAGTCATGCTAAACGTAAAGAGTTCGCAATAATACGTGGATATTCAAATCCTATCTTCAAAAGCTCATGCTAGACTCGATATCAAACCATTGTGTATGGGTCATGCGGGCCGTTCACACAAATGTATAGCTTTATGTCTGCTGCATTGTGAGATCTTGCATCTATTCTGCTCAACAAAGCCGCATAAATCCATCGCAAGAGAATTGAATGTCTTGTCTATAGTCTAGTCTAGATTTTGTGACCTATTCTCCTCCACCTCACACCCTTCTCAAACTTCTCCGACCTCGCTCAAATGAAATATCTCTCGCTGTTTTGCTCCTTTCCCTCCCATTCCTGCCCATTCCCCAATGCCCCACTGGGACAGATCTGAGTTTGAGTTTGGAGACAGCATGACCACACGATAACTCTCACATTATGATAGGAAGAGGCAAGAAGATAGACAGAATATAACAGAAAGACAGGACAGAAGGAGAACCTACCAGAAAAGCCTACCAACCACCATCCCTCCCTCCCTATTCCCAATGTCTTACCACGACAGATATACGAACAAATCTGTCTTACTGTCTGTTTTGACTCAGTATGCCAGGCTCTCTCTAAGCTAACGGACTCACGACAGTTTTGATGCACCTGAACTAGTGACCTTAACTCATTTCTGTCTCACCAGTGTGCAAGGTCCCATTGAACTCCATAGTCCATATTTCACCAAAAAAAAAAAAAATGAGACAAAACAGTCTTGACTCAGTGAGCCACCCAGCCGTATACTCCCAGGTGCATAATTTTTGTCCTAATTAGCCTTGATTATCAGACTGCAAGACGCAAACGAACCGCACTAACGGCCATGGTAAAATCCATGCTACATCAAAAGTGGAATTGGGCTGGACATGTGGGTAGGTTGAATGACAGTCGATGGACAAAACGCTGTACTGGATGGCAAACATGGACAGGATGAAGAACAAGAGGACGACGGGGAAGAAGATGTCAGGACGACATAAAAAAGAGAGGAGAAACATCACGGATGAAGAAAACATCAGACAGAAAAGAATGGAAATATTGTCGAAGGGCGACGTCCTGCAGTGGATGGACAACGGTCAGGTGAAAGTTGAAGGGTGAATTTAATCTGCGACAAATATAATCATAAAAATGACAAAACACTGATATAAATTCAAATACTACTTCAAAATCATGTTTTTCTTCCAACCACTGCAATAAATCTGACAGGAACAAAGAAACATTCTAGAATCCACAACAAAATTAAATAAACCCAAAATATTGGTATTAGTTCAACGAGTATTTTCACAAGCATGTTTTTCTTTCTGCCACTGAACTGGAATCGAGACAAACAAAGAAAACACGTGGTTCACTAATGCACGATCAGATAGTGTCATTGCTATCACAGACACGTAAATCCCTTGTCAGAAATGTTGCTGGGCCGTCTCTCATCCATTATGGGGAGTTTTTTTTCAGGGCTTTTCCGCCCTACAAAGGGCGCCGACTGTCAACAAGGAAATGGGCGTCTTATCGCGGTTCCGTCCTGTCTGGCCTCTAAAGCCTGCGCTAGGGACGGGTGGTGAGTACCAAATGAACATTCAGTGTTATCTTAGATGAGTTATAATGAAGTTCTTCAAAGGAATACCACAAGCAATAGAGTATCTCTAAGGCGCACGAGAAAGAAATTGAGAAAAGAACAAGCTATTCAGAAGCCATTACTGATATGTTACCTATTCAGCAGTGTTAACGTTTTATATTTGCCCACAGGCTTTGGAAATAAGAACAAACAAAAGTGGAGGGGTGATTATAATAATAATAATAATAATGAAGATCATTTACATGCCCTCAATCCAAACAATTTGCTCTAGGCGCTTTACAGAAAGTCTTGGTCTCTCCATCGGCAACTCACAGTTCTCCCCTTTGTCTGACAAGGTTCTAACTCAACGTTAGAGAAACTAATGATTGAAGTTTCATGTGCTCATAGGTCATGGTGGTACGGCTTTTTTTCTTTTTAGTAATATTTATAAATTACACACCGTATCTGCTTGATATTTTGACACACAGTATTGTAGAAGGCCTATAGAAGTAGTGTGTAGTGTGTAACTCAGTTCAGTCCAAAAGTGGAGATAGAATCTTGTGATTTTAAGGGGACAAAGTTTGATACTAAAATACGTTAAGCACCCGCATATTTGTCAAACGTTCTATGATTTGTTTATTTATTTGATTTTTTTTTTTTAATTGTTTACTTTTCTATCTTGTTATATTTTTGTCCGGAAGAAGGTTAATTACCGACAGCTTGGTTCGTCTTTCCTTTACATTCTATTCTATCCTTTCTGTATTATTTCTTATGCGTAGCTTTTGCCACATTCATTTTTCTTTTGATATAGATAAACTGAACAAAACTCAAAAGTTTTCTCTACAGGGCTCTGTAACAAGACAACTGTGCCCCAACAACAGCTTATATTTTCCCACAATCTTATTGGTCTATCGTAATCTGCATAGTTTTTTAGCAATTCCGGTGAAAATTACAAGCGTCTGGGTTTAGTGGTTATCTCGTTTGCAGCTCACTTTAAAATGATTAGGATTAGATCTATACGTGGGGCGGGTTAATTAGAAACAGTCTAAATGCCATTTGCACTTAGAGCACTTTCAATTCTAACCCTCTAAAATAATTGAAGGGGTTAGAATCAGAAGTGATCTAGGTGCAAATGGCCACTTAGACCCCTTCTAATTCTAAGCACTTCAATTTCTGAAAAGTGCCATCCTTCCAATTTGCCCTGCTAGATGAAAGTACCGCTGACCCGTGTAATGTTTGGGTATCAGAAGAAACCTATTTAGGTCAGCCCGACAGATCAACCCACGATTCAGTGAACTGCACATCGTTACTGCCAATAATCTATTGAGTACTCTAACCCCGGCAGCTCAGCTGACGTAGGAAATTGAAATAGGGATCATCCACAAAGCACAGACGCCCAGACTTTGGGCGATATTTGGACATCCTTCCCCCCTCCCCTTCTATACTTTTCATACACTTGGCCTAAACCCTGCCCCCCCCCCCATCCCATCAAACATGCACACACACACATACACACATACATACACACACATTTCCAGCGTGCGGCCATTAGAATGTTGAATGTCTGCAGTGTTTGAAATCTCTTGAATTCACGGCGGCAATTTCGATGAACTATTTGACTCTTTCATTGCGGACATGAGTTTTATATATAATTTAACAACTAGCCTGGGGGAAAAAAAGGAAATTAAAATCACCCTTTTAAATTTATTACCGTAATTGAGAAGCATAAGTACA
Organism: Onchidella celtica; assembly: GCA_963931925.1. NCBI lineage: Eukaryota > Metazoa > Mollusca > Gastropoda > Systellommatophora > Onchidiidae > Onchidella > Onchidella celtica. Next base: position 41,068,739 of record OZ007580.1, on the reverse strand, counting down.
TTCCCCATGCCCTCCGTGTATGCTTATCGTACGCTGAAGGCAAACAATCCTCCCCCCCCTCCAAATAGGAGCTTACGGACTTTATCGATGGCCCTATACCAGAAAACAACAACAACAACAAAGAACGACAAGAACAAGAACAAGAACAAAGGTTATATTGATTGACTAATGGGAAGTGAAATTGAATTCAGGAAGTAAAAAAAAAAGACAGGGTAAAAGATGGCAGTGCACCGGTTGGTGGGCCAGTGACCTACTGACCTCATTGGTCTTGTCAGCCAACACGTGAGGGACAATGGCACAGAGTGAGTGAGAGAGAGAGAGAGAGGCCGACAGATAGACAGAAAAGAGAGAGAGAGAGAGAGAGAAAAAGATGAAAGAGGAGGGACCGAGAGAGAGAGAGAGCGAAGGAGCGACTGCCAGAGAGAGAAATAAAAAGAGAGACACAGAGTGAGACCGAGGCGGGAAAGAGAGAAAGTGAAAGAGAAAGGGTGAGAGAAACATAGAGCAGAGAGAGAGAGAGACTAACAGATAAACAGCGAGAGAAAAAATGAGAGAGACTGGCAGAAGAGAAAGAGAGAGAAAGAGTGCAAGAGACTGGCACTGATAGATAGATAGATAGATAGATAGATAGATAGATAGATAGATAGATAGATAGATAGATAGAAAGATAGACAGATAGATAGATAGATAGATAGATAGATAGATAGATAGATAGATAGATAGATAGATAGATAGATAGATAGATAGATAGAATGACAGATAGACAGATAGATAGATAGATAGATAGATAGATAGATAGATAGATAGATAGATAGCTAGATAGATAGATAGATAGATAGATAGATAGACAGACAGACAGACAGACAGATAGATAGACAGACAGACAGACAGACAGACAGACAGACAGAGAGATAGATAGATATATAGATAGATAGATAGATAGAGGGAAACTGACTGAGGGTAAGGGAGAAAGAGAGACGGAGACAGACAGACACATATACATTCAGACAGACAGAAATAGCCACAGAGAAAGACAACAAGAGAGACAGAGAGAGAGAGAAAGAGACAAAGAGAGGAGAAGAAGAAGAAGCAGAAAAGAAGAAGAAACAACAAGTACTCATGACTATTACGTACACTGTACAATTCACAACAATGTCAACACCGTACATTCACGTGCTCACAAAGCGCCCGATCATTTCAGACACCGAGTCAAAGCCACAGATATCCTTGAATATTCCTTCCCGCTATCTCTCTCTAGTGCAAAGGGCGTAAACCTTGACAGTGTCAGAACGCACTATCTCCGCCTCCAGTGACAACCTTGACATACATGGCACATTAAAAGAGAGTGTAGATAAACTAAGGGTGCAGAAATGAGATATGTCGTTTATAATTGGCGAATTTATACGTGTCCTGCCCGAGAATTTCCACACAGGGGCCGTATATAAAGTCCATGCGCTCATTTTGGGCGATTTTTATTACTCGCCCTTCACCTTGGATCAGGGGCGGATCTGCTATGAAACTAATAAAGCTTTAAGCTCCAGGGCCCTTAATCCCAGAGGGGTCCTGAAGAAACTTGTCTTTAAGGAGTGCATTTTGGACGTTGCCCTATTGTTGCTGGTTGCAGTTCTAAGCCTCATTCAGGGTCCCAAAACTGTGGGGTCACCGCTGCCTTGGACACTTTTCATACGATCGGCTTGGCTTCAAGGCCCCTTCCCCCCTTTTCCGTTGTACGAGGGTGCGGTCATTAAAAAGTTCAGAGTCCATGATAAAACCTTAACATTTTGAATCTCTAAATGGGCAGTTGGCATGGTGAATTTGATTTGATTGGTTCACTAGAAACAGCCGGTCTGATTCTTAAACAGAGTCTTGTCCTACATAATTATCATGTTTTCTTTTTAAAACTGTGATAGTGTCAAACCTTTCAATTCATTACCGTACCACTACAGAGAAGTTTACGTACTTACGGCCTCTTCACAGAATTCCCCCCCCCCCTCCAATCAAGAACGCTTTTGTTACGCCGGGGGATGGGGAGCGCAACCAACCCCCGCCCCATCCGACCATCTGTACTTCATGCATGGCCCCATATTATCCAGTCAGTTTGGGGTGTGTATTAACCCCCACCCCCCGTCTGCCAAATTGCCAATTTGACAACTCTCAGGAACCCACAATCAAAATGGCTAAAAGCCTCACGTCAACATGAAGTCTGTTTGGAAGTGATAAAAAAGAAGTGCAGGGCAGAAACCGTGTTGTCCTAATGCGTCACTATTGCATTTGCCGCACCCGACGGATGATGTTGGTACACTAGATGTATGTAGATTAAACACGGTAACTGAAAAAGTGGCATATTTAAAAATAAGAATTTCAAGGCGTGGTGCTGTCAATTTTTCTTTTTTTATCTTAATTCCAGCTCTCTATGTTCTACTAACTACTCTGGTTTTTGCTTCTGTTTTTTACATAGGCGGCCGTTTTGCCATTTAACTTAGGGAGGATACAAGAGAGATTGGTGGGAGAAAGAGAGGGAGAGAGAGAAAGAAAGAGAGGAGAAAGAAGAGGACAGAGAGAGAGAGAGAAAAAGAGAGAGAGGGAGGGGGGCAGAGAGAGACAAAGAAAGAAAGAACGAGTTGTGAATGTATGTGGCTGAGAGAGAGACAACCAGGCAGACAAAGGGAGAGCGACAGAGATGCAGAAGGCTGCAAGTAATCTCTCTCTCTCTCTCTCTCTCTCCCTATCCATCCATCCATCCATCCATCCATTCATCCATCCATCCATCCATCCATCCATCCATCCATCTATCTATCTATCTATCTATCTATCTATCTATCTATCTATCTATCTATCTATCTATCTATCTATCTATCTATCAATCTCTCTGTCTGTCTGTCTGTCTGTCTGTCTGCCTGTCTTTAATAATCACACTTAGCATTAAATAAACCAAATTTGAGTCTTCCTAATTGTATAATAGGCTACCACAATGATACAACTATTTCTACTGCTCTAATTATAAAGCAACCTAACCGTAATGTTCTGGACACACAGATTCTTTTCCACCCTCGCCACAGAGTCTCGCACAACACTAGAAACAGGTCCATGAAACCAAATCATGGATATAAAACTATAGGAGAGGACCAGATTTTCCTCGCTCAACGGCCAAGCTGATAATGATGAAATATGGCTCTAAAAATATCACAGCCGTTATCTCGATTGCTTGATAGATCCTTCATGAGGTTTATGACCAAATTGTGTGGACAGGTGGCGAAAATAACTGGTATTTCGAGAGGGAAAGCTTGGCGAGAAGAGAAATATAGAGAAATTCCATGTGTCTGATTTCTGTATGTCATTTTTCCCAATTTACTACAAATTTCTTACAATATTTTTTTCATTGTCTTTCATAAATTTTTATTGTTTTAAAAGATATTGTAGGAGCCAGACACAGTGGCTTTGGTTTCCTTTCGCTTTCGGATGTTAACCCGCGTTCTACTTGGCTTGGCAAAGGCTTTTTTTTACATTATGACCCGATCTTTTGTCTTTGTCTTTCGGTGTTCGTATAAAACAAAGTAAGTTCTGAAAATGTCTGCCGTCAAACGTCGGAATGAAAGATAAGAGATTAAACATGACATATTGGGAAGAATAGGAGAAAAAAGGCGGGAAGGGAGGGAGGAGGAAGGAAGGAAGGAGAGTAAAACAGAAAGAGAAAAGGGAATCAAAGAAAGAAGGAGAGAGAAGAGAAAGAAACAGAGAAAGAGACAGAAAAGGAGGCAGAAATAGTTACAGACGCACAAACAGACACACAGCCAGACACCTACATACACAGTTGGACAGACAGACGCATGACAAAGAAAGACACATACACACACACACAGACAGGTTAAGAAATTAGCAATACTGACAGAAACCCAGATATAACCATCGTAGACAAGATATGAAACTCTCTCGCACAATTTATTTCCTAGATCTCAAACATTTACTACCAGAGCTGGACTCTTTCTGTCAGGAGTACGGTATCGTGGGCCCATGTTATTACCGTACAAGACGTAATAAATGATACCATCAGAGTGACGAGCTTTCCATGGTACACCATGATAACATTTTACGTGCGCCGAAAATACGTCTACAGATTTACGGGCACAGTCATCTTTGCATTCGTTATCCAGAGCTACTTTTCTTTCCTCTTGTTATTACCAATGCTGTTTTTAAAGATTTTTTTTTTTTTTTTTGCTATCATATAAAACTTTGTTTTTTTTGTTGTTTTTTCGTATCTAAAATTTATCACTTTTCTTCTCGATACGAGGTTTGCCATGCTTGCTCATAAAACTTCAAGTTTATTGCTTTCACTTGAGAGAATTCTGTGAACATTAAGGAAATATTTGTTATCATCTCGCCGGTGTTCACCAGACTAAATCTGACACAATGCTATCAAAAAGGATTTAGCTCACACTGAACTTATCACCGCATTTGTCGGAGCTCGGGCATTGATAGTTATTATAACTTGTGATTCATGTTTCTCTGGAGGACCGACGGCCATCTGAATGAATCAGGGAAAAGCGCTCACTAAAATATAACTTGCGGGTGGTTGGTGGATACTCCTGGTAGTGTCTCCTTCTGTCTTATCATTCCGTTATATTCTGTCTATCGTCCTGGTTCTTTCTAGCACAATGTTACCGTTATCAGCCCAAGGTGCTTTCTTCAAACTCAAACTCGCTATACAGCCCTTGAACAAGCGGTTAAAAAAAAAAAAAATCACTGTCAGTGCGACAGGCCACGCAGAATTCACACCTGACATTAAATCCGAGACAAAACAGATCTGACTCAGTCCGCCATCAGCCACACTCGTACGCCCCCACCTCTGACGGCAAACCATGCCATAACTTATTTGATGTGCAATTAGGTTGACCATCAATTAGGGGGTTATCATGCTTAGCCAGGTCAGACACAGTCAGATGCTGGCAGACAAGAAGTGCACCATACCATAATTTCCTATATTTTCTTGGTAAATCCGGGAAGACCCTATCATACTAGGCATTGTCAGACACAGTCAAATGCCGGCAGACAAGAAGTGCACACCATCATTTCATAATATTTTCTTAGTAAATCCCGGAAAACCCTGTCACACTAAGCCCGGTCAGACACAGTCAGCTTCTATCATTATTTCTTAAGAGTACATTTAGCTGACAGCAAACTGACCGTGTCTGACCAGGTTTAGTATGATACCTCTCCTTACCCCCCCCCCCCCACCCCCTCCCCCCCCCCGACATTTGCAGTCTGTATTCGCACCACCCATAAAAATAAACCAGACTGATTGATAATAATTCTCATCATCTGTCGGAAAAAGCCACGCAAACTAAGGGAGGTATCGTACTAAGCCCGGTCAGACACAGCCAGTTGCTGCTAGCTAAATGTACACCCATGAAATAATGGCAGAATCTGACTGCGTCTGACTGGACTTCGTATGATAGGGTCTTCCCGGATTATCAAGAAAATGTCGGAAATTATGGTGTGCACGTCTTGTCTGCCGGCAGCTGATTGTGTCCGACCAGGCTTAGTATGATACCTCCCTTTCCCGAACGTTCATAGTCTGTTTTCGCACCACTCATAAAATAAACTCCACTGATTGATAATGATTCTCATCGTACGTCCAAAATTGAGGCGAACCAGCCATGCAAACAAATCGGCAGCCAGAGATAAATCTATATCTATTATTTAAAAAAAACTCGCTTTTTTTGTAAAAGCCGTAGCTCGGCTATCTGTGCACCAATCGAGCTCAAATTTTGCATACAAATTTCTTTTGGTCTGAAGTTGATTCCTTGCTACACTCATTGCTGAACACTCTCCGTAAGTATTTTTTTGAACTACGCAAATTTGCATTTGTTCCAAATAAATACCATCCGGGCGTGAGTTTTTATGTGGCATGACGTCACTGAATTTGCGGTCCACCGTGCGATCTCAACGTCCGGTTCCCCAAATTTGAAACCGTGCTTCCGAGTCCATCCATAACATTCGTGGTTCTTGCTGCACTTTGCTGTGCCAACGGTCAAGTAATGCTCCCTCCATTGCAGCCACCCCCAGACCTACTCACAACACTTTTCACTTCCCTCCCCCCCCCCCCCCCCCCGCGAATTTCGCGGGTTCAATACTTGTTTTAATAATAAAAAGAACAAATGCACCGCTGCGCACCACATTTTATAAAAAAGAAATCCTTCAGACGCGCAAAGTAAACATCTCAAAAAGTCTGAATGCTTGTTGATCTTCCAGTTCAGACGCAAAATTATTCGTTTTTCTATACTCTTCTTCCCTTCCTTCTCTTCTTTCATCAAATCCTTTTCTTCTTTCTCTGTTTTCACCAAATCTGTTTTCACAACAACGTCTTTTCAGAAATTTCAAAAGTCTGACAGTCCGGGTTTTTTAGGCAATTGAATTTAGGAAAAATTGGCTATTCTGAAATTTTGAGACCTCTAAAAAATATATTATTGCCTTTCTGTAAGTGACATATGAGAAGAAATTCTCTGCCCGGGCCGGAGCGGAATCTTCCAAAGGATTGCGATGTCTGCATTCTTGCCAGCTGACTCAGGCCAAAAGCTTGTCTTTCATCTCGGCTCAGCGACGGACAAAAAAATATACAGATTTGCATAGGCGAACATTCCAGATTTCTGGCAAGCTATGGGAGGGAAAGTCTGAGGAGCGGTAAGGGATGGGAGGGAGAGAGGGGGAATATTCGGTATTGTTGTTGTGTTTATTATCGTTGTTGTTGTTGTTGTTGATTGTTTCCCGTTGTCTTCAGGAAGCCGGCGGAAAGAACAATGCGAAATGAGAGAGGGTATATATATGCGCGACTCCAACATGAGATATCAATATGTTTATTTGGACACAGAACATTTGTCAAGAAATATGTTTCTATGATCGTGTGTACAATCATTGTCAGTGTTCAAAGGCACACTGACGTACACACTAAAACTGTGAGCGACAGAGGGGGGGGGGGGAGGCGGGGAGGCAGGGAGGGACAGAGAAAGAGAGGGAGGGAGGGGAAGGGGAAAGGGAGGCAGAGAGTGAGATAGAGAGCCATTGAGAGACACACAGACAGAGAGACATAGAGTGTCACACAGAGAGAGATACGAAGAGAGTGAGAGAGACAGACAGACAGACACAGAGAGAGGGAGAGAGAGAGACACATAGACACAGAGAGAGAGAGAGAGAGACGGAGAAAGAGAGAGACACACACACAGAAAGACTCAGGGAGAGACACAGGAGAGAGAGACACACAGAGACTCACACAGAGAGAGAGAGAGACTCAGAGAGTGAGACACGGAGAGAGAGAGAGACAAACAGACAGACAGACAGAGAAGAGAGAGAGAGAGAGAAAGAGCTTTCTTTTGAAAACACAATAAAATAGAACATTTCTCTCCACTGTGACAATGGGAGCAAACCCACCACCCTTTTCCAATCTCCCTTCCCCGCCATCTCCCATTCTAAATTCCTTACCATCCTCCAAAACAGGGGAAAATGAATTCCTCATTCGAAGGAATTGGGAAAAACGAGGGTAAAAAGGTATGCTGAATATGTAACTCGGGTTCCTCGTTTACGTCAGGAATTTATAATGCAAGATTTAAGGTTGTTTCGCTGAGCAAATAGAATCGAACGATTCCCGGGAATGTTTACCGTCAGTTTACAGAATGTGCGCAATCTCTCCGTCAGGTACGTGGAACAGTTATTAATTCCAAGGACAAAACAGCGTATAGCTCAAAAAAGGCTAAACTCGTGTACCAAGTATTTTGTGGAATAGGTATCGGTGTGAGGGAACAAGACACCGAAAAATGTCATATATAAAAGCAATAATTATTTTGATCATTCCAGGGTATATGCACCTATAAAGGCAAAAAAAAAGAACAAAAAACGAAGCGGTACGGGTTCAAATCCAAAGAAGAGCCTGGTGACGAAGAAAAAAAAATAGGTGGGTGACGAACACCGAGAGTCAGGAACTCGGTTTGGCCGGGGGTTCTAGAAGATGTCAGGAACTCGGTTTGGCCGGGGGTTCTAGAAGATGTCAGGAACTCGGTTTGGCCGGGGGTTCTAGAAGATGTCAGGAACTCGGTTTGGCCGGGGGTTCTAGAAGATGTCAGGAACTCGGTTTGGCCGGGGGTTCTAGAAGATGTCAGGAACTCGGTTTGGCCGGGGGTTCTAGAAGATGTCAGGAACTCGGTTTGGCCGGGGGTTCTAGAAGATGTCAGGAACTCGGTTTGGCCGGGGGTTCTAGAAGATGTCAGGAACTCGGTTTGGCCGGGGGTTCTAGAAGATGTCAGGAACTCGGTTTGGCCGGGGGTTCTAGAAGATGTCAGGAACTCGGTTTGGCCGGGGGTTCTAGAAGATGTCAGGAACTCGGTTTGGCCGGGGGTTCTAGAAGATGTCAGGAACTCGGTTTGGCCGGGGGTTCTAGAAGATGTCAGGAACTCGGTTTGGCCGGGGGTTCTAGAAGATGTCAGGAACTCGGTTTGGCCGGGGGTTCTAGAAGATGTCAGGAACTCGGTTTGGCCGGGGTTCTAGAAGATGTCAGGACGTTAAAAGCCGAAACATCTAATGAAAGAATCCACTCTTCCTCTGAAGATCGTCATCTGCCTCGCTCCAGCTAAGGAGTTTCTTACCACTAACTCCTTCAGTGCAAAGGGTAATTTCCAAGTTTGTGCCAAGACGTTCTCAGAATATAATACCATCATTGGGGTGCTATTGAACAATGACTAAGTGGGGTATCATACTATGCCCGAAACGTCACAGCCAGTTGTTGCCAGCAAAATGTACACCAAAGAAATAGTGGCAGAAGCTGACTGTGTCTGACCGGGCTTAGCATGATAGGGTCTTCCCTGATTTACTAAGAAAATATAGGGAAGTCATGGTGTGCCCTACTTGTCTCCCAGCAGTTGACTGTGCTGCTGCGGGCTTAATGTGATACCTTCTTACATTCTGCCGTTGTAATATTACTGTTCACAGTGAAACTGTAGAAGTTTGACTCACAGAACCTGACTGCCGAAACAATGATATCGTCTATTTATCCGCGATCGGCACAGCCCTGACAGCCTGTATGTACCATAGATTGTGAATGAGTTAAAACAAATTTTCTTCTGAAAAATTCAAAGCTGACAACAAAATGAATGAAAGCTTTTTATTCTTCTTCTTCGCCTTGTGCGTCTTCCGGTTTATTCCCCACGCACATCTAAACTGGTTTGTTTCATTCAAGTTAACAAAAAACTGTGATTTCAATCTGACACTACAATAATAGTTCGTCCATCAGGTATGATGATGACCTTAACAACACCAGAGGAATAAAGAACAGAAATTGTTGAGAATTGTGGACAATAAAGAGAACTAAAGGACACAGAGGACAGAATGTAAAGACTGTTCTTTCATGACTTATGGCTTCTCATGTGACTGATAAGTCCTATTTTTGCCCTGCAGACCCTTCCGCATAAATGACAAGAGTGCTCCGTTGGTTCAGTACCACTGGGCCTTTTCTTGCGCCGTTCTCTTTTTTTGATAGCCTGCTGAACTCTGTCAGCCTCCCATGCTTTGCTGCCTCTGGTAAGGGCCGCCCTCCAATTTGCACGATCAAGCGAGAGCTTTTCCCACTCACTCACATCAATGGCAAAGGCCTTCAGTGATTGCTTGAGAGTGTCTTTGTAACGTCTCTTTGGGGCCCCAACATTCCTCGTTCCATTGGAGAGCTCAGAGAAGAAGATTTGCTTAGGGAGTCTGGAGTCGGGCATTCTGACAACATGTCCTGCCCAACGTAGCTGAATTTTTTTCAGGTGGCAGAAGATGCTCAATTCCTTGGCACGATTGAGGACCTCAGTGTCTGGAATTTTATCCTGCCATTTGATCCTTAGGATCTTTCTAAGGCAGGCCAGATGAAAGTGATTTAGCTTTCTGGCATGCGATTGGTACACTGTCCAGGTTTCAGCCCCATAGAGTAGGGTGGGAAGGACCACAGCATTGTACACTTTCAGCTTAGTGTCTGTGCGAATGCCGGCAACATCCCATACTCTCTTTCGAAGCCTGCCAAATGCAGAGCTGGCTTTGCTGATTCTTGAGAGAATTTCAGTATCAACACGAGCCGCAGAAGACAGTGTACTGCCAAGATAGGTGAAGTTCTCCGACACCTTCAGAAGACTGTCATGGACTTTGATATTTGGGGTCACAGGATACTTGTCGTCTGGAGTAGGCTGATGGAGCACTTCCCTCTTCTTTGTGCTTATTGTGAGGCCAAAGTTGTCACAGGCACTAGAGAACTTATCAACACAGTTTTGCATGCTATCCTCATCGTGTGCCAGAAGTGCACAATCATCAGCAAATAGTAGGTCACAGACTTGAGTACTTTTGGTTTTGGTTTTTGCCTGAAGTCTCCTGAGGTTGAATAGACTGCCATCAGTTCGGTACTTGATGCTTACCCCTTGAGGAGGAGAGCTAAAGGCTTCTTGTAGCATTGCAGAGAACATGATGCTGAACAGAGTTGGGGCTAAGACACAACCCTGTTTTACCCCATTTGTGACAGCAAAGGGCTCTGAAACACTGCCGTTGCTTTTGACTGCAGCTTGCATGCCATCATGAAACTGGCGCACTATTGTGATGAATTCGGGTGGACACCCAAACTTCGCCAAGATTTTCCAGAGGCCTTCACGACACACTGTGTCAAATTCTTTTGTGAGGTCAACAAATGTGATATACAGCGCTTTATTTTGTTCCATGCATTTTTCCTGAATCTGTCTGGCAGCAAAAATCATATCCGCCGTTCCCCTCTCTTTACGAAAGCCACATTGGCTCTCGGGAAGCAAGTCATTTGACGAGAGGTGATCAAGAAGGCGATTCAGAAGCATTCTTGCCAATATTTTGCCAGCAATTGAAAGTAGAGAGATTCCCCGATGGTTGCCACAGACTTGGCTGTCCCCTTTGTTTTTGTACAGATGGATGATTGAAGCATCTTTGAAGTCCTGTGGCAGCTTCCCTGCTTTCAACATATGATTGAACAACTCGGTCAACCTTTCAATAAGCTTTTCTCCACCGAAGGCATACACCTCAGCAGGAATTGAATCCACGCCTGGTGATTTGTTAAAGGACATCTGATTTGTGGCAGTTCGGGTCTCATTTGCTGTGAATGGCTTGGCAAGAGCTGCATTAATAGGAGTCTGAGGGAGGCGGTCAATGGACTCAGTATTTATATTTGATGGCCGATTTAGCACACCTCCGAAATGTTCTGCCCAACGCTGAATTATGGCATTCAATTCAACAATGCGTGTTGAACCATCTGACGCAAGAAGTGGCGTAGTGCCAGAGCGGGATGGTCCAAACACAGCTCGGAGGCTCTCAAAGAACTTTCTAGTGTTGTTTGTGTCGGCATATTTCTGAGTTTCTCTTACTCGCTCTTCAAGCCAGTCATTTTTCATTTTCCTCAGCTTCTTCTGGAGTACACCCTTACATGCACGCAGTGCATCAGCTTTTGCTGTGGAAGAGGGGTCACTGCAGTGAGCTTGGATGAGACTATTTTTTTCTTTGATGAGCACTTTGATTTCATTATCATTATCATTGAACCAGTCCTGGTGCTTGCGGACAGGAAAACCAACTGTGCTGCTGGCGCAAGAGTGTACAGTCGTATTTAGGTCAGTCCAGCTCTGTTCAATGTTCTCAGGGTCAAAAGTCACGCAATCCAATTTTGAGGAGAGTTCTGATGAGAGCTCGCTCTGTTTCTCAGCTGAGCAGAGTTTTGAAACATTTAGGCGTTTAGGTGGCGCTTTCCCTTGAGGGCGTCTATTGCGCCTCAATGTTAGTCTGAGCTTGCAAACAATGAGTCTGTGGTCAGTTCCACACTCGGCACCACACATCGCCTTTGTTACAAGGACATCCTTTCTGTCAGTCTTCCTCACAATGACATAGTCTATGAGATGCCAATGCTTTGAGCGGGGATGCATCCATGACGTTCTGTTTCTCACGGGGAGACTAAAATTTGTGTTGGTAATGAACAGGCCAAATTCAGCGCACAAAGTAAGTAAGCGCAACCCATTGTTATTGCATGAACCAACTCCATGAGGGCCCAAAACATTTGGCCACGCTGAGATTTCGGAGCCAACCCTAGCGTTGAAGTCCCCCAAGAGAATCAGCTTATCAGCTGCCGGGACAGAGCATATGATTCAAGTTAACACAAAACTGTGATTTCAATCTGACACTACAATAGATGGACCTATATATACAATACGATGGCAAGATGTGCACGTTAAGCCTTACAATGCAAAACACCGCCAGAACAAGGTAATTACCAATTAAATATTAACCCTGTACCTGTGAGCTACACCTTTAGGTTTGGTAGTTTTCAAAGGAAATTTTAATACGATATTTATCATGACCCCTTTGTTTCTGAATGGATTACTAGTAGAAATGTATTAAAAACGCAATACTTTTGACTTTCGAGCGGTGCCTCCACACGAGCACGGCCACTTGCGCCTTTCACGGCTTTATTTGGGGGGGGGGGGGGGGGCGTACTTTATTGTAGCTTGATACCTAAAAATTTCACTAACGAAATTCTAACGTGGAAATGGCCTTATCAAACCAAAATCACTGAAATATTTCACACTTTGGCATATTTTTTTCCTAACAAATTTACCCGATAAAATCAAATCTCAGTTATACCAGAAATAATTCTGGTCGAATTCTTTCTAAATCTAACATAAAATTCAATGTGCTATATACGACCATTAAACCCTCCCCATTCCACACATTAACAATGTTATTCTATGTCACAATGTCGTAGATGTCAATTACTCAGACTTTAAGTACAATTAGGCCGTCGGTCTAGCCCTGGTAAAATCGATTCCGAATTAAAATAAACCCAAATTTGCAAACAAAACAGTAACTAAACAAATTTACTTGTCGCCCGGGCTTCTCCAATACTGCAAGATCGAAGTGTTCTTTCTATCTTCTGCAGAGCAATCTGATTACATTCGCTGGAGTACAATTTTCCTGCTGTTTGGAGAGGTCAATCTAGATCAGCGATTCCGAGTCTGGGGTAAATTTACAGAGGGAGAGAGAAAGGGAGAAAGAAGGACAGATGGAGAAAGAGAGAGCGGAAGGGACATGGAGGGAGAAAGAGAAAAACTGGGACAGAGAGAGGAATTGGGAGAGAGAGAGAAGAATGGGGGGGAGGGTGTGCAGAAAAAGAGAGAGAGAAAGAGAGGAAGGGAGGGGGAGGAGGAGAGAGAGAAGAGGGGGGGCGACAGAGAGAGAGAGAGAAGAGGGAGGGCGACAGAGAGAGAGAGAAAGAGGATGGGAGGGGAGGAGAGAGAGAGAAGAGGGAGGGGGAGGGCGACAGAGACGGGGAGAGAGAGAGAGAGAGAGAGAAAGAAAAAGAGACAGGGACAGAGAGGACAGGGAGTAAATTTGCCTACCCCGGGGAGGGGGGGGGGTTGAATTTGGAGAGAGAGAGAGAGGGAGAGGGAGAGAGAGTGGTAAATTCTCTTTTACTGTCGAAAAAAACTGCCAGGGGTCAGCAGTACGACAAAGGATCGGAATCCTCCTGATCGAGATTGATAGGAAAGAGAGGGATGTCAGGAAGGGGCAGGGTCATAGATTTCTATGGGCAGGGTTATTTGTTCGTGAGAGAGGAGGGGAGGCAGGGAAAAGGCAAAGCTTTCCATCAATTAGACGTAGGACAAATATCAGCTTGAAAGGAAAACTCTGCGGAGGAATGAAAGAACAGACAGAATGCAATTCAAGACGATGATTACATGTGGCGCCGCTTTGGGGAACGAATTGGGAGAAAAACAGATAAAGATGAGAGGGAATGGGACATTATAGGAAATAGTTTTTCCAGGAAAGTCTCTCGCTGATGCTGAAAGAATGGGGAAGAGGATGAAAAATGGGACGGAAGGGCGAGGGCTGAACAAAAACTGAGATAGAACTAGACAGCTGCAAAGTTAACTACGGAATACGCCGGGAGACACCAGTGGATGGGAGGTGAAATCGTATAACTAAAAAAAAAAAAAAAGACAAAATATGGAGGAGAAGTAGAAGAAAAAGAGAAAGGCTGGTGGGAAAGAGGGAAAGAGGAAAGATATCCCGCAAAAGGAATGAAATGTGGCATGAAAATAGGACCGAGAACGACATATTAAATTAACGACATAGCAAGGGAGATTGGCAGACAGACAAACAGATGGACAAGACCGACGGACGGACGGACGGGTGGACAGATGGATGGGTGGATGGATGGATGGATGGAGAGAGACAGACTGTCAGACACTGGCGGACAAGTAGATAAAGAGGGGGGGGGGGGAGAGAGAGAAAAAGAAAGAGAGAGAGAGAGAGACCGGAAGGAGAGGAGAAGAAACCACAAAACCAAAAGACAGTTCCTCCTCGATACTCAATCAGGTTCCAGAATTCAAAAGTGCCGACTTTACATTTGATGCGTTCAGAATGCGATTAATTCATCATTTGAACTGTTGAATTGCAAAATAAGACAATGATGAATAATCATGTCTGTGTACCACATCGACACACTGGGGACCTTTCCCAACAAACTGTCTCTTGTATCACATTATGGGTGCGCCAAAAGAAGCATTTTTTTTTCTTCTTTTTCTTCGTCTTTTCGGGGAAATACGGAGATGTGGCTGTTGGCGTTCCTTGTATTGCCGACACACTCCTGAACTCAGTCGTCCACAACCTGGTTCTGCCTCAACTATCATGGCGCGACCTTTGCTCTTGTTTGTTCTATCTCCATTTTTCCGAAGAACTGAAGATCTTTTAGTATGTAGAAGAGATCTAACATATGCATACTTTAACATTTGTTTAAAGTGCGGTGTGGCACTTGTCAAGCTGTTTCACAGTTCCGATTTATTCTAGCGCCTTATCATAATACTAAAGCCGCAAACGTTTAACGTTGAATTTCTCAATTGTGCAAAAAGTGGAGTTGGAACAAACAAGAAGTATGCCTTGTCCGCGAGTGATTCTCATAAGTTCCAGGCAATGAAAGTATAAATCGCAGGATTATTTTATGATTCGGTCAGAATGCAGTTCATGACCGTGCATCTATTAACCATTTGGGGGCTATCCATGAAGCACATACCCTCAATTCAATTGTTGACCCTCTCTCCTCCCCCTGGGTACGCTTTCCATACCGTTTGCCCCCCCCCCAACCTCCTTCCCTTTCATTGTGCCAGCGCACGGCCATTAGAATGGTCAATGTCCGTGACAAAGCCTTCATGTTTGGAAACTTCAACTGGCATTTTGCATGGATATGCTATTAATTTGACTCTTTCACGAGAGACATAATATTTATAATATTGCAACAATATAATTTGCTGATAAACATTTCAGTCATAAACAAAAACAAAAAAAAACTATTCCGGGGACACCGTGGTCTAGAGGCAAGGTGCTCGCCTCTCATGCCAAGGGTACCGGGTTCAAATCCCGGTCGGTGGAATTTTGGGATTTTTCTCATATTTTCCCGCCCCTGATTCTATGGGAAGTAGGATCGAGCACCTAGTCTTCTCGGATAAGGATGAAAAACTCGGAGGGCCCGTGAGCATGTTAAAGATATCTTGGCAGTTGGAAATCGAAAAGAGCAGCCCGAACAGGCCGCTGCCCGGGCAAAATTAAATAAAATTCAACCCGACCACTCCCTCACTCCCCCCCCCCCCATCCCTCCCAAATTAGCACATTTCATATACTGCAGAGTAACAACAGCT
>OZ007580.1:41025532-41048032 GCA_963931925.1 Onchidella celtica | reverse complement strand
TACGAACTTATTAATCTTAAAGGCATTTTGTGATTTACGTACTTTTAGGAAAACGGTTTTCAATTTCTATGCGACTGCACGAATCATTTTTTTTTTTGAATTTTTTTTTTTAGTGAAAACTACACTGGCTGAATTGTTGTGGGTGGATAAAACCATGTAACAAGATGCGACTTCTGTTCTTGTTTGGTCTATCTCCATTTTCTGAAAAACTGGAGATCTTTTAGTATATAGAAGAGATATAACAAATGCACATTTTGACACTTGTTTAAAATGCCGTGTGGCACTTATCAAGTTGTTTCACAGTTCCGAGTTACTCTACCTCCTTATCATAATAACTAAAGTTGAAAATGTTTAGCATGGAATTTCTCAGTTGTGCAAAAAGTGGAGTTGGAACAAACAAGGACTCAGGTCGCGATGAATGTGGGACAACGTTTTGTTGTTGTTTTTTCATTAGTTTAAACCCACTGATCTACCGTCATGCTGTCTTCACGGGATTGGCGAAGGGACATGGAAAAGAAAAAACCCTGTTAAAAAACTACTTTCACCATTTTCTTCCTTATTCCATTACAATTTCCTGAAAATTTCGCCACAAGAATTCTACAACACAATAATAATAATAATAATAATAGTTCGTCCATCAGGTATGATGATGACCTTAACAACACCAGAGGAATAAAGAACAGAAATTGTTGAGAATTTCAACACATGGACAATAAAGAGAACTAAAAGACACAGAGGACAGAATGGAAAGACTGTTCTTTCATGACTTATGGCTTCTCATGTGACTGATAAGTCCTATTTTTGCCCTGCAGACCCTTCCGCATAAATGACAAGAGTGCTCCGTTGGTTCAGTACCACTGGGCCTTTTCTTGCGCCGTTCTCTTTTTTTGATAGCCTGCTGGACTCTGTCAGCTTCCCATGCTTTGCTGCCTCTGGTAAGGGCCGCCCTCCAATTTGCACGATCAAGCGAGAGCTTTTCCCACTCACTCACATCAATGGCAAAGGCCTTCAGTGATTGCTTGAGAGTGTCTTTGTAACGTCTCTTTGGGGCCCCAACATTCCTCGTTCCATTGGAGAGCTCAGAGAAGAAGATTTGCTTAGGGAGTCTGGAGTCGGGCATTCTGACAACATGTCCTGCCCAACGTAGCTGAATTTTTTTCAGGTGGCAGAAGATGCTCAATTCCTTGGCACGATTGAGGACCTCAGTGTCTGGAATTTTATCCTGCCATTTGATCCTTAGGATCTTTCTAAGGCAGGCCAGATGAAAGTGATTTAGCTTTCTGGCATGCGATTGGTACACTGTCCAGGTTTCAGCCCCATAGAGTAGGGTGGGAAGGACCACAGCATTGTACACTTTCAGCTTAGTGTCTGTGCGAATGCCGGCAACATCCCATACTCTCTTTCGAAGCCTGCCAAATGCAGAGCTGGCTTTGCTGATTCTTGAGAGAATTTCAGTATCAACACGAGCCGCGGAAGACAGTGTACTGCCAAGATAGGTGAAGTTCTCCGACACCTTCAGAAGTCTGTCATGGACTTTGATATTTGGGGTCACAGGATACTTGTCGTCTGGAGTAGGCTGATGGAGCACTTCCGTCTTCTTTGTGCTTATTGTGAGGCCAAAGTAGTCACAGGCACTAGAGAACTTATCAACACAGTTTTGCATGCTATCCTCATCGTGTGCCAGAAGTGCACAATCATCAGCAAATAGTAGGTCACAGACTTGAGTACTTTTGGTTTTGGTTTTTGCCTGAAGTCTCCTGAGGTTGAATAGACTGCCATCAGTTCGGTACTTGATGCTTACCCCTTGAGGAGGAGAGCTAAAGGCTTCTTGTAGCATTGCAGAGAACGTGATGCTGAACAGAGTTGGGGCTAAGACACAACCCTGTTTTACCCCATTTGTGACAGCAAAGGGCTCTGAAACACTGCCGTTGCTTTTGACTGCAGCTTGCATGCCATCATGAAACTGGCGCACTATTGTGATGAATTCGGGTGGACACCCAAACTTCGCCAAGATTTTCCAGAGGCCTTCACGACACACTGTGTCAAATGCTTTTGTGAGGTCAACAAATGTGATATACAGCGCTTTATTTTGTTCCATGCATTTTTCCTGAATCTGCCTGGCAGCAAAAATCATATCCGCCGTTCCCCTCTCTTTACGAAAGCCACACTGGCTCTCGGGAAGCAAGTCATTTGACGAGAGGTGATCAAGAAGGCGATTCAGAAGCATTCTTGCCAATATTTTGCCAGCAATTGAAAGTAGAGAGATTCCCCGATGGTTGTCACAGACTTGGCTGTCCCCTTTGTTTTTGTACGGATGGATGATTGAAGCATCTTTGAAGTCCTGTGGCAGCTTCCCTGCTTTTAACATATGATTGAACAACTGGGTCAACCTTTCAATAAGCTTTTCTCCACCGAAGGCATACACCTCAGCAGGAATTGAATCCACGCCTGGTGATTTGTTAAAGGACATCTGATTTGTGGCAGTTCGGGTCTCATTTGCTGTGAATGGCTTGGCAAGAGCTGCATTTATAGGAGTCTGAGGGAGGCGGTCAATGGACTCAGTATATATATTTGATGGCCGATTTAGCACACCTCCGAAATGTTCTGCCCAACGCTGAATTATGGCATTCAATTCAACAATGCGTGTTGAACCATCTGACGCAAGAAGTGGCGTAGTGCCAGAGCGGGATGGTCCAAACACAGCTCGGAGGCTCTCAAAGAACTTTCTAGTGTTGTTTGTGTCGGCATATTTCTGAGTTTCTCTTACTCGCTCTTCAAGCCAGTCATTTTTCATTTTCCTCAGCTTCTTCTGGAGTACACCCTTACATGCACGCAGTGCATCAGCTTTTGCTGTGGAAGAGGGGTCACTGCAGTGAGCTTGGATGAGACTATTTTTTTCTTTGATGAGCACTTTGATTTCATTATCATTATCATTGAACCAGTCCTGGTGCTTGCGGACAGGAAAACCAACTGTGCTGCTGGCGCAAGAGTGTACAGTCGTATTTAGGTCAGTCCAGCTCTGTTCAATGTTCTCAGGGTCAAAAGTCATGCAATCCAATTTTGAGGAGAGCTGATGAGAGCTCGCTCTGTTTCTCACCTGAGCAGAGTTTTGAAACATTTAGGCGTTTAGGTGGCGCTTTCCCTTGAGGGCGTCTATTGCGCCTCAATGTTAGTCTGAGCTTGCAAACAATGAGTCTGTGGTCAGTTCCACACTCGGCACCACACATCGCCTTTGTTACAAGGACATCCTTTCTGTCAGTCTTCCTCACAATGACATAGTCTATGAGATGCCAATGCTTTGAGCGGGGATGCATCCATGACGTTCTGTTTCTCACGGGGAGACTAAAATTTGTGTTGGTAATGAACAGGCCAAATTCAGCGCACAAAGTAAGTAAGCGCAACCATTGTTATTGCATGAACCAACTCCATGAGGGCCCAAAACATTTGGCCACGCTGAGATTTCGGAGCCAACCCTAGCATTGAAGTCCACCAAGAGAATCAGCTTATCAGCTGCCGGGACAGAGCATATGACAGATTCTAGATCAGAATAGAACTTGTCTTTGGCTTCATCTGGGTTTGTCACGGTGGGCGCATATGCGCTAATGAGGGTGGCTGACTGGCTTTTCCCAACTGGGATCCTGAGTGTCATTAGCCTGTCATTTATTTCAATTGGCATGGACTGCAAGTTTCTGACAAGGTCATTTTTGATTGCAAACCCAACACCATGCTGTCTCGGTTCGACTACACCCTTGCCTTTCCAGAAGAAGGTGTATCCACCACTGAGCTCTTTGAGTTGGCCACTATCAGGGAGTCTGGTCTCACTGAGTGCCACTATGTCCAGGTTGTACCTGCTGAGCTCAATGGCAATAAGTGCAGTGCGTCTTTCCGGGTTGTTTGAGTTGTCCTGTAGTGTGCGTATATTCCAGGCTCCTAGCCTGAGTAAGCTGAATTTCTTTTTGTTTCGACCGCAAAAAGGGATCCCCACCGGTCGCGGTATACCAGTCAGGGTGATGTGAAGTGGGCTTTCTTTAGGGCACCTTTTCTAGCCCCTTCCTCAGTTGAGGTGAGCAGTGCTATCCTTAAATAAGGCTGCTCAGCTACTGTGGGTGCTGCCTCCCCACGCCTCCACTTCAATCGACGATGAAGCGACCATAGCCCACAGCCACCAACGTGTAGGTCTGTGCTAACAGCTTCCAGTCTATCCAAACCTGCTGCCACCGCACTCGCCCATCGCCGTTGGAATTTTGAGAGGAAAGAAGACGAGACAAAGATGAAAGAAGACGAGGTGAGTGTTAAGACTGGCGCAAAGAATTTGTTTTTAGTGAGAAAGAGCTGCGCAAACATCAGACTCACTCTCTCGCCTGGACACAACTAATCCAAGTGGCAAGACAGGGTCAAGACGACTGGAAATGTATCCAGGTGCAGGAGGATGCCAGAGGGACAATCATATTGCCTGACCGGCTGCCTGTAGGCTACTCCACAGCCTCGCAGTCCCAACTGACTAGGGTGAAAGACCCAAACCAAAGAACACCAATACTGGTGGATGCTCTGTGTCACGATATCCAGGCCAGAGTGACGGTATATTGCCATCTGCCCTATCAATCAACCACTGGCCTGCTGCCGCCAGCTTCGAAGCTGCGTCCGGGAAGTTTGCTCAATTCTTCGTCTGTGATTTAGGCAAACAAGCCTATGACCACACCGCTACCGGGGGCCAATATGAAGGACTCAAGTACTGAGGGTCACATTGTGCCCTAGCATGTGGCCGTTGGGTTAGATGAAACCTCCTCCGCCCTGGCCGTTTGCACCGACAGGTGCACGCCCACTGATACCATGCTAGCGTACCAGTTCATGAAACAGGTTGTACTGGATTACATGTTACCAGTAGCAGATTTTTCTGACCTGACACCACAATACCACAGCACTATCAAGACACGCCACACGAGATCTCCCCCGCTAAGGGCCAAATAATGAAGGGCAGTTCAACGCTTCAATAGTGTCTGAAATTCGAGTCTTTTTCAATGTCTTCACTATGGAAACTGATAGTTTCCAACACAGCGGGATCGATTCCTACAGGGTTCAGTTTCATCCACACGAGCTTTTAATGGAAAGTTTTCCCCCAGCGTCTCCCTGTATTGTTATTCGTGGGTGTTAAAAAGACAAAGCCATAAAGTCCAGGAAACGAAATACCCGTGATATTGTGTTCTTTGTTTGCTAGTGAGAAATGAGTTCACAGGATGCTAAGGAAATGGGGCATTTTGAATGGATATCAGAATATTCATTATACATTCAGACATAAGTTGTGAATATGGGTAGGTTGATTAGATAGAAAGACAGACAGGCAAGCGAATTATTGGACGGGTGGATGGATGGATGGATGGGCGGACAGACAGGCGGGCGGTTAGATAGATAGATAGATAGATAGATAGATAGATAGATAGATAGATAGATAGATAGATAGATAGATAGATAGATAGATAGATAGATAGATAGAAAGATAGAAAGATAGATAGATAGATGCAGACAGGCAGGCAGACAGGCAGGCAGACAGAGACAGACAAATAGATAGATAGACAGATAGATAGATAGATAGATAGATAGATAGATAGATAGATAGATAGATAGATAGATAGATAGATAGATAGATAGATAGATAGATGCAGACAGACAGACAGATAGACAGACAGACAGACAGACAGACAGACAGACAGATAGATAGATAGATAGATAGATAGATAGGTAGATAGATAGATAGATAGATAGATAGATAGATAGAGAGAGAGAGAGAGAGAGAGAGAGAGAGAGAGATACTCCAAGTAATAAAAAAACAGATTATACTCGTAAAATGGAAATGATTACATCACAAACGGATACAAAATGCTAGACATTATTCATATAAACGAATACAGACATCAACAAGCTACACGTCCAATAATAGACCACGCGAGGGTGCATGACAAAGAGACAATGTACAGAGATATAACTGTGCTCATACGAGTGCCTATGTATATGCACGCATGTGTGTGTGTGTGTATTTATGTTCACGTAAGAACTGATGCATGAAGGCGAGCGTGATACTGATTGAGAGACATCACGCTGACAAATCACAAAGGTATTTATTCCATTTCCACAGCTCATAACATAGATTGCGTTGAGCACAACAAAGACACACAGATACACGGGTAGCTGTTGTTAGGGAGACGGCCAATAAAGAATAGATGTACATTACCAGCAAATATAACTCTCAGCCAGGGGAGTATTGTGTTTCTGAGTAAAATGAATGCTATAGATTGTCTGCAGCATGCCCTATGCTTTAGTAACACCAGTATACCTGTCGTCGGAACGCTTTTGAAGTTGGAAATATAATTTAAGTAATGGTGTCTGATACGTGTGAAATGAATACTGAATACTCTCCATTGACAGTCTGAGATTGAACTAGGACTTCCCCCCTTCCCTCCTCCGCCCCACTCCCGACCATTGCTGCCCCCTTCCCTCTTCCGGTCTAAATGTACAATTATGATGATGTAACTCCCCGTCATGATACTTTTAAGGACGGGTGAATATAAAGGCGAACACACTCATTCGTTTTCTCCCTTCTTTCTATCACTTTTTTTAAAACTTCGTTTTCCCCCATCGCAGCGCATCCTGTCCTTTCTGAGAGAGGTTAAGATCTACAACTTGATTTAATAACTTTTATCATCATCGTCATCAGTTGCCCTGTCTGGAACAGACATTGACGATCATGGCTCTGCACTCGGATCTGCCATCAGCCAACCTCAAGAAAGAGTTGTTGTTGTGACGTTTATTTGTTGTCCATGAGTTAAGACTTTCAGTGAAAAATTTCCCCTGTCTACCCCTGCCTTTCCTGCCTTCGATCTTCCCTGTGAGTGCTAGATGTTCGAGGCTCCTGAGGCGACAGAGATGTGATAACTTTTATACTCGTTAACAAAACTTTTTCCAGACCGATACAAAACAATTTTTTTTAGAATTTTTACCAATGTTTTAAATTACATGAATGCATATAATTCTGTTGTTAAACTTAAACGCTCTGAATATGAAACATGAATAAAGAAAGTGTACCCAAACAGACCGTGAAGAGCGCAGAGTGGCTGTTATCGTGCCGACGGGCCGTAAAACTTAAAACTCAAACCCAGACCCGTCTTCAATAATGTGTAGTTGTTTTTGTTGTGTTTTGTTTTCTATAATTATTCGTTTTGTTCTCTCTCCGGTCTTAAATTATCTAATCATCAACTGATCGCTTTTCTTAAATAATTATTCATTTTCTAAGCACTTCCATCGTCCACAGTCACTACTCTTTCATTTATTTAAAGAAAAAACAAACAACTCACAATTGTAATTTATTCTTTCCTATGACCTTAATTCTTGTGTGTTCTATTTCCATATTCCGAAAAACTGAAGACCTTTAGTATGTAGAAAAGGTATAACAAATGCACCCTTTGACACTTGTTTAAAATGCGCTGTGGCACTTTTCACGCTGTTTCACAGTTCCGATTTATTCAACTCCATATCATAATAACTGAAGCCACAACCGTTTAACGTCAAATTTCTCAGTTGTGCAAAAATGGAGTTGGAACAAACAAGAACTAAGGTCAAGTGAGGTAAATCTTTCATAATATTATTTTCTGGGTAAGGAACACAGAGTTAGGCCTACCCATTGGCTTACACAAAGTCATATGACTTGAAGCCATGACTTTCTGAAGAGCACATTGGATATTGTTACTGCTGTGCATGTTATTGCTGTCACTTCTATTTGTTTATATACACAGAAGCTTTGTCTCTTAGGGAAACATACATGTTACATTCACAAATAGATAGAAGATGTCCCAGCGGCGGATTTAGGAATTTTCCGGGGGGTAGAGGTGTGGGATGGATGGAGAACATCATGACCTCCCATCCCAAGCTCGGCAGTTGCCCAACCCCTTCTCCTCTGCATATTTCTTAATTTCTCTCTCTCTTTCATTCTTTCCCTCCGTCTTTCGTGCTTTCTCCCCCCCCCCCCCCATCTCTCTCTCTCTCTCTCTCTCTCTCCCCCTCTCTCTCTCTCTCTCTCTCTCTCTCTCTCTCTCTCTCTCTGAGCATCCGGAGTGACTGTTCTGGACACACTATTACACCCCACCCCCACATACACCCCCATTCTGCACACACACGAACTGGGCAACTCCACCTGGAAGCACTCACCATCCAATGCAGAAAGAACAATAATATTGCTTCTAGCGGCATGCATAGAGTCAACATTGTAGGAATGTAGCAGAAGAAACAATAGCCAGACTTATGCTACAGCAGATATTGTTTCTTCATTGCTAGGTGTTGTCCTTCAGCAAATTATATCTTTGTCAAAGATGGATCGTTCATTTCTATAATTGTCCGTATCCAAGTCCGGTTATAAACAAAATTGTTTAATGTGTACAAATCATTTCCCTGCTCAATGCACTACTTAGATTTATAAATTATTTATTATAATTATTCACTGACATTTATTTATTATTTATTTATTTATCTATTTTCTTACTAGGATTTATTTATTTTATTTATCTACTAGATGAAGTTCCCTGCATTATCCGGGAGAAACATGTGAACCGACCGTTCTATCTGTCTCTCTCTCTCTCTCTCTTTTCGGTCTACAAAGCTTCCCATAACAGTCTTACTACAGATTTCATGCGCGCCAGAGCACTACGCACTCATTTCTGGTAGGGAAATTATGCGCACCGAATTGAACGTGTATTAATACATCGTTTCCAATGCGCTGGGCTTCCTACGGGGAGCCAAATCAAAGATCACTGTGTTTTACATGTTTACAACTCTTTATTTAAAAATACCTGAAACTTGAATCAATATAATCTGACGATACAAAAGCGATTGGGCTGGATTAGTTGACACTTGGGGAAATTAACTTCATAATTGTTGAAACTGTCATCTAGGCGGTAGCGTCGAGCAAAAAATGGGTCAAAATTGTACCAGAATGAATTACTCCCGCTACTATTTTTGTTGAAAATACGATTTATTTACTTGTTTGTTTATCTAGTTACTTATTTATTTTCTTACATAATTATTTATGTATATGCTTTTAATAAATGTTACCCCAGACGATTACGTAAATCACAACTTACTAAGTATTGTTAATTTTTTATTTATTTTTGTCTTGTTTCGTTCCATTTGACCCGGATGCTAATGATGATGTCTCAGCCATCCATGTACTCAATTATGTCAATATTTATTTTCATGACATCAATCTTTCAGACAATCTTCTCCAAGTTAGATTTTTTAACTGCACTTTTATTGGATGTTATTTACAGGAATCTGAGGGCTGAAAGCTAATCCACAGTAAGATAACGAAACAATCGTTAGAGGCGCAAAGTAGCCGTTATCGTGCCGACGCGCCGTTAAACTTAAACCCAAACTCAAACCTGCGTTTAGGTCTTTATTTTAGGAGATTCGCTGCCATTGTCACTTTTCTTGTTCTTGTTTCTGTGTGTTTTTTGTGGTAGGAAGTAATTGGTTTTTTTTAGAATTTTGCCCGTGCAGCGGCCTTGTTCGGCCTGCTCTTCTCGACTTGCAACTGCCAAGGTATCTTTAACGCGCGCAACGTGCACATGGACCCGGCCTCTGAGTTTTCCGTCCAGGTCCAAGAAGAATAGGTGTTCGATCCTATCTATCATAGGGTCAGAGACAGGAAATTTTTTTCAAAGTCAAAACTCAAAAGTTGTGTCTATATAAATTCTTTTATTATAATCTTACACATAATCTTGTGCCAAGTTGAAGATCCTGTCGTGTCTATGGTCTAATGAACGACATTACTTAATCTGCTAATGGGTTACACTATATTGCACAAATATACTTTGCCCCTACTCACCTATAAAATCTATCATGTTACCAAGTAATTCACCTCCTTTGCCAACTTTACGGCATTGACACTGTTTTATGGGTGACAAGGTCTCAAAATGCTCATTAAATTTAGAACTTTAATAGACCTTTAATAAGCCTAAAAAAAATTGCAAATAATTAAATACAAAATTAATAATTGGAGAATATTTCAGAATCAGAAAAAAGCTGTTGTTAGAGGGACACAGTGTTTTACATAGAAAGCTATAACTAAGCAGTGAACATAACCTACTATTTTCTCTATCTGGCTTTGTCATTACACTACGTTCCCCTAACAACATCCAAGAGAAAATAATCCAATAGGGCACGCCTTTAGATTCTTTGCAGGAAGTTTCTCGGGCTCACTGACAGCTCGCTATGATTGTATTCTTCGAGATACGCAGGTAAACACTGTTAACCAAGACTCGTGATGTGTTGAGTGGAGTATGTTTTGCGTGTGTTTTGCCTCAGTGCGGCAGGTCTGCCATTCTCCCAGCTGACTCAGATAGTTTTGACGCACCCTGAACTGGTGAGACAAACTTGTTTCAGCCTCGCTCGTGCGCTATGTCCCGTTTAACTCCATATTCCACATCTCACACTAAAACCAAGACAAAACTTAACTTGGCTCACCGCATCACCAGCCGGCCTTAAATTCCAAAAAAACCGACGACTACAGCATTACATACAGGCCAGACAACCAGTTCAAACGTAAGGAGCTGTTGCTATACGTACGTACGAACGATCACCAAGCGTTTTGCTCTAGAGGCGCAGTCGTATACGTACCCATCCGTAACTCCGTCCTTATCCTCAACCCTAAATCTTCTCGAATCCCTAACCCTGTCCCTTAACCTTTCGATTCCAGAAAACAAGAGGAAAACAAAATGAAAATCTGAAAGAACAATTGATTAAGGCTGTTGTTGGGAGTATTTCGAGAGGGGCTCTTTAGCTCTGGAGCCACGAAAAGACTTTAAAATACGTAGCCCTGGCGAAAAAAAACTTGGGGGACGTACGTGCATGTAACAAAATTCCAAACAAATGGTTTAATTTTACACCAGAGGTTTTCGCACCCGTACGCGCCGGTGCGCACCGCCTCCTCAATCGATCTGATTAGTGAGAGAGCTTCTTAATGACAATAACATTCTCCTTTAATGCACTGCTCTCTAAAATAACACATTTTAATGCCATCGGCGCCGGGCAGATTAGACCTTCTAACCTTTGTTTGTTATTTCTTTCCAGACTCCGACACTGCGGAAAAATGTCCCATTTGTCAACCGGTCAGTGGCTACCAATGTTGTACGTTGGCTGGTGGCTCGGAGCAAGTTGTTCTTTAGGGAGTTAGACCACAGGAAATGGGACAAATGGTACGTTCTGATTGGTTGGCTGGTGGAAAAGGCGATATCATGAAACTCAAGAGACGGACAAAGTCACTGATTACTTGACATAATTATTTTATTTCCTTAGCTTTTTTTCGCCTGAGTTTTCATTGATGAAAATTGAAGAAATTTTATGATATTTTTCCAAATTATCGATTTAATTGTAGAATTGTGCAGGTTTTTCACCTGTTTAAACTAAAGTTATCTCCCCACTACTAACATACAGAGAAAGAGCGAGACAAAAAGAGACAGAAAGAGAAACCGAGAGAGAAACAAAGAGAGAGACATGGAGAGACGGGGCAAGAGAGAGAGAGAGACAGACAGACAGACAGCGAGAGAGAGAGACAGAGCTATAGAGAGCGCAAGCGACAATGAGAGAGGGACAGAGAGACAAAAAGACAGACGGAGAGAGAGGGAGGGAGAGAGAGAGAGAGAGAGAGATATGCATATCTATTGCAATCAACCATAGAAAAAACTATCATGGACAAAATAAACAAAAGCTTTTCCCCATTCAACCTCCTCTTTCAGAATACAGAAGACGACAATAGTCTTTGTTTGTATAACACCCCTAGAACCCTGCGTCAGATCTGTTTCCCGTCGGTTTTACACCGACACGAACTTCCCTTGAACCAACCAGCCAGACAGACTTTTCTCAGTCTCACAGGTGCGCGAGGACCCGTTTCACTCCATAATTCACACCTCAGACTGAAACCGAGCTTAAACAACTCAGTGCATTAAGGCACTAAAATCTGAAAAAAAAACCTACCGGTGTAGCCAGTAAAATCTTGCAAATGTGTATTGTACAATAACATGACATTTTGCCCGACCGTCCCGCCATAATGCCTGCATTCTCTTTCAAAATTATGATTGATGGTCGGATTGGCTTTCCGTCCCGCTGAAAGCATTAATATCCCTGATTTGTACGGTGCGCACTCGGGTCAGACTTCACATTATTTGAGAGAGAGAAAAAAAATAGATCATTTCATTGAAACTTTCAGACTGAAGAGTTAAATAAGCACGACGCAGTTAACTCATTCAGAGCGGTGTCTGGGTTAAAAAGCCCTGAGCTGTCGCAGTGTGTTAAATGCCTTACGGGTTTTGTTTACATTGTTGTATTGTCCTATACTGCGATTTAATTACCACTTCGCTGTAGAATGGAATGTATCATTTATTGATTTATTCAACGCACATTAAACAGAATGTGTTCTTGATTTTCACCACTATCATGATGCAGAATAAGTCTGGAAATCGAGGAAGCATGACGAGGGCTATGAAGTGACTATGATTGTCTGGTACTCGTAATGACGTACATCTCATGGTTTCCCGAATGGAGGACGTCCTCTCGACTTTCACTGAAACACCCCTTGGGCATATGCATTGGGGATGGGGGGAGGGGGGAGAGAGAGAGGGGCAGAGAGGGAGACACAGAGAGAGAGGCGGACAGAGAGAGGCAGAGAGAGAGAGAGACAGAGAGACAGAGAATCAGAGAGAGAGAGAGAGAGAAAGAGACAGAGAGAGAGAGAAGCAGAGAGAGAGGGAGACACAGAGACAGAGACAGTGTGAGATTTAAGGGCTGCAGAAAATGATACAAGCATAATTATTATGATGTCTTTGTGGGTGATAGGAGAATCTGGAGACTGAACAGCGACTGAAAGAATAAGAGTCAACACAGCATTTCGTTGGACGATTAGGATCGAGATTGGGTCTCATTCTGTCCACCCCATTCTGCTGTATTCTGTCAATCGCTTGCTTCTTCCTGGCACACCAATTATGGCGGTTATCATGCCGACGTACTGTCATAAAAGTCAATTTCAACTTCAGGCTCAAAGATCAAGCGCTTCTTCTGCAACTTCCATCGACAGACAGCAGACCCGACCCATTAACTGTAGAGTCTCAAAACAGCAGTCACTTCATTCAAACATCATACAATGACATGCGGTCTTTATTTCGTAAATAAATGGAGGTAGGTTTTAGTTACACAAAATCGCACGACTGGAGGTCACCATGCCCTTATAGCTTCAGAACATTGTTTATTCAGTACGGTATACAAAGAGGTTTCCAGTACAAGGCCATGTTTAAATATCTTATGTCATAAAACAGGATATTTCAGTCTATTCGAACGTTTGATGAAAACATCTGATAAAAATACTCAATTTAAAAAAAAAAAAACGGACACTCGAAATGCATAGAGAGAAAAGCAATGCACCTGTCTCCAAAGCTCAGGTGAGTAACATTATTCTATTTACAGAACTCGCAATTGACGTCACAAAAGAGCACGTGCTGTGTCCGTATATTTTTGCAATGTCTGATAGTCTCGAGTTGTCAGTTGGGCTTTGTTTTGCAAAATTTGGCATTGGTTGAGTTTGTCTTGACAAAGCCCGGAGGGGAAAGGTTCAATAGTGAGCACATCACGAGGTTTTTTTTGACAAAGTGTCAAAGATAAGACGTGATGGCCAGAGAGGTCACCTGTGGTCTGTGAGAAGGAGAAATGAAAGACAGAGTACAGGGACATGTAGACAATGGACAGGCAGACATTCATACAAAAACAGAGGGCAGACAAATACAAAGACAGAAAAGTTGCAGAAAAACAAAGATAGATAGACAGACAGACAAAAGATAGATAGATAGATAGATAGATAGATAGATAGACAGACAGACAGACAGACAGACAGACAGACAGACAGATAGATAGATAGATAGATAGATAGATAGATAGATAGATAGATAGATAGATAGATAGATAGATAGATAGGTGGATGGGTAGGTAGGTAGATAGGTAGATAGACAGACAGACAGACTCACTGACTGACAGATAGATAGATAAACAGATAGATAGAAGACAGATAGATAGACAGACAGACAGACAGTTAGATAGAGAGAGAGAGAGAGAGAGAGAGAGAGAGAGGCGGACCAATGTGTGCATAGATAGATGAATGGATGGGCCAATGGCTGGCTGGCTGGCTGGTTGGACGGATGGACAGAGGAATAGACAGATACAGAACGTAGACCAGAGTATCTATATAACTATTATAACACCAAAATTTACAGCACATTCCACAAGGCAACACAACCTACCGCCCTGTCCCATCCACTTTGCCTGTTCCTCCACCCAAACTCTCTCTCTCTCTCTCTCTCTCTCTCTCTCTCTCTCTCTCTCTCTCTCTCTCTCTCTCTCTCTCTCTCTCTCTCTCTCTGTGACAATACAACACAATTTATTCCACGTCTCAAATAAAAATTATATAAGAAAAAAAAAACACCCAGACAGGTTTCATCGTTCGCCAATTTGCCCAGTTTCCAACTGAGGTTGAATTTCCCCACAAGTTACAATGACACAACCGCTTCCTGCTAAATTGAATGCCATGCAGAATGCATGCGGAAAATGCAATTTGGAAAAGGAAAGAAAGAAAAAACAGGAATAAAAAGGGGGTGGGAAGAAAGAAAGAAAGAAAAAGATGGGTGAAAACTGTAAGATTTACAGGCAAAAAAGAAAGAAAGAAAAAGATGGGTGAATACTGTAAGATTTACAGGCAAAAAAGAAAGAAAGAAAAATAAAAGAAAGAGATAGTCCAAGAAAGAAAGGAAGAAAGAGAGATGAAAGAAAGAAAGAAAAAGAACGAAAGAAAGGAAAAAGAACGAAAGAAAGGAAAAAGACGCACAGTATGAAAGACAAAAGAAAGAAAGAAATAGAGACGAAAGAAAGAAAGAAAAAAACAATCCTCATCAGGCTCCAAATGGATCTGCAAATCGAAATGCGAGCTGAAATTTTTGAACACTTCTTTTGACCACACGAGATTGGAAGGAAATTGCTTGAGTTGTAAAAGGTCATCTAACTACATGTAGTACGTACGTACGCCTAGCGGTTACTGAACATTCGCCCCTCCCCCACCTCCTTCTCCAATCTCCTCAGGCACATTTTCCGTTATGCTTGGTGGCATCCAAGCCCCCACCCCCTCCCTAAGCTCCTCTCTCCTTGAAAACGGATAGAAAGAAGACAGAGGGACAGACAGACAGACAGACAGGCAGGCAGGCAGACAGATCGTGTTGACATGCTTTCTCCAAACTCAAACTTTTGATTTCATCGCGGGTGGTAGGTAAGATCTTCTCCTTCTCTCCTCTATCATTCTGTTATATTCTATCTATCGTCTTGCATCGTCCTAACACAACGTTGCCGTTCCGTGTCTCAGTGCTTTCACCGGACTCAAGACATCCCCTCTCCCCAAAGCGTATGTACTTCCTATACACCACCGCGAAGTATTTCTTCAATTCTTCAAATTATCTTCATTGACGATATCCCTTGGAGACCAAATGTGGCGCCAGAGAAGTGCCAAAGAAGCCGTAAAAAAGCCGCCCAGCCTTTAAAGTTTTATTGAAATCCGTCTGTGGAGAGACGCTGGACATGGCAGGGCTATCCACACGCCGGACGGCTAGATTAAGTTTTAAACAAACAAAGTAACTGTTTTACGAAAGAACAGAATGAAAAATGGGGGCTGGAAAAGATTCCCGACATGAGGAGCCCAGAGTTGCGCAGGGTTAATCTGATTTCATTGTCCATCTGTCTCCTTCCACTATCCTCAGCCTTTGTCTCTCTATCCAACTGCCCTCATTTTCCCTAACTTCACGCCCCCCCCCTTCTCTCTTTCTAGCACCCCCTTTTCTATCCCTCTATCATCCACCCCCTATTTTTCACCCACCCCCTTTTTTTCTCTATCTCCCTCCGTCTGTACCTCCCCTCTTCATCCTCTGTTTCTCACTTCTCTCTCCCTCTTTCTTTCCCTCCCCCCTCTCCGCTCTCTCTCTCCAGGCAAGCAAACAGGCACACAGACACATAAGCAGGCCGACAGACAGACAGAGAGATAGATAAATAGATAGATAGATAAACAGACAGACAGGCAGACACACAGACAGATAGATAGATAGCACAGAACTCGATTGATAGACAAAATTTGTCTCTGCTCCACTCCTAGGACCTGCAGGGTTAACTAAGAGAACAAGAACAAGCATGAGAAAGTGCTGGAAATACACAAGGTCTATGGTGCCTACACCGTTACTATATGCCACATTTTGATAGATGGGTATGGTCAGTTAACTCACATCGACCCGACACTTACATGAAAAGTTATTTCACCAACGAGATTACATGTCTGGTTCTAGTAAGTTCTACTGAGAAGATGAATGTGTCTGCAGATGGGTTTTAACGTGTGGTCCTAGAATATTATTTCTCATATTGTGGGCCAGAACCCATATTTGAAGAGGTTAGTTCAAGACCAGGGTTAACTCTGTGTGTGCCAATAGCCGAAGAATCGGTTCTTCCGCTGGTCACGTTTGTGCCAATCACCGATGTATCGGTGCACGATAATGCTACGCTATTTTGTTTTGGGAAGAAAGAATGTCGACTTTCTATTCATAAATGTTGCTGTAGTTAGTCTTCATTCATCTCCCCAAGTATTTTCTTCCTGTATCAGCAAACGTGGAAAAATTCCTGGCACACCAAGAGTTAAGACACATTTGAGTCATTTCCAGGAAATGACTTTGGACTTAACCTTCTTCTTGCACCGGTAAATATAACCCACTTTCAACTCAAGACTTTCTCAGCGCTGATTAAAGATAGAAGGATGATGTTACTATAAACAGATAGTCCTTTTTATCCGGTTTCCACAGATATGCGCAGCTTTACTTTTAGCAAAATGTGACTTGACCTCGTTCTTGAACTAATCTCTTCAATTTTTTCCCTAATTCTAAAATAAGGTACGATACATTTCTACTTTACTAACCTGTGCAAAACAGAAAAAAAGTGTTAAATATAGATGTACATACTTTAGTGCGCGGACTACTGTTTCTTGAGTCCAGACATATCGTTTTCCAGTTCAACATGAATACATTTCAGTGTTTCGCACAGTTTCGCACTATAGAAATTACCTTTTTCATAAATCAGTCTGCTGGTGACTTTCTTTACAGAGCACGAAGAAGCAAACTCAGAATCAGTCTACAATCTACCAAATGAGACAATCACTTGCATAAGGTCTGGTATGAAATATGAGTTCATGGAAAATTTCAAATTTCAAATAAATCCAATAGAACATCGATGTTGAAGCCGCTCATTCTAAAAAAAAATTTTTTTTAACGCACTATGAATGACAAGTTTCTATCTCTACTTTATGGCTGAATTGGGTTTCACACTACACATTAATTCGACAGGCCTTCTCCATAGTGTGTCAAAGACTCAAGCAGATTATGTGTGTAGTTTGTAAGCATTACTGAAACGAAAAAAAAAAAAATTAAAAAGGCGCATGTCTAAAAGCTATGAGCACATGAAAATTCCATCATCAATTTCTCAAAAGTTGATGGAAGGAAATTAAAACCATGTCATTCTAAGGGAAAGTAATAATTTTTACAAAACGCAGATTAGCAAATTCAATTTTGACGTTGCCTATAGCCAGGCTACGACCCTACAGTGTTTCTGTGATTTCTATAACATTTTAGTAAATTCAAAATCAGGCTACAGTCTACCAAATAAAAAATCAGTTCCATAGACTTTAGTATGAAATAATTATGAGCCAATGGAAAAATTTCAAATAAATTCAAAAACAACTTTCCAGACAATCAATGTTGATCCCGCTTAGTCTACGTCAGACACGCCATAATAATTATAAACAATAGCGTACCTACATCTTTGGACCCTGAAGCTTAAACTGTTAAGGGGCCCCTTCGCCACCAGCAACAATAGGGCAACATCCAAAAGTCACTCAGTAAGAAACGTTTCTTTAGGGCGACTCTGGGAATAGGAGACCCTGAAGCTTATGCTTTATTAGTTTCATAGAAGATCCGCCAATGATTGTAAGTTCCTTTTATTTGTCCACCTCTAGCAAAGGTTAAAATTTTGTCTGCAGGAGACATCCAAACAGAAAGAAAGTCTGCGAAGGGCACACTGACAAACACACGAAGTAAAATTAGTTAATTTACTTCTATCTCCTTAATTCAACTTTTATCAAAATTAGCTTGCCAGTTACTGCTGCACCTGTTTCCCTGCAGAAAGCCTCGCATGTGAAACTGTAAACACATGCCCAACATTTTGATCCATATTAAACGTTTCTCTGGTGCTGGAAAGTTAGACGGCTTTAGGGTTTAAGAGATAAAAAGTGGGATTATCAACCAGTCAAGATCATCTCTAGATTACAACTGCTATTTTACGGAAAAAGACAGTATGCTCGAAAAACAAACATTTACCTTAAACACAGAGAACATTAATTGCTTGGTTTTAGGTCTTCATTTCAGGAGGTTTCGCTGCCCTTGGCGTTTATGCCTCACTTTTCTTGCTTTTATTTTGCCTGTTCATGTTTTAGTGTGTTTTGTGGTAGGTGTTTGTTGGTTGTTTTTTTCAAATTTTGTCCGGGCAGCGGCCTTGTTAGATTTGCTCTTCTCGATTTCCAACTGCCAAGGTATCTTTAACGTTCACACGAGCCCTCCGCGTTTTTCGACTACATCCGAGATGACTTGTTGCCCGATCCTACCTACCACAGGATCAGGGACAGGAATTTCTTCCCCAAATTCTAACATGACTGCACTGACCGGGACTCGAACCCGGTACTTTCGGCACGAGGACCAACTTGCCTCCCCCCCCCCCCCCCCCAACATTAATTGTCGCTTTACGCCCCGCCAAATACTGGTGGCGCACCAAGACAAATCTGTTTCGCAATCTGTTTTGACTCAGTGTGCGAGGTCTCCCTTACCGACAGCTGACGCAATAGTTTTGATGCCCGTGCCCCATCTAATGAAACAAACTCGTTTCTGTCTCGGCAATGCTCGAGATCCCCTTGAACTTCACAGTTCACATCTCACACAACAGGACCCAGACGAAACAGACTTGTCGCTGTTTCTCTCCCCCCCCCCCCCCTCCTTATTCTGTTTGTTCAGTTTCCATTCTGTGATGACCAAAAGAAATCATTTGTCGCACAAGGTTACCCAGCGAGCATCCTTACGTCAATCTGACGTCGATTTTTAGAGGATTTCCACAGCATTGGTATGATGGCCATAGGGGCGGGTTTGGAACATCTGACCGATGTCTGCGCGATGCCTTTTAACCAGCGGATATACTTTGGAACGACGTCATTACTACGTGCAAATTTGACGTGTATCCCGCGCGTCCGATGTCCGCAGTGTTGTTGGCAAGGCATATCCCAGACAAAGTGACACAACAAAATTTCATTCCATAACATGATGCTAAAAACCTGAATTTCACCTAGATTGGCATGTACACTGTTTTTTCCGTAGCACGGCTTTACAGATGATTAAATGTTACGAACGTAAGCCAAGAACCCGTGTGCTTTTCGCCTGCAGGTTATGTTTCTTTATCGTTGACATTTAAATACTCTGTAACAAAATTTTTTTACCACTTTGTATCTAAAACCGACAGTAATATCGCGCAGACATAACAAAGCTTGGCCTGTCTTTGTCTGTCTGTTTACACAATGTTTATTGTTAACTTTTCATTGTTGTTTTTTTCTTTCCCTCGTGTGGATGCAATGCTGGTAAAGTTTAAACGAATAGAGAAACCAATGATAAAACCTATCGATGTGGAGGGGAAAAAAAAACAGAAGAAAGGGTTCCAAATTTTAAACACGGTTCAATTCTTTGATTTTCAATCAGGTTTTGAGATGTAGCTTTTTTTTTTTTTTAAATGCTCTGCCAAGAAGTACAACAATCGAAATGGTTGCCACTACTTTCATTACACGCGAGACACAGAATACTGAGAAGGGCCATTCCTTCTTTCCCTGTATGTCCACAACTTGCGCGCGTATAAACACGGTGAGTACCACTCACAGAGCTCTGTAGTGCTAGTCTTTTTGGTTGAATTATGAAGGGGTGTGGTGCCAATTGCTGCATTGTTGACATGGATGATACGCGGGCAAGACAACGGACGGAATTTGGCTAACTGAACCTTTGCATTATGTATATCTTTGTATTATGCATACATATCCCAAAGTTCAATACCGTCCTTACTTACTGTCTGTTACTGCCAGCCTACGGTTTCACAACTCTCTACCATAACTCGCGCCGTCCTCGGGTTTTGTCAAACACTAAAATGTAACAGAAACATTCACATTCCATAATTATTCCATTTTAAATAGTGACAAAAGCAAAAAAAAAATTCTCGGCCTAAGCTGAATAGCGCATGCGTAGCGTGACCGAAGGGTTGAGTCAGGGGATCTACAAGGTACCTTGACTGCCCGGCGAGCAGACATCAGAATCAAGTAAAAAAAAAAAATGATCAGTATGTCAACGTTCCAACATAGATAAACTAGTTTCATAATATGTGTTCTCTCTCTCTCTCTCTCTCTCTTTCTCTTTCTCTCTTTCTCTTTCTGTCTCTCTCTATCCCCCCCCTCCCCACCCCCTTACACACATATATACAGACACTCCATCACGCGAATAGATAGTTTGTTCTGGCGCCCATATTTCCTTTTGAAATGAACATTTTTTTTTTTGAATGAGAGAGTGGACGGATGAGTTGGTAGCAAAAATGAACAACTGACCTGGGAGAAATATTTACATGGGTGGGGGGGGGGGGGGAGCGGCGGGTATAAGACATTTGGAGTTTTCCGTCCGCTTTTATCACACTGGAGTTATTTGGGTATAGACCATAGAGGTCATGTACTCCTGTGGAGCGATGTCCTCCAGATCTTATCTGACTAGTCCCAAAGACACAAAGTGCATATAATTATTGCCACAGCAGTTTTTCAACAAAGTTCAGAAAACATTTTCAGGCTTTCAGGCAAAACTGAAAAATGCAGCATTCAAGTACTGATGTTTTCAGAATCTTTCTAGCTCTCTCTCTCTCTCTCTCTCTCTCTCTCTCTCTCTGATTTCAAGTTGTTTTGTTTTTTTTTCTGGGGGGGGGGGGGGGTATTCTTCTGCACTATGCTCACCTTTCTTTCTGTCTCAAATAGGAAACAAACAAAAAAATCTTGGTTCACGTTGCCCTTTCATTTCTTTCCGCCCTTCACCCCCCTCCCCCTTCCCAAGTTCATAAAATAACATGGAAAATTAGCCTTCGCCCTCCCCCCTCTTTTGAACCAAACATTCCGATTTCTCCTTATTAGGGATTTCTGTTGCACTAAGCGCCATGCACACTCCGTCTTCACCATTCTCTCTTTTGAACAGGAAAACTTAGTTCTTGTTGCTCTCTCATCTTCTTTCCAGCTTTCAGCCCTCTCCTGTACTTCCTTCAGAGATACAAGTAATTTGTTCCACCCCCCCCCCCCTGATGTTCTTATCTCTCCTCATTTATCCCATGTTCTCTTTGTACCATATCCCAGCACTCCTTCTTACCCATCCTTCCCTCCAAACCATCCAAACCCTCGCTTCTCCCTCGCCCGTGCTGTGTGAACTTTTGTGTTTGGGTTACAAAGACAATCTTATCTGAGATAACAATAAAACCACGAGTTTTGCCTGCTGTAGACATGTTGACTTAGCCTGTATGGCATGCCCCAGTGTTATCAAATTTATGTTAGATTGTTGTTACCTGTACGTACGTACCCCAAGTATTTTGCCCTAGGGGTACGTATTTTAAAGCTCTCTGTGATTCCAGAGCTGGAGAGCTCCTCCCGAAATATTCCTAACAACAGCCTTAATTAATTATTATTTCAGATCTTCTTTTTGTTTTCCTCCTTTTTGATGAAAGGGTAGGGGGCAGGGTTAGGGATTCGATAAGATTTAGGGTTGAGGATAAGGACGGGGTTAGGAATAGGCACGTATAGGTACGTGTCCCTAGCGCAAAACGCTTGAGGAGCGTACGTGCAAATAACAACAGCCGAGATAACAATAAAACCGCGAGTTTTGCCTGCTGTAGACATGTTGACATAGCCTGTATGGCATGCCTCAATGTGATCAAATTGTCGTTATTTTAGCCACAAGAAACACGAAGGAAAATTTCACCGCCGGTGCACGTAACGAGACTGCTGCCGAGGGCAGAAAAGGATGGGGGAACCTCAAGAGGAATAGGAATCAAATTCGAGACAAAACCTTTTGCATAAATTCATCCCACGTTCACGCCATGAATGCAAAATGAGACATGGAACTTCCCTCCCCGGGCGCGAGGATTTCTGCTTCCCCTTCCGCTTCCGGTCGAACCTGCTTGCACTTCTTTCTCCCGGACGGTAAATCCCTAGCGAGTTCATTGTGAGACCTTTCGTCCTCTTCGAATGACAAGGTTCTATCTCCACTTTTTGGCCGATCTGAGTTACACACTGCACAT
>OZ007580.1:40970884-41025332 GCA_963931925.1 Onchidella celtica | reverse complement strand
AGATTCTGATGTGCAACTGAATGGGTTAGCTCAAGAACGAGGTTCAGTCATAATTATTTTGCTAGAAATTTAACTGCGTATGTCAGTGGTAACTACATAAAAAGGGCTATATATTTATACTAGCATCATCCTTCCACCATTAACCAGAGCTGACAAAGTTTGATCTGAAATTGGACCACTTCAATGAAAGAACAAGGTTAAGTCCAAAGTTTTGGGTGTTTTTCCTGAAATGACATGTGACTCAACCCTGGTCTTCAATTGTTATGGGCAGCGACCCTTCCCAAAACAAAGGCCCCAAACCTTAAGATTACAATTTTGTTAGGGTCGTTGTTTTCAAGCACCCGACACCCGGATAATAATAAATATGACAATGTACTCTTGATGCCTTGTGTGATCTCCCCACTGGGGCAATGGATCAGTGGGTTTGTAAGATGAGAGGTAGAAACGGCTTTGTTTCCACTCCGTCGCGTCCTAGTTCGAGTGGTAAACTGATCTGCTCGTCGGCTTAACGAACACAGTGATCGGCTGACAGAATAGGATTGCAGGATAATCCTACACAATGATAATTAGATTTACTAGCCGGCCCGCTCAAAGATAAATCTTGCAAAATTTTCCACGTACCCAGCCCAACCGTATATCTAGATCTAGGCTACATTAAAACGGCATTTGGATTCGATGCAGTGACTAATAGAATTTACTATTACACCACCATTTCACGTAGAAATAATTATACAGATGTGATAACGTTGATTTTCGACTACCACTGTGTAAAAAGCGGTCAAGTGCGCAATTTCCGCAATTTTCTCTGTTGTTACTTGTACGTACATAACCAAAGCGTTTTGTGCCGGGGGCACGCAGGTATACGCACGTATCCCTAACCCTGTCATTTTCCTCAATCCTAAATCTTATCCAATCCTTAACCCTGCCCCCTACACTTTCAACTAAAAAGCAGGAGGAAAATGCAAAGAAAATTTGAAAGAATAATTAATTAAGGCTGTTGTTAGGAGTATTTCGGGGAGGTGTCTTTAGTTCTGGAGTCACAAAGGGCTTTAAAATACGTACCCCTTGCGCAAAACACACGGGGTACGTACGTACAAGTAACAACAATCTAAATCTAAAGGAACAAGAGAGGTGAAACAGATCCATTATAATCACCCACAACTGGAACCAAAAACTGAGTAATCTCGGGCAGCGCCGGGTACCTCAGCTAATCTTCAATAAAAAATGTCTAGTTCCTGGCTAAGTAGCTGCCTTATTATTTTCTCTAAAAAAGCCAACTTCAAAAGGCTACAGAAACCATCGATCTAAATACCTGCAACAAACATCTTCAGCCTAGTTTTTTTTGTCTAAGTCAAAAAGCTCAAACTCACTCACTCAACCCAGCGCGAGTATCGGCAAAAGCAAAAAACACACACACACACAAAAAGAGAAAAATTACAATATTCGCAACAATTCCATTCAATTTAGTATCGGCAATTTTCAAAGTCATCATGCCCGACTATTTGACAACAAAAAAACAACAAAAATCTATACATTTTTGTTTAATCTTCATAATTTTCCTTTATCCAAAAAAAAAAAAAAAGCGAGAGAAAAACAAGAAAAGAAGAAAATAGCGATAAACAACGATAATAAAAAAACATGTCAAATTTATTTTCGTTCCAAATTATCGAGGCAAACAATTTACTGTAGAACACGAGAAGGGGCCATCCAGAAGGTACGTATGTTGGATTTTGACCATTTTTCACTCTCCTCCTCCTCCCCTAGTCCCCTCCTTTTGTACGCTTTTCATACGCTTGTCTTCGTCACACTCCCCACTCCCCACTCCCACTCCCTTCATTGTACCAGCCTACAGCCATTAAAATGTTGTAAATCCATGACAAAGCCTTGATACTTTGAAGCTCTAAATTGCATGTTACACAGACTGTTTGAGTTCATCAGATACATAGCTCTTTTTTCTTTTATTTTTATGTAACCCTACAACCTATTTTGTTGAAAAATATATATATTATATAATTATATATTTCACAAATTCTCCACCATTGAACGCAAACGGCCTTTTTTGTTAGGCCACCTACAGCAACCAAATTTTGCATGTACATTTCAAATACCATAGAGGGTGCACGGAAGTTTTTATTATTATAATTGGTTTTGTTTTTCAATTTCTTTGAGTTTGCTTTGTGTCGCTGACTGCTCCCCCGCGATCCCTTTTTTGTCATGAGCACATGGCACGTGGCGTGAACACTTCCTGCCGGTTGACGTAAACTACTGGACGTGCTTGCGGCTAAGTCAGAACACAGGAATACCTGCTACTGAGGGTAGAAACTGACGGGACGTTGCAGTGGTCGGGGGGGGGGGGCTGCTTTCATGCTTGGATATAACTAAAACTAAAACTTGTTCATTCAACTAGGCTGAGGCCCCCGAGAAACCAAAGGACCTCATTCATTACCGTAACTGAAATGTGTGACCACGCTTCACAGTAACCCCCCCCCCCCTCTTTTTTCCCCATTCCCAAAACCATGTACGCCTTTCAAGCACTGAGGGGCGCCCCACCCCAACCCTCCCAGCATACACACTTTAACGATGGCCCCTAATAAATCTCGTAATATACCTGGATAAATCTACACTCCGCTTTCAAAAGTATTCAGAGAATGTCTCTAGATACGCCAAGTTATCACTCACGCTGGGGATGGGAAAAACACGGCCGGGGCGGAATGACACACAAACATTAGCAACAAAAACGCTCATCTTCGCTTTTTTGGGGGGCTGGGGAGGAAGGGGGGGGGGTGTTAGAATTCCTAGGCCTACACATAATGAAAGATCCAGAGATAGGCGGGTGAGTAGTTAGCGAAAGGATAAGGGGCGTGAGGGAAGGCGAGCTGTGAGTAAAATACAAAAGGTTCACAAAGAGATTCAGGTGAGTTGAAACAAAATTCCAGAAGGTAATAAATTTATGATTACGTATATTAAAACCAAAAAAAAATGTTATTCACAGTCAAAATGACATGAACCAGAACAGAGATACAATAGTCCACAGATTGAAGAAAAAGGAAACTGTGAAAGACAAGATTGGTAGGCGAAAGAAGGAGATGAAGACAGAGATGAGCCGATTGATAAAAACGGACAAAAATGAATAGGAATTAGATGTGCTGAGAGGCAAAGATAAGCAAATAAAGAATAAGAGAAACAAGAGTAAAGAATAAGAGAAACAAGTAAAGAATAAGAGAAACAAGTAAAGGATAAAAGAAACAAGTAAAGAATAAGAGAAACAAGTAAAGAATAAGAGAAACAAGTACAGAATAAGAGAAACAAGTAAAGAATAAGAGAAACAAGTAAAGAATAAGAGAAACAAGTAAAGAATAAGAGAAACAAGTAAAGAATAAGAGAAACAAGTACAGAATAAGAGAAACAAGTAAAGGATAAAAGAAACAAGTAAAGAATAAGAGAAACAAGTAAAGAATAAGAGAAACAAGTAAAGGATAAAAGAAACAAGTAAAGAATAAGAGAAACAAGTAAAGAATAAGAGAAACAAGTAAAGGATAAAAGAAACAAGTAAAGAATAAGAGAAACAAGTAAAGAATAAGAGAAACAAGTAAAGAATAAAAGAAACAAGTAAAGAATAAGAGAAACAAGTAAAGAATAAGAGAAACAAGTAAAGGATAAGAGAAACAAGTAAAGGATAAGAGAAACAAGAGTAAAGAATAAGAGAAACAAGTAAAGAATAAGAGAAACAAGTAAAGGATAAGAGAAACAAGTAAAGAATAAGAGAAACAAATAAAGGATAAGAGAAACAAGTAAAGAATATGAGAAACAAGAGTAAAGAATAGGAGAAACAAGAGTAAAGAATAAGAGAAACAAGAGTAAAGAATAAGAGAAACTAGTAAAGAATAAGAGAAACTAGTAAAGAATAAGAGAAACAAGTAAAGAATAAGAGAAACTAGTAAAGAATAAGAGAAACTAGTAAAGAATAAGAGAAACTAGTAAAGAATAAGAGAAACAAGAGTAAAGAATAAGAGAAACAAGAGTAAAGAATAAGAGAAACAAGAGTAAAGAATAAGAGAAACAAGTAAAGAATAAGAGAAACAAGTAAAGAATAAGAGAAACTAGTAAAGAATAAGAGA
Source organism: Onchidella celtica (assembly GCA_963931925.1). Classification (NCBI taxonomy): domain Eukaryota; kingdom Metazoa; phylum Mollusca; class Gastropoda; order Systellommatophora; family Onchidiidae; genus Onchidella; species Onchidella celtica. The sequence goes on along the minus strand of OZ007580.1, from coordinate 41,021,214 downwards.
AACTAGTAAAGAATAAGAGAAACAAGAGTAAAGAATAAGAGAAACAAGAGTAAAGAATAAGAGAAACAAGTAAAGAATAAGAGAAACAAGAGTAAAGAATAAGAGAAACAAGTAAAGAATAAGAGAAACTAGTAAAGAATAAGAGAAACAAGAGTAAAGAATAAGAGAAACAAGAGTAAAGAATAAGAGAAACAAGAGTAAAGAATAAGAGAAACAAGTAAAGAATAAGAGAAACTAGTAAAGAATAAGAGAAACTAGTAAAGAATTAGAGAAACAAGAGTAAAGAATAAGAGAAACAAGAGTAAAGAATAAGAGAAACAAGAGTAAAGAATAAGAGAAACAAGAGTAAAGAATAAGAGAAACAAGAGTAAAGAATAAGAGAAACAAGTAAAGAATAAGAGAAACAAGTAAAGAATAAGAGAAACTAGTAAAGAATAAGAGAAACTAGTAAAGAATAAGAGAAACAAGAGTAAAGAATAAGAGAAACAAGAGTAAAGAATAAGAGAAACAAGAGTAAAGAATAAGAGAAACAAGAGTAAAGAATAAGAGAAACAAGAGTAAAGAATAAGAGAAACAAGAGTAAAGAATAAGAGAAACAAGTAAAGGATAAGAGAAACAAGTAAAGAATAAGAGAAACAAGAGTAAAGAATAAGAGAAACAAGTAAAGAATAAGAGAAACAAGAGTAAAGAATAAGAGAAACAAGAGTAAAGAATAAGAGAAACAAGAGTAAAGAATAAGAGAAACTAGAGTAAAGAATAAGAGAAACAAGTAAAGAATAAGAGAAACAAGAGTAAAGAATAAGAGAAACAAGTAAAGAATAAGAGAAACAAGTAAAGAATAAGAGAAACAAGAGTAAAGAATAAGAGAAACAAGAGTAAAGGATAAGAGAAACAAGAGTAAAGAATAAGAGAAACAAGAGTAAAGAATAAGAGAAACAAGAGTAAAGAATAGGAGAAACAAGAGTAAAGAATAAGAGAAACTAGAGTAAAGAATAAGAGAAACTAGAGTAAAGAATAAGAGAAACAAGTAAAGAATAAGAGAAACAAGAGTAAAGAATAAGAGAAACAAGTAAAGAATAAGAGAAACAAGAGTAAAGGATAAGAGAAACAAGAGTAAAGAATAAGAGAAACAAGAGTAAAGAATAAGAGAAACAAGAGTAAAGAATAAGAGAAACTAGAGTAAAAAATAAGAGAAACAAGTAAAGAATAAGAGAAACAAGAGTAAAGTATAAGAGAAACAAGTAAAGAATAAGAGAAACAAGTAAAGGATAAGAGAAACTAGTAAAGAATAAGAGAAACAAGTAAAGGATAAGAGAAAAAATAGTAAAGAATAAGAGAAACAAGAGTAAAGAATAAGAGAAACAAGTAAAAGATAAGAGAAACAAGAGTAAAGAATAAGAGAAACAAGAGTAAAGAATAAGAGAAACAAGTAAAAGATAAGAGAAACAAGTAAAGAATAAGAGAAACAAGAGTAAAGAATAAGAGAAACAAGTAAAGGATAAGAGAAACTAGAGTAAAGAATAAGAGAAACAAGTAAAGAATCAGAGAAACAAGTAAAGAATAAGAGAAACAAGTAAAGGATAAGAGAAACAAGAGTAAAGAATAAGAGAAACAAGTAAAGAATAAGAGAAACAAGTAAAGGATAAGAGAAACTAGAGTAAAGAATAAGAGAAACAAGAGTAAAGAATAAGAGAAACAAGTAAAGGATAAGAGAAACAAGAGTAAAGAATAAGAGAAACAAGTAAAGAATAAGAGAAACAAGAGTAAAGAATAAGAGAAACAAGTAAAGGATAAGAGAAACAAGTAAAGAATAAGAGAAACAAGAGTAAAGAATAAGAGAAACAAGAGTAAAGAATAAGAGAAACAAGTAAAGGATAAGAGAAACAAGTAAAGAATAAGAGAAACAAGTAAAGAATAAGAGAAACAAGAGTAAAGAATAAAAGAAACAAGTAAAGAATAAGAGAAACAAGAGTAAAGAATAAGAGAAACAAGTAAAGAATAAGAGAAACAAGTAAAGGATAAGAGAAACTAGTAAAGAATAAGAGAAACAAGTAAAGGATAAGAGAAACTCGTAAAGAATAAGAGAAACAAGTAAAGGATAAGAGAAACAAGAGTAAAGGATAAGAGAAACAAGAGTAAAGAATAAGAGAAACAAGTAAAGGATAAGAGAAACAAGTAAAGAATAAGAGAAACAAGTAAAGAATAAGAGAAACAAGTACAGAATAAGAGAAACAAGTAAAGAATAAGAGAAACAAGTAAAGAATAAGAGAAACAAGTAAAGAATAAGAGAAACAAGTAAAGAATAAAGACAGGCGGAGAGACAAAAAAAAAAGACAGATAAACAGACAGAATATAGACAGACACAAACTGTCCTAAATACAATACTATAATTATATTACTAGTACATACAACGTTGAAGCATAGGCAACGGCGTTAAACTTTACTGCCAAATATGGTAATATATGCAGTACAACAGAAAATTATATATACATATATATATATATATACACTGACAGAAAGACACACATAAAGATTGACAGTGAGTGCAAAATTCGTCAGCTAGTCTGAAAATAAGTAATGGAATGAAAGAAGAAGGTATGAGAGAAAGACAGACAGACTGACAGACATACAGACCCAAACATACATGCAGACAAACAGACAGACAGACAGACAGAAAGACAGGCAGACAGACAGAAGAACGGACGGACAGACAGACAGACAGAAAGAGGTGAAGAGGACGCCAAACAACAAGCAAGAGGGCTGACTTACCCGTCAAATCAATGAAATGTGCCAGTCCATTGACCTCTTGGTGTCCCCTAAATAATTGATACAGCGATGACTTGTCCGATCGGCTCGGCCAGTCAATGTCTCCGATGACCAGTGGCCAGTGGCTGTAGTAATGGAGATTTATTTGAGCAGGACCTCCGTCAACCTGACGAAAACAGGACGGGGGCAATTGAGAAATGAGAGAGGCGTCCAGGCCAGATGTCTGCAAATGTGTGGGGTGTATGGTGGGGAGGGGGTGAGTAGGTTGGGTGTTTCACTGGGTCATCCAGAGTTACTTAAAGAGGAGGGGGGGATCCCTTCCCCTAGCCACAATTCCAAGAGCCGGGGGAGGAGAGACAGGGAGAGACAGAGAGAAGGAGGAGAAACAGAGATAGAGAAGGTTGAGGGTGGCATGGGGAGGGGGGTGGGACAGACGGGGAAAGAATGAAACAGAGAAAGAAAGAAAGAAAGAAAGCATGAAAGAAAGCATGAAAGAAAGAATGAAAGAGAATGAAAGAATGAAAGAAAGAATGAAAGAAAGAAAGAAAGAAAGAAGGAATGAAAGAATGAAAGAAAAAGAGTGAGGAAGGGAGAGGACGGGTGGAGAAGAGACAAATAACACCGAGGCCGTTAAATGATGCACACTATAGTAAAATTTTCTGTCACCCGGTCCCTCCCCTGCAAGCCCTGGCGCTAGTATAGCATTGACTCAAGTCTGTTTCCAAACCTCCTTTGAATCAAGTAACGAGATAGGCTTGTTTCAACCACAAGAGTGCGCGAGATCTCCATAGACCACATGTCATTATCCCACTAAAACGAAGTCAAAATTGGGTTGACTAAGTGCGCTCTTGGCCAAAATCTCCGAGTCAGGAGGGATTGGCTAAGATGAGGTGGTTACAGTACAGAATGGGATGAGATCTGTGGTCTGGCCATTTGGTTGGTACAGAATGGGATGAGATCTGTGGTCTGGCCATTTGGTTGGTACCAAATGGGATGAGATCTGTGGTCTGGCCAATTGGTTAGCTCAAAGACTGCAAAATACTCTTGTGCATGTTGGCCTGTATACTATATAAACGCCCTATATTCCAACACACTTTGGAGCACACAGGTATCCTCTTTTCAATGGAAACTTTTCAGATGAAACACAATATTTCCCTATAGCCAATCCAATTCACATGAATCAATTCTATTAGCAAATTATATCAGAGTGCCACGAGAAAAAGGGGAGAGAACCCTGACTGCTGTCAGAAAGTAACATAAATAACCCGAGTCAAAAGGTTGAGAGTGAATGCCCCTTAACCAACCTGTCAACCCCACAAAGAAGCAGAAAACTTCAAAGATCATTTCTATGAAAGTGACGTGTGACAGCTTCATTATTGCATCTTTTCTCCTTCAGCTTTCGCTGGGTTCTTTCTGATCACTTGCAGTCGGGGCTGTTTTGGAAAAAGTTCAACCAATTGCTCCCAACTGGGTCCCGCACCTAAGGGGAGTCTCTGTGCCAGGGTAATCTAGTCCTGTCAAGTACACACAACCACACAGCATACAGCTAACACCACACTGCAGGTTTTACAAAGAAAAGTAACGATTTACAATTATTGGGCCCTGTTGCTCCTAACAGCGGCCCTGCTTGAGGTTCGCCAGCTGTATAATATACCAAGACAAAACACGTTATCAAACTAACACCGAAACTGCCACTAAAACCAACTCCAAGAACCAGCATACCATGACAAAACACATTATCAAACTAACACCGAAAATGCCACCCAAACCAACTCCAAGAACCAGTATACTATGACAAAACACACCAAAATAACACCAAAAATGCCACTAAACCAACTCCAAGAACCAGCATACCATGACAAAACACAACAAAATAACACCAAAAATGCCACTAAAACCAACACTGAAGCTTCCCTGACAACGATTGCAAAAACCTGAATATTTAAGTGTTCTCTGAGGCCTGCAGTGCACTGAGAAGTCTGTTTTTTTCCTCGCTTTAAGTGTGAGATATAGACAAAAGAGTTAAATAGAACGTCGCATACTAGAGAGATTGAAACACGACTGTCTCGCTAGTTGATCCAAGAAAGTTCAAGTCTGAGACGAAACCGACGCAAAACAGACCTGAGTCAATGAGCTGTGGCTCCAAGAGAGACGATGACGTGAAGGATATTTGTAAGAAAGACGAGACTGCCCAACGAAATGAATATCCTCAAAACAGCAACGATAGCAGAAACCGAAACAAAGTCTGAGTAATTCGCGGGCAAATTTCTGAAATAATCTATACCCAAAAATTAATGTTTCTATGGTCAATTTCTGTCTCACATTTTAGCCTAAAATTTACCAATCTCGGAAAGCCGGAGAGTCACCTTGACCTCCAGTGGTCGGGGCGGTATGAATGCCTTCCCACTTCACCGTGTACGCAAAGGAATACGAATGTTTGCACACACACACACACAAAATTTTCGTTCGCGAGCTTTCATTTGCGTCACCTGTGCATCTTATTTAATTATTATCGAAATAATGACAACCGCTCCTGTAAGTACGGATGAAATGAAATTATCCATACTAATGAGCCATTTATACAAAAAGTATTGCTAAGTTTAGCAGGCAGCTCATCCTGGTTTATAACAATAAATATACAGAAAAAGCATAGACAGCCGTCTGCTAGGTTAGATGTACTTTTTGCGTTATGGTCCACGTCCAGTGTGTTTTTTATGAGTGCGCACGCTTGAGTAATTATTTTACTAGCTGGGCTCAGTGTGATTGAATTAGGATTATGGCAAAGACTGAAATCTTCATAGACAATTCCAGAATTTCTTGTAAAAGACGACTTATGATAGGTCTGGTGGCGCCTTGAGTCTAATCAGCTTTCCCGTCCGTTTTGACTGAGAGCAAGTCTTGAGGTCTTTCTTTCCGCGACCTGACTCAAGACAAGTCTTGACATGCCTGACCTAGTGAGACAGATTCGTTTCCCGTCTCACCAGTGCGCGAGGTCCCGTCATACTACACCGTCCATATTTTACTCTAAAACCGAGGGAAAACAGACTGGACTCCATGAGTTATCAGCCTTGGCGTACTTTCCTCCAAGTTCGTAGCAAATCATTTATTTAGTTGTAAATGTGGGTGGGTGATATCCGCCCTCCTCAGGGAGAGTGGGGGGGGGGGGGGGGGGAGAGAGACGGAGAAAAAAATCGACAAGGGGGGCGAAAACATTGAAAGTGGGTGATAAGGGAGGAGGGTGGGGGGCGAAAATGTATTGACGATGGGGGTGGGGGGGGGGGGGTGGCGGCAAGTAATATTCTAGGTATGCAGTGAAAAATTCTTTCTCTTTTTCGTGATAATGAACAATCAATATGCCTACTGCCATTGATAAAGCTTTCAAAGCCTAACATCGTTGTGTCTATGTAGTCTGTGTTATTGTGTGTGCTGGGGAAGTGGGGGGGGGGGGGGGGGCTTTGGGGGAAAAAAGGGGGGAGGGGTGGGGCTTGTCTGAAAAAGGTTGAGAATCACTGGTCTAGATCTGGCCCGAGTAGTAAGATGCTCTTTGTACGATAACCTCTTCAGCGCGTGCCTCTCAATATCCATGCACTCTTCAGCTTTCTTGAGGTATTTTTATCCTTCTGTCTCAAGATGTTCTCAATACAAAGTCTACGCAAAGAGGGTTAATCATCTCGCCCACTTAGTAGGGTTAAGAAACGTACAAAGTCAAGATCTTGTTGACAGGGATATTATACATTCATCTCATTTTTCTTCGCCCTTCCAAATGTCAGCCAAAAGACACGAAGTTTGCAGTGACCTTGTCGTGCAGTGGAGTGAGTAACTGTTCAGAAACGCAAACACAGGAACGCTGAACTATGAGACTGTGTTGTTTTTTTCTTTGCAGGAGAAAATTTTTTTTTTTTGATGCGAGAGAATAACTCCAGGTGATATCAGGACATGCTGCACCTCAGGATGCCAAAAGCTGATACGGTTCCTGATACACAAGTGGATTGAGTTATGCAACAATTTCAGCATTTTATCTTGCACTCGTTAGAGATGCCATGTATCTCATACAGCGCTACTGAATCTTCTACATTTGAGTATGCAGTATCCATTACTTCAACAACAACAAAAATAATAATAAATTTTTTTTAATGGCCACTAGGTCATATTTCACATGATGTCTACTGTTCCATATTGTGAAACACATATATTTTTAATTTGTCATTAAATATTTCTCATGATAAGTATTTACTGTCATCGGCGACGCCATCGTCACCATCATCATCATCACCAGTAGTAGTAGTAGTAGTAACAGTAGTAGTAATTGTATAAGCAGCAGCAGTCGCACTATTATCATAATTATTCGTCATCATCATCATCCTTATTATTACCATTATTACCATCATTATGATTACGACTATGATCATTATTATTACTAACATTCATTTGACAATCTTATATATCAGCTTTCCAGGTCTCAGCATAATTTTCGTAAGCGTCGATTCCGTTGTCAGACACCAAGTGGATATAACACCCCCCCCCCCCCCCCAAACCACCACAAACAGTGTAACGGAATCGTCCCGTAGTCATTTCTTTTGTTGTATGGATGGGTAACCATCGCAATAGCAATAATACTTCAAAAGTATAACTTGGTTGGTGGGTAGACGCCTCCGGTAGGGTCGTCCTTCTGTCCTATCATTCTATTATATTCTGTCTATCGTCTTGGTTTGTTGTTTTTTGTCTAGCACAATGTTGCCGTTATCGTGTCTCCAAGCAATTCAGAAGTGAAATAATCTCCAAATATGGTCCTCCACCTTTTCTTTTCTTCTCTTCTCCATTTTCATTCAAAGAAGAAAGTATGGAAGAACATTTTGTAAATAAAACAAAAAACAAAAAGACGGACCTGATGATTATGGCATTTCGGGTTCTTTCGAAGGATCATAGATACACGATCATTTTACGACATTCCCTCGTGGGATAAAAGACAAAATTAAATTACTGAAAATTACTGTCTCTCAGTGTGACACCCTTTCATAATCACTGTCAGCGTTATTGAATTACTGATAACTCTATTGTAAAGACATTAAAGAGATACGCGCCAAATGAAAACGATGTCTCTAAACAAACTGAGGCTACACTTTTTTACACCTGCAAGGCTTTCAGGGGTTGTTCTAACGTGTATTTTCATCGATGCGCAAAGTAATTGAATCAATGACCCAGAAATATGTATCCACAGGTAAGTGGTTTAATTATTTATGACTACCCCTTACTAGCTTCCACACCCCACTTAGCTTTCTCCGTCAAGGTAGAATATTATTTAAACTGATCAATTTTATGTATCTTACAAAACAGTTCGGTCGTCAAGGGCTTTGGCGTTCCCAGGTAGACGCTAAGCGCATCTGTTATGACTGCATATTCAATGATGTGTGAGTCATTTTAGTACTGTTGAGTACTGTTGTTATTTTTGTGGTTATCACTGGTCTAATCATTCAGCTGAGCGCGGTATGTTTAGTTGTACTTAGGGGATAGGGAGAGAGGCATAAACAGAGGGGGACAGGGAGGGTGAGGGAGGGAGAGAGAGAAGACGGAGGAAGAGGGAGAGAGAGAGAGAAGGGTAGGAGAGCTAAGGGCAGAAAGAGGAGGGCAGGAGAGAGGAAGGAGGAAGAGAGAGCGAGAGAGAGAGATAGGGGAGGGAAAGAGAGGGCAGAGGGAGAGAGAGAGAGGAGGGGGGGCGAGGGAGGTACAAAAAGAAGAGAAGGAGAGAGAGAAGGGAGAGGGAAGGACAGGCAGGAAGGAAAGACAGAGAGAGAGAGGGAAGGGAGAAAGCTAGAGTGAAAGGCGGGCAGAGGGAATGAGAGTGACAGAGAGTAGGGAGGAGAGAGAGAGAGAGAGAGAGAGGGGGGGGGACGTTACTATTCTATTGTTACTAGGGCAGATGCAGGCGCCTGTATAATTAAAATTTACTTCAATATTACTAAATATTTTTATTACACACTCAACGATGAATCATAAAACTGGATGGACGACATGTGTTGCAATAATTAACTTCTCCCCCCCCCCCCCCCCGCCCACGCTTTTTTTTTTCCTGCAACCAACTGACACCCGTTTAACGTTTCTGTGACCTGAAAGCCTTTGAAGTTACCACTTGCATACTGATTATTGTATTTATAATTACAGCTTTTACATATAAATAAATAAACACCTGTTGAGGTGAGCATTTCAAGTGGCGGTGCATTAGTTACGTGTTTTTACTCTGTGTGGAAGTCGCGCTGGATTTCAATGCCATGGATGGATGGCTGGGTGGACAAGCAAACCGATGTGTGGATAGAAGGACAGACGAATGGATAAATATATGGGACAGACGGATGGATAGACGGGCGGACGGATAGACGGACGGACGGACGGACGGACGGATGGATGGATGGGTTGGTAGATGGATGGATGGATGGACAAACAAACCGATGTGTGGATGGAAGGATAGACGAATGGATAAATATAATTATGGGACAGACGGATGGACGGATGGACAGATAGATGAATGGATGGATGGAATAATGGATCTGCACGCCATCTTTCTCCATATTAAATTAAACCCAGAGGAAAAACAGAGAAAGACTCTTCATCCGACTACCTACATCCAATTGCCCCAAGTACATTCTGGAACATGTTAAAAGTACCGACAACTGACATTTTGCTCCAAAGCCTAATTTACCATAGTTTTCATCTGCCAGACGCAAAAAGACTAGAAGATATATCATTCGATGTCCCGCGTAATTTGTGACTACAGCAATTCAGAAATTTTTGTCTAGACAATGAGCAGCGGATAAGTGTAGAACTCTGGCGAATGTCTGTCTGCAACCCTGCCTAGTCTTCATGGCATATCTTTCTGGTGATCTCACATGTTCTCTCTACCTATCTACCCACCTACCTAAATATCTATCTATCTATCTATCTATCTATCTATCTATCTATCTATCTATCTATCTATCTATCTATCTATCTATCTACCTATCTATCCGTCCGTCCATCCATCTGTCTGTCCGTTCGTCCTTCTGTCTCTCTGTCTGTCTACCTACTTAACCACCTATCCACCGCTCTCTTTTTCTCTCCTCCCCCCCCCCAAATTGTGTTTTGCGCCAAAACCCAAAAGTTAAACATAACAAGGATTAATAAGTGTATTTTGCTCACAATTGAATTAGAATCTGTCTCAATGCTGTCCTGGCAACCCTGCATACCTTCCATCCCTGGCACCCGCCACTGATTGCTGATAGCGGCTGCTCACCCCACTTAAGAAATCACTTTATCCACCCATCTCTGTCCTCACGAGTTTCCCCCGAGTTACCCGAGCATGCCTCTTGCATTATTTATCTGCTGGCTTACAACACGGCGTCGATAGTCTGCACGGAGACCTGGCTCACTGCTAAAACACGGTATCCCCGGACAAGCGCTCTCAAGGGGGCTATCTATAAAGTATGTGTGCTAGTTTGGGACATTTCGGAGGTGTAAATGCCAAGAGCAGCGAACCTCCCAAACAAAGACCTCAAGTCCTGGGCTATTTGGAACCCTCCCGCCTCCTTCCTCTCCTTCTCCATGCTCGTTTTTCATACGTTTGGCATCACCCCTCCCCGTCCCCTTTGTGTTTAAGTCTTTATTTTAGGAGGTTTCGCTGCCCTTAGCATTTATACCTCACTTTTCTTGTTTAATTTTTCTTGATGTGGCGGGGATTCGTTTTTTAGAATTTTGCCCGGGCAGCGGCCTTGTGCAACCTGCTCTTCACGATTTCCAACTGCCAAGGTGTCTTTAGCATGCGAAACGTGCACATGGGCCCTCAGAATTTTTCGTCCTTATCCGAGAAGACTAAGTGCTCGATCCTACATAACCAGGGGATCAGGGACAGGAAATTATGAGAAAAATTCCAAAATTCCGACATGCCTGCACAGGCCGGGATTTGAACCTGGTACCTCTGGCATGAGAGGCGAACATCTTGCCTCTAGACGCCTAGCATCTCTGTACGGCCGCACGGCCATTACAATGACGAATATCCATTGTGTAGCGTTGATACTGTGAAGCTACATTATGGTATCTTGCAAGAACTATTTGAATTTGTCTGTTTCATTTGGAACGCCGAGCGAGCGGTAAACTATCGCAAATCCGTTGTTACAAAAATATTTCAGCAGATGCAAAAAAAAAAAAAAGATGCAAGACAAAACAAAACTGAATAACTTTCTGTGTCAAACTCAATAGTTAGAGACTTTTAAATAATGTTATTTAACCTTTAGTTTTCAGAATTTAACCGCCAACTTATAACATAATCTGTGGGCTGTCAGAGCCTATTAGCATGACAAATATCTCAATTTCCGGAAAAGAAAAGTCCAGTTCCCGATATTTACCTATGCGGCCGTCAATTTGAAACATGGCATGCATTTGATTTTTAAATTTGTACCATCCTTCAACACATTTTGTTGAAAAAAATACTTTTAAGAACCCAAGCCTTTTCATTTTTTTTTAATCGTAAGTGAAAAGTTGTACGTGCGCTTAACTGCCCCCCCCCCCCCCCCCAAGAAAAAAACCCCTTATACGCTATTCATACCCTGGAGACAACCCCAATCCCCCGCCCCCTTCAGAGCTCCTTTCCACCATGTAAGCTATTCGTAAGCTTCAAGCAAACATCTTTCTCCCCCCCCCCCGCCCCACTCCCCGAGAGCGTACATCTTTAAGCATGACCCCTCAGACATCGAGTGTACATAAAATTGGTGAAGGCCCTTACATTCTTAATACTAAGGCTAAAGAGAAAAAATATAAAGAGAGCAAAAAAGCTTTTAAGGACTGCCAAATGCAAATGAATGTTCTCTCTTCACCTTCACTACAAGGCAGAAAACAGAAACATGAAGAAAGCTTAGGCTGGTAACTGGTAGCACATTTGACTCTAGTTCGTTCTGCGTCGGTTTTTGACACGGTCTTGAATTTCCTTTGAATCAACGAGGGACGCAGGCTTCTTTCTCGGTTGGTGTGTCAGATGTAGACTATGGGATTGAATCGGACATCCTGCTTTGGAGGGGCCGAAACATGTTTGTCTCACTGGTTCCAACGCGTCAAAACTGTCTTGGGACAGCTTACAGAAAGACAGACCTTGCTCACTGAGACAAAATAAATGCAAAAAGTGCTTTGAGTCAGCTGACAGAAAGTCAGACCTTACTCACTGAGACAAAACAAAAGCAAAACTGCCCTGAGTCAGCTGACAGAAAGACAGACCTTGCTCACTGAGACAAAACAAATGCCAAACAGTCTCAGTGTGCCACCAGTCTATAAGTTCCACCCTCAAATAAACTTCAGAATCAGAAACGCACCCAGTGAACACTAGCTCTACATAATCTACTTTCGACTGGACGACATCGTCTTTGAGAAGACCGCCGCCAACAGGCAGCACCAAACCGCCGAACAATAGGCGAGATGTAAACAAAAGTTGTAACAGCCATATACACGTATCTCATCGACGTTTTCACAGCACAATACATCATTGTCCTCTACCAGTAGCGCTCTCGTGGTGGCAAGAAGATACTCTCGGAGCAAGTAAGTTCAGTTTGGGCAACATGTAAGTAATGTTAATTGTTTGCGCATGTGGGAGACGCCAAAGAAAACACAAGTGGCAAGTGATTCAGTCTTCAATTCCCGAGCTTTTGCACAAGCGCGTACTCAGTGTCAACATTGGCAAGGTCATCCATTACTTAAATATACGCACGTGAGCACTGCCTACGTCAGACGTACTCTCGGACATGCAAACAATGGAAATACAGATCCAAAAAAACATTCAAAAATGAGAGAAACTATTTATTACCCATGAAAGAATGAAACAAAAAATGGCCCACGGCTGGCTGCCAAAAATCGCCGAAATTCTGAAAGTATACCCGAGACATAGGATATCGAGACGGACCAATTCATCATTTTCCGTCCGCCGGCTTGTGCGCGTACCGACCATGTCAAGAATGCAACAATTCGCACCACACCCCCTTCATAATTGAACGAAAAAGACTAGCACCACAGAACTCTGTGAGAAGTACTCACCGTGCTTATACGCGCACAAGCTGTGGAAATATAGTGAAAGAAGGAATGGTCCGTCTCGGTATTCTATGTCTCGTAGTATACTGTGTGTCCCGAAAGTCTGGATCCATCGGCATATTGATTTCCATTTTTTAAATTTAGATTGCAGAATGATGTCCTCGAAACAACCAATAGAAGATTGCGTCGTTGCTATTTTTTATTTTTTTTTAATTCGACATCACAAGTTTCGCGAAGTCCAAGAGTATTAACTGTATTAAAACGAACGTTCAGGTACAATTCTGTCCATAGATCCAGACTTCAGAGACATCCTGCATAAATTATGCAATACAGAAGGGGAAAAAGGTAAAATAAATATAATTATTTTGATGTCCATCTGGTCCGAGACACAGAATACCGGGACGGACCATTCCTTCTTTCACTATAATTTTGTCCGCAACTTGTGCGCGTATAAACACGGTGAGTACTACTCCCAAAGCAATGTGGTACTAGTCTTTTTCGTTCAATTATGAAAGGGTGTGGTGCGAGTTATTTGCATTGTTGACATGGATGACACGCGCGCAAGTCGAGGGACAGAATTTGGCGAATTGAACCGTCTCGGTACCTCTGTGTCTCGGGTCTGGTGTTAAAAAAAAAAAAAAGAGACAGTTAATTGGACCAATAGAAAGCCGTCGGTAAGCACTTTTTCTAACGAAAACGTATACACTGCGCCGACCTACTTTTAACCCTACGCGAAAAGGCTTCACCAAAATTATCAATAATTCCCAAGTTCTGTGACCTTAACCTTGCTCTTAAGTGAAACAAACATTTCATTTCGTACCAGTCACTTGATATGAGTAGTCTGAGCTTATTTTTTCTCACCTAAAGCGCCTAGTGGCTCGGTGACCGAATTCGGTGGCCTTCGTGTGGCTACCCTCACTCATGGCCAGTTGTTTGCCTCACCTTCTCCACTCACCACTCTATTTGACGGCTGACCTACATTCAACTACCTGGATTTTCCCCAAAATCTTGGTTTCTACTATTGTACTATCGCTGAGTCCCCCAGTTTCCCAATGCAAGTCACTGGAGATTTTTCATCCTCGAAAGATATCGAAAGTTCAAAGTATGAACTAATTCGGGAATTCTAATAATATTCTTTCCTTCACGTACTGAGTCAGAACTGTCTTTCAAATAATTCAGTGATATGTCTGTGAGTCATAGTTGAGTGACGTGTGATACTTTTGTCACCGTGCTTTTTTTTTGTGTGTGTGTGTGTCTTGTCGTCGTAAACATGTAAATTGTTTAGCAACCGAAAGTTACACTGTGGGTTTTCCCTGTTGATTACTAGGAATCATACATTTCACAGTACTTTAGAAAAAGTACAGTAAACTGCAGCCAGGGCTTTTGACACAAAACTTACGCACCTCCCCTCCCCTCCCCTCCCCTCCCCTCCCCTCCCCCGGTTTTTCCCTCACTTTCATTTCTGATTCTTTTGTGATGTATTCTAATGTTTCTAATGCGGAGGTTTACAAGATACAGAGAGAGAGAGAGAGAGAGAGACAAAGGAAGAAAGAGAGAGGGAAGGGGGGGGGAGAAAGAGACAGAGAAAGAGAGAGAGAAAGGGAAAGAGAGGGGGAGGGAGAGAGAGTGAGAGGAGGAGAGAGGGAGAGGGAGAGAAGGAGAGGAGAAAAAGAGACAGAGAGGGAGAGAGAGTGAGACGGTGCAGGAAGAGGGGGAAAGAGAGGGAGAGTGAAAGGAGGAGAAAGGGAGAGGGAGAGACATAAAAAAAAAAAAGAAACAGAGAGAGGGAGAGATGGTGAGAGAAATGGGGAAAGATGGGGAGACAAGGGACGGGGGAGGGCGAGAAAGAGAGAAAAAGACAGATAGACAGACAGACAGAGAGGGAGTGGGACAGAGAAAGATGGCGAGAGAATGAGAGAGAGCGTGTGTGTGCCAGCGCTGGTGTATATTAGAGTCCATTTTAACGATGAGTCACATATGTGGTATGCACACGTTTGTCTGTCTATCTGTTTGCGCCCTTAGGTATGGCAAAGCAACTACTGCACCATAATTTTGTCACCAAGTCCCTATACTCCTATCATCACCATATACGCAGTTTAGAAACCAAAGTAACACTGTGTGGGTTTTCCCAGTGATCAATACAGGTTATATACCTCACACACGTAAGCGTCCGTCCTTCTTGTCTGTCTGTCTGTCTTGCTTGCCTGTGGTGTGGTACATCAAGTGCTGTAATTCTGTCACAAGGTTTCTCCTGTACTGTCCCGCGAACATTATAATTATGTAAACAATACAGAATCGAAAGTACAACTACGGGTTTTCCCGTTAATCATTAGCGCAGCACCACGGTGAACATCACAAATTTTTGAATGACGTAAGGGAAACAAACCAATTTCGTTAACATATAAACGGCTTGAAAACAAAAGTAATAAAGCTTTTGTTATGGGAGAGCAATCTCATTACAAAGCTACACAGATAAAATACAGGGTTGTGGATCATTATGTGAACTGAGTTTAAGTCTGTCTTTCTGTCTGTCTGTGCGTCTTTCCGCCCATCCACCCACCCGTATGTCTGTATGACTGTTTGTCTGTCTGACTATCTATCTGCCTTTCTGTCTGTCTGTCCGTCCATCCTCCTGTCCATCTGTCCGTCCGTCTGCCTCTGTTTGTTTGTCAGTCTGTCTGTCTGTCTGTCCGCCCGCCCGCCCGCACGTCCGTCTGTCTGTCTGTCTGTCCGTCCGTCCGCATGTCCGTCAATCCGTCTGCCTGTTCGTCTGTCTGTCTGCCCGTCCTCTGTCTGTCTGTCTGTCTATCTGTCTGTCTGTCTGACTGTAGTATGATTCACCTATATCGCATAATATGCAATACCCCACCCATACACCGACATTCTATACTCAAACTCTTACCATTTTTCCCTATGTGAACTGTAACAAAAATTCATGGCCTATTGCAACATTATATATAATAACTATTGATCGTATCTACGTTTTTGGGCTGACGGAGCACTTTTATCGTCAAATAAAACAGATATAAATTGGAATTTCCAAAACTGGCAATGGTACAGAATTATTTAGTGAGAGAGAAGGGGAGGGAGAGCGAGAGGTGAGAGAGAGAGGGAAGGTGGGGAAGGGAGAGATGAGAACTTGGTAAGAGGGGGAAAAAGAGGGAGGAGGGAGAGAGAGAGAGAGAGAAGGGAGGGAGAGAGGGCCGGAGAGGTGAGAGACAGGAAAGGCGGGGAGGGAGGGGGAGAAGGGGAGCGAGGGAGGCCGGGGGGAGGGAGGAAGAGACAGACTGCCTGACTGACTGACAGACAAACAGACAGACGGAAAGACAGACTGCCTGACTGACTGACAGACAAACAGACAGACGGAAAGACAGACTGCCTGACTGACTGACAGACAAACAGACAGACGGAAAGACAGACTGCCTGACTGACTGACAGACAAACAGACAGACGGAAAGACAGACTGCCTGACTGACTGACAGACAAACAGACAGACGGAAAGACAGACTGCCTGACTGACTGACAGACAAACAGACAGACGGAAAGACAGACTGACTGACAGACAAACAGACAGACGGAAAGACAGACTGCCTGACTGACTGACAGACAAACAGACAGACGGAAAGACAGACGGAAAGACAGACTGACAAAAAAATGCAAATAATATAGAAAAAAAATGGGTATTAAAAATATCAATATAATGCACGTGATAATCCTTAGGAATGCGTGAATTTCCCCCGAGACTCCGGTCACTGACTTGTCTCTGGGCATAACAAAAGGCAGAGTGTCATTGTTGTTGTTGTTGTTTAGGCCGTTGGGAGGGGGGGGGGTGTCCATAAAGTATGTACACTCAACTTAGGCAGTTGTTGTTGTTGTTTTTTTACCCTCAACCGCCCCCATCTTTCAATGTCCCCCATGTACGCTGTTCAGGCCTTCCTTCCCCGCCCCCCTGAGTTGCACCGACCCGTAACCACGCTACCTACAGATCTGATAAGAAAATGTGATTTTGGAAGAAGTTGTTCCTCACTCTAACTTGTGAAATAACACAGAAAATCAGTGGTTCAAAGCATGTTCAGAAACTATAAAAGGCGGGTAATTTGGTAAAAACAATCATCTTAGAAAAAATAATGGTCCAGTTTTAATCACACCCTTTAAATGTTACAAATGTGATGCTCGGCAAAATTTCACAATGATGGCCTTCTTTCAAAGTCTCATAAAAAAGCATTTCCCTGTTAAGCAAAGGGACTCGCATGAGGAGACATATCTCCATTAATGTGCCATATTATAAAGGGAAGAAAAGACGACAGTGCAGCATTTCGGTCTCACCACTGATTTCTCAAAGTAATACAAGTATAACAATATCAGTTTCCATGTTTTGGAAGCTTTGCCATACCAAAGACATTAGAAAAGACTCTGTTGACTAGTTGGTTGATCGTTCATCTTGCCAAGAATTTCCTATTCAATATATGAAAGTCTGTCGCCAGATGTCGAGATAGTATTGTTTGCCACCCGCACCTCATGCTAATGTTGGGGATTATGTTCAAGTCGATACAGAGTCAAGACTATTCCTAGCTTTTGTCTACCAGAAGCCACACATACACCCAATGTGTGATTATAAAGGCATCTGTTCCACAACATCAAAGGTATATATGAATATACTGGAACAATACATATTATTATTTTATTCTACACTAATTTAAATTACTGTAACAAAATAAAAAAACTAATTACTCTCGGAAACCGCCCTCGTGTGCATGACTAACACTAGCGTCTTAAGCTGCGTTTCCATGTGCACGGAAAGCGAAAATGGCAACAGAAAGGTAAAAAATTCGCCAAGAAGTAAAAAAAAAAGAGTGTTCCCATGTGAGAGAGAAATGAAAATATGAAATATATATACACGTACAATACATAAGTCGATATGAAAATGTTCTTTCTACGTCACTATTTGATGATTTTTGACGTCCTCATTGCCGTTTCCGTCCACATGAAAAACCAGCTTTACCCAAGCGGTGCACTGAGTCAAGTCTATTTTGTCTCGGGTTAAGTGTGTGATGTGAACTGTGGAACTAAACGGGACCTAGCGCTATGGCCAGACTGCAACTGTCATGAGACATCTGGCGGTAGGAGAGACCTCGCGCACTGGACAGACTGAAATACGACTGTCTCAATTGTTTGGGCACGTCAAAACGGTCTTCAGCCATCTAGCGGAAAGACAGACCTCTCACACTGCAGAAACTGAAATACGACTGTCCCAGTTGTCTGGCCACGACAAAACTGTGTTGAATCAGCTCGCTGGAAGACAGACCTCTCACACTGGAGAGACAGAAATGAGACTGTCTCAACCGCTTCGGTACGACAAAACTGTCTTGACTCGCTTAGCGGAAAAAGAGACAGCGCTCACTCAAATGAGTCAAAACGAACTTCATTCACTGCGCCACCAGCAATGTAAAACAGCATACCCAGAAAACAAAACTATCAGTCAGAAGTGAATTCAAAACAGAAACACCTTTGAAAACTATCTAAACAGTCCTTCTTCAATTCAAACTGAAACTAGACTAGGCAAATGTATGAATAAGATTGAAAAGTCAAATTACTTCGCGTCGCTGTCCAGACGTATCGAATTACAACACGCACTTTTTACCACAATTATCATTCTATAATCGAAATAAAATCTGTATCCTTAATATATTCATTAAATTAGCTAAGTGCGTGACACAGTGAAAGGAATGCCGAGCTATAAGGTAGGGGAAAAAAACAGGGAGGGGAAAAAGAAAAAAAGGCAAGTCGACAATATTCGCATTAATAATTTAGAATTCCATTAATTTATTAGCCGACTCGCCTTTCAATTAGAATCAATTCCATTTTCCACCAGCAGCAACATTTGGGACGGTACGTTCGAGCGGTAAGACGACATCTCCGTGTGTGTTAATCACGAACAAAATCAATGGTTTACAATGAAAGCGAATCATATGGGGATTTAGCAGCTCGTTGCTTTCCGATTGGCATGGTCTCTGATAGCAAAGATTTTACATTTAGCTGGGGTGTGTGGGGAATTCATTTTTTTTTTTCTGTAATTCGTCATTCTCTCTCATGGAGAGGTTCAGGCTCATACCTATAAGTACAGCCGCATTATTTGATATTTGAAAGATCACTTCTTTTCAGCTCCCTTTTCTATACAAATATCTACACTGTATTTTCTTTTTTTTTTTTCTCTCTCTTTCGTTTCCTCCATTTTTTTCTTTCTTTCAATCAATGCCTTTCTTTGTTCCTTCCCAGTTAGTGCTGTTCTTGAAAAATGCGAGGTTTTACTGTCTGAGTTCTATATCAATTTCTGACTGTGATTGAGCTGTCCAGTGTTGTAGATAAAAAAAAAAAAATGATTGGTTGCTTGCTTGATTGCTTGATTGATTGGCTGATTGATTGATTGATTGATTGGTTTGGTTGGTCGTCGATCTGTTTTGCCCGGCGGTAAGTCGGTTGGTTGGTTGGTTGGGTAGTTAACTGCTCAAATGACCTTCCAACTATTCCAAATTAATTCGCTGCCCGGTGTCGCACTGCGAAATCTCACAATCATATTATTGTTGTCCAGCTACAGAAATAAATCCTTTACAGGGAAATCAAAACCGTGGGTCCAGTCATTGAGAACAGAGACTTGACTGTACCGTACGTGACAACCTCAACCGCGGTACTTAACCCGGCTCTACTGGTAACAATACACTTCAATTTTCTCCATATTTACCTTCAAACAGAATAGTTCCGTTCTTATTCAACTCATCCACACACACACACACACACACACACTTGAAACAAATGCATTCACATTCTATTCACGTTCCACAGCTGTGCACGGCTTTACACGTATTTATTTGGAGTTTGCAAAAGCATGCCATTGGGATGAGTCAGTCAGTGAGCGCACGCGTGTGGGCCAATAACAATGTCTTGTTTCATGCTGCTTGTTTCTTATTGTAGCTAATCATTCTTGCTGTTGTTATGGATATTTATCATCTTCTTTTGTTTTTGTTTTGCCGGCAACAGTTGCGCATTTGTCCTTTGTGCGTTTGGTTTTATACTGGTACGGGAAAACCCTTTGAAAGAAATGAGTGTTCAAAATCTGTAGGAAACACTGGAATGTGTGTTCATCATGAACTGGGAAATGATAGGTTAATACTCAGCGAACAATGAACACTCCATGAAGTAATATCATGCTGAACATCATGCCACCTAGGTTTTTGTTTGATCTATTTATATTTTCTGAAAAACTGGAGATCTTTTAGTATGTAGAAGAGTTACATCAAATGCACACTTTAACACTTGTTTAAAATGCCTTGTGGTACTTATCAAGTTGTTTCACAGTTCCGATTTATTCTAACTTCTTATCATAATACTAAAGCCGCCAACGTTAAACGTCGAATTTTTCAGTTGTGCAAAAAGTGGAGTTAGAACAAACAATAACTAAGGTCGCCAACAGTTACACATTATGTGTCTTTTGTAAGTTGAGTTTTATACTGATACGGGAAAAACCCTTTGAGAAAAATGAGTGCACAAAACAGTGAGAAACGCTAAAACGTGTGTTCATTATGAACTGGAAAACGCCCACTCGATACTCGGCCGGCAACTTCCGACGAGCACTAATAATTAACATCTTGAACATATTGAGGGTTATCATCCAGAAAGTGATATGTCCGATTATATTCATTGCTCTGAAAGGCCCGTAGATATCCGAGACACAAGGTGTGTAATTGTATTTCATAAGCTATTCATGCCACCGTGTTGAAGTTATTGTATTTGTTTGAAATTTCATTAAAGTTACAAATTTCAAACACGTTTTTCTCGATTTGGAGAGTTTGGGACATGAACATTCAAACTGCCAACTCTCGATATACTTCTGTGTCTTGCATAAGGGACTCATTTTTTTTTAAATTTTCTATCAGTGGCTTGACACGCGGATGCAAATAGTAAATATTCCACTTGAAAACTGTGAATCACACAAAGTTGGAAAACATACTTCCCGACCAAGTATAATCGATAATTAATTGTATGGTCAAAAACAACCAATAAAAGTGAATTTATTTTCTAATTAGTCTACGGTCCCCTAGCATAGCCTTTCTTTAAAAGGATTTTCAGACGCAGTTATAAAATGTATTAATTATCTTAAATACATTTTTAGTTTATTTTTAAAAAAAAGTAAAATAAGCCTTTGAATTAATATTGTGCTTACTCTTAACCAGTAGAAAAAATAATATTTCTTCCAGGAATTCATTGAATATTTGGCAAAAAGGATTTTTTATCTGTTGTAGTTGTACGACTACACCTTTCTTCCTTTTCATGATTTGGCCAGTAATGCTTTTCTATACCCTTGTTTACAACAGAATTTGTTTATAGGTGCATTTGTTGTTGCTGATGCTGTTTCTAAAGATTTCGTTATGGCTGATGTTAAATGTTACTGTAGTGACGATGGTGGTTGTCCTGACATCCTCTTCTTTCATCTTCCTCCTCGTCTGTCTATCTTCATTTCTTTCCAACTAGTTACTTTTCTTACTTCCTTCCTACTACTCCTCTCATTACCACATCGTCTTCCTCCCCCGTTGACCTTTTCCTTATTCTTTTTCATCTCCATCCTCACCCTGTCATTTCCTGAACCACACGCACACCACTCTCACTCACCAGTATGTTCCGCTTGTCATGTTATCGACTTTTTTTTTTCTTCTCTCTCCTTCTCGCGTGAGTAAAAAGTCCTGTAACTGCCTTCGTGTGAGGTCTGACCTATCCTGGCCTGTGCTGACTGACATACGTGTGAAGTATTCAGGTGACATAACAAAATGTGCATTTCTCCCTTGATAACACGGCCGCCTGGTTGTGAGCACTTCTTTGGGTAACTTGTCCTTGTGGGGTTGGTGGACGCTTCTTTGTAGGATTTCCCTCTGTCCTGTCATCCTGTTATATTCTTGTCTATCGCCTTCATTTTATAAATATTTTTTGCACAATATGACCGTTGTGTCCACGTGCTTTCTTTAAACTCAAATTCAGATCCTCACAACAATATCTTTTCATCTGTATTTCTTCTTCCTCCATGGAAAACATCACATTTTCCAAAAATTGAACATTTTGATATTATCCTGTCATTTTTTACCTCACCGACCTAACTAGCTGGGTTACAAGACGACAGTTGCTTCCAATTTTTAAAAATCAGTCTGGAATAAATAATTCTTCGGTATGACAAGCACAACAGGAATGAAACTGTTTGTTGCTTCCTCTAAAAAGGAATGATTTTGACATACTGCAGTTTGCCTGGTCGGCTAAGATTTAATCTCTGGCTACTACCACCCACACGCCTAGTAGTATTCTTCTGATCGTCATCCTTGTGGCCCTCGCATTTCAAAGCCCACAGAGATCTCGTACAATCCTCATTACACACAGCACACGTCAGATCAAAACAGACTGTAACTTCATGCGGCGGGGGGAAAAAAGCGTGCAGATCGCAGTTTGGCCGGTTTCTACTAAAACAGCAAATTTTGGCCAAACCGGAAAAAAAGCATGGTCCTATTCTGGCAGTTCTGGCGTTTTATGGGAAAACATCGTATACGCTTAAACAAGAAAAAAATTACAAGAGACAAAAAAAAACAAAAAACATTTGGCATTCCGCGCTGCGTTAGCCTTTGTTCTGTTTCCATTTTGTTTTGACCAACGAGAAGACACTGCAAGTCGTACAAATTGTTTACCTCACATCGAGCAATAGTGCACCTTTCTATATATAAAATAATGTTTTGAAGGGAATTTGACCCGGACTGGCATAAAAATACGGTCCTTTTTCGTAAAATGGCCGAGACGCTTACGGCTGTACCGTGAAGAGCGGAATGTCCTATTTCAAGACTTCAACTGATCTGATAACTTTTTAATGAATAAATAAAGTAGTCCTTGAACAGATGAACTAAAATGAGCGAGTAAACGGAAGATAGTGTGAGTAAAGGAATATTTATGACAGTGAGTTAGGAAAACTGACTGACTGATTAACTGTGCCACTGACTAATCAAATCAGCAAATATGAAGTCATAAAACAGTACCGACTTCCTGAGCAAAACGAACAATTTCTAGGTATCCAAGAACCCTTCTCCCACATCATAAAGGTGGTCAGTATAAGCTTCAGAGTCAATCAAAACCAATGTCATGTTACTACAATTTCTTGATCTCTCTCTCTCTCTCTCTCTCTCTCTCTCTCTCTCTCTCTCTCTCTCTCTCTCTCTCTCTCTCATTCTCCCCTCCTCCTTCATCTCCCTCCAGATAGCCAACTACCAATTCCGTACATCAAAGTATCGGTCAGTCTAAACTGACTCATTCACAGCCATCCTGGCTCACATGTTACAACAATTACTGTAATACAAACGTGCTATAAAACACCCCAAGACCCCGAGAACAAAGGCGGAATCATCTCTGGAACAAAAGGAGGAAGCGCCCCTGCTCACCTGTGTGTAATGAATTTCGTGCCGGAGCGCACCTGCGTGGAGAAGAGCTCAGCTCACTCTTTCAGGTTCACTGCCGAGCGGCCGCTGATTGCTCCGCGCAAATCAATGTTTGTCTACCTCCCGGGTATGTTTTCATCGTTAGTTCTTTGTTCGCGGTGAGCAGTTAAGACAGATTACGTTGTTAGATTGGCAAAGGAATGGGATGAAGATAGGGAGGGGAATGGAGGAGGGGAGGTGGCGGACAACGCGCAAAGGAATACTGATTTTGCTCCAGAATTCTTTTAATTAATCCCCAAAATTTCGATGAATCTTTAAGGCAGGTATCATACTAAGCCCGGTCAGACACAGTCAGATGCTGGCAGACAAGAAGTGCATACCATAATCTATATATTATTATATTTTTTTGGTAACTCGGAACTTTGGTCACCTAAGGCTCAGGAACCGCATCACACTCAGGCTTCAAACTTTGCACAACATGTTAACAGCGTATTATCAATGCGAAATTAGCATGGGCTATATTAGAAATTATGAAAAGTTCAGGCTTCTACGTTTCATTTTTCATTGTTTCGTCGGCATCCATTTAGATCTATTTTGAGTCATCACGGATCGCCATTTTTAAGGGTTTCATGTGACGCAATTGCTGCGCTCTACGTCACCATTAACTCATCATTGCTGGCCGACCGAAAGTCAACTTATCGCATCTGTGTATATTCTGCAAAGAATTGTTGAGTTTAACAAAACGATGAGTCTTTGCATCAAATCTAGGTGCCGTTAGGAATGTGATCTAGATCTAGATCTATACACCTGGATGTGATACAAGGAAATTTTGCAAGATTTATCTTGCCGGGGTTGGCTAGTTTCCTATATTTTCTTTGTAAATCCGGGAAGGCCCTATCATACTTAGCCCTGTCAGACACAGTCAGCTTCTGCCACTATTTCTTTGGTGTGTGTTTTGCAGGCAACAATTAGCTGTGTTTGACCGGGCTTAGTATGATTCCTCCCTAAGGCTGATGTCTCATGGAATCAGTTCATTTTTTGCTTCAGTGTTACTGCTCTTGTCCACAGCATCCGTTCCACTTCGCTATTTTTACGGTCAATAACGAAAAACACTCTTTGCCTTTGTATACTTGTTCGCAGCATCCGCTCCTCACCCCGGAGCAGTTAGTCTGTGGAAGGGACTGTCACTCCCAGATAGGCTCGTCCAGCCATACACAACACTGCACGAGATCCAGCCATACAGACATCCAGTGTCCAACCCCATAGTTGCTCGGGACTGATGGATGCCAGTAAACAAACAAAAGCAGTGTGAGATATGAACTATAGAGTTAAAACAGGGCCTCGCACACTGGCAAGGTTGAAACAACTGATCTATCTCACTGGTTCCAGTCATGTGAAAACTGTCTTGTGTAAGCAAGCAAGAAGAGACAGACCTCGGGCAATGGGTCAAGTCTGTTGTCTAGGTTTTAGTGTGATATGGGCACTATGGAGTTAAACGGGGTTCTCGCCCCTCTGAGGAGTCTGAAACAAGCCCCTCCCTCTCCTCCTCCTCTCTCTCTCTCTCTCTCTCTCTCTCTCTCTCTCTCTCTCTCTCTCTCTCTCTCTCTCTCTAACATCTTATCTAGAGCCTGGAAAACGTTTAGCTAATAGCAAACAGGATGAGTATTTCATAATGCCAAGATGCGTCCAGGCGCGTCAAAAGTGTCTTGAGTCAGCTGGCGGAAACCGAGATCCTAGCGCACTGAGTCAAAACACACGCAAAACAGATTTATCTCAGCGCACCGCCAGTCTAAAACACCGTATGAACTAGAAATCTCTAAAAGTATGTTACGATACTAAGGAATTATACTTCACCGGTTAAAATAACCCTTCTTGCACATCAAAGAGACATAAAAAAACAGACGCCCTAGCTGAGATGGTATCACATGTCTGTCTGTCTGTCTGTCTGTCTGTCTCTCTCTTTTTAACATCTTATCTCGAGTTTGGAAAACATTTGTCTGTCTGTCTGTCCGCATCTCTCTCCATTTCTCTCTCTCTCTCTCTCTCTCTCTCTCTCTCTTTCTCTCTCTCTTTCTCTCTCTCTTTAACATCTTATCTCGAATTTGGAAAACATTTGTCTGTCCGTCTGTCTGCCTCTCTCTCTCTCTCTCTCTCTCTCTCTGTTTAACATCTTATCTAGAGCCTGGAAAACGTTTAGCAGACAGGATGTGAGTATTTTATCATGCCGAGATGCGTAACTGAATACAGCTGCGTGACTTTTACTCTGGGAAAAATCAATAAAAGTCACAAGGAAATGGGTGTAACATGAAGTTAAGTGGTAGTATTGGATTTTGCAGCTGCGACAACGCGGTGCGCATCAGCGGTGCGCAGTTACGGAGACGTTTAAAGGGGAATTGGTTTGTTTAATATGTTGTGACGTGTTCAGAATGCAGTCTCAGTTTCTGGAAACGTCTGACATAAATACGATTTTGGTAATCTGGGTCATTCGCGTTTGCGGCATATTTGACCTGAAATACCGTGAGCAATGAGCAATACTTCGGAAGGATGAGAGGGGGTGGGGGTTAATATCGCGATATAATTCTCGTTTTCGTCACTCAGAAATTGCTTGTCTGTCTGGCCCCCCACCATTTTTTTTCCCTCGATAATTTTGCACGCAACCTCTCTCTTCTCTTTCTCTCTCCCTCTTTCTCTCTCCCTCTTGCTCTCACTCTTGCTTGCTCTTACTCTCTCTCTCAAAAGCTCTCTCTCTCTCTCTCTCTCTCTTTATAAACCTATTTCACGGCATCACATGGAAAGTCGCTAACAAAAAAATATCTTTCCCCCTTTCTGCTTCTTTTCCTCTTGTAATTCTCATTCCTTGCCGAGGTTAAGACGAGGGTCAAGTTATCTGCACTCAAACATTCTTTACAAAGAATGACAAAACCGTTTATCTAAAGATTTATTTTCAGCACCGACCTACAAGGAATAAACAAACAAACCAATCGGGCAAACTTGATGAAGACAACATAAAAGTTCAGGAAAACAGTTCAAACATCAAAGTAATACATGCCGAAGTCAGTAAGAGACACCGTTAGACAGTTCGTCTGCGATCGTCTCTTTTTTTGAGAGAGAGAGAGAGAGAGAGAGAGAGAGAGACGGAGTGGCAGAACGGTTAAGCGATCTGTTTTCTTCTTGGCAAGGCGATGGGTGCCGTAGCAGAGGTCGCCGGTTCGATTCCCATCTTGATCATTTCTGTTTCTTCCTTCTTTCACTCCGGCTTTGCTTTTCTGAGCACGGGCACTAACTTGAATTCGCTTCATATTTTCTCTAATGCATGCCCATGTATTAACAGCAATGACCAACTATAACAAACAACATTGTGCTCATACCTAAATGCCAATTAACCGTCTGCAAACCAGAATGATGTAATACGAGCGTGTATAAACGTCAAACGCTGTCATTCCTGCTCGCGAGTGCCACGAAAATAGAAAACTACTCGAGTCGTACATTCTTGTTAAGACCTGGTATTCTCATCAACTCACCGACCCCTCTCCCCACCTCTCTTCACCGCATCCCCCCCGGCCCCCACACACACATAAACATACACTTTTTTTTTGTGTTCCTCCCAGGTCATGATGTAATTTCTCAGCTCTTTCAGGATTAACGAAAACGCTTCATTTTTTCCGCGGTAACTGTTCCCAAAAACTACAAATTTCAAGGCCAAGTTTTCCGGTGTAAGATCTATGCACGTCACAAATCAGTGTGAGTTAAACCCCAAATACGCTGTGAAGTATTTAGTTCACGAGTGATGACGAGAGAGACAAGAGAATGAGTGTGTGTGTATGTATGTGTGTGTGTGTGTGTGAGAGAGAGAGAGAGAGAGAGAGAGAGAGAGAGCACAGGAATGTCCCAGATTTAGTCCAAGCTAAATATAACTTGTAATGCACAAACACGGTTATAATCACAAATATGGCGGCTAATTGTGTATGTGTGGTGATTTGGGAGGGGGGGGGACAAAGAGAGAGGGAGGGAGATTGGGGGTGAATAGAGAGCTTTTCAGAAGGGGGTTCTCTGGTGGCAGTGGATAAATGACAGGGTGAAATGTGGGAAAAACACTAAAAGAACGTTGCATCAAGCACTAAAATAGAACGATTTTAGAATAACAGAATAAAAGATAAATAAATAGAAATGGGTGAAAAGACAGAAAGAAAGAACGAAAGGAAGAAAAGAACGAAAGAAGGATGAAAAGAAGGAAGACGAAAGAAGGAAAGAATGAAGGAAGGAAGGAAGACGAAAGGGAAAGAACGAAGGAAGGAAGGAAGGAAGAGGAAAGAAGGAAAGAACGAAGGAAGGAAGGAAGGAAGATGAAAGAACGGAGGAAGGAAGGAAGACAAAAGAAGGAAAGAAGGAAGGAAGGAAGGAAGACAAAAGAAGGAAAGAAGAAAGGAAGGAAGGAAGACAAAAGAAGGAAAGAAGAAAGGAAGGAAGGAAGACAAAAGAAGGAAAGAAGAAAGGAAGGAAGGAAGAGGAAAGAAGGAAAGAACGAAGGAAGGAAGGAAGACGAAAGAAGGAAGGAGGGAAGGAAGACAAAAGAAGGAAAGAAGAAAGGAAGGAAGGAAGACAAAAGAAGGAAAGAAGAAAGGAAGGAAGGAAGAGGAAAGAAGGAAAGAACGAAGGAAGGAAGGAAGATGAAAGAAGGAAGGAAGGAAGGAAGACAAAAGAAGGAAAGAAGAAAGGAAGGAAGGAAGACAAAAGAAGGAAAGAAGAAAGGAAGGAAGGAAGAGGAAAGAAGGAAAGAACGAAGGAAGGAAGGAAGACGAAAGAAGGAAGGAAGGAAGGAAGAAAGAGAAAGAAAGAAAAGAAATGGAAAAGGACAAAACTAACAGGTTTTTGTTTTTAAGTAAACCAAAAAAAAAAATCAAACATACAATTAAAACATAGATTTAAAAAAAAAAAAACACGAGTATAAACCATAAAAAAACATACAAGTTTAAGAAAGAGAAATACACTCTGGAGAAACAACATATACAAAACAAATAAACATAACCAAATAAGACCAGATGAAACATCACAAATTACCAGGGCAAGAACAGAAATAATGTACACACAAAGACAATTATTCAAAAAAACACACATACGATGACCTAAAAAGACATACATAGTTTACCACAAACGCACATACCAACACACAAACACACACATAAATGTCCACTAACAAAAACACACGCGTAAAGTAAAAGTACATTGGTCGTCCTGGGAATTGTGCACGAAACACACACACACATACGATGACCTAGAAAGGCATATACATTTAACACAGACTCACATATCCAAACAATACTAACACACGGGCACACACATATATACACGTTCGCACACAAAAACACACACGCAATGCAAAATACATTGGTCGACCTGGGAATTGCACATAAAAACACATATTATGCATACAATGATCTAGAAAGACATACACATTTTAACACAGACGCATATAGTACTAACCAATACTACCACACACACATAATATGTATACATGTTCACATACAAAAACACACCCATTTGTAAAGTACATTGGTCGTCTTGGGAATTGCACATAAAAACGCGTACAAATGAGAACCAGAAAGAGCATCAACTAACTTGATCTGTCTGACGGTAAGATCTAATTAGGTCACGT
Organism: Onchidella celtica; assembly: GCA_963931925.1. Taxonomy (NCBI): domain Eukaryota; kingdom Metazoa; phylum Mollusca; class Gastropoda; order Systellommatophora; family Onchidiidae; genus Onchidella; species Onchidella celtica. Next base: position 40,992,300 of record OZ007580.1, on the reverse strand, counting down.
TACTTTCTTCCCTGGTACTGTCAGGCAACCCGTGACCTGGATCGGGGATTCTCAAGCGGGCTTGGCCTGGGTCCCTGAGGACCCCTTTAGACACTGGGCTGGGCACTGGAGTAAGTACAACGCTGAACTGTAAACTGTCATGTTATGCCCAAATACCACCGTTACGAGGACCGCGGCCCAGCTACAAAGCCGAAGAGAGAAAATACAGTGTTCACTGTACAGTTCTAGCTGATTTAATGTGAAATACCACGGCTCCGGAACAATAACCACGTGAAAAACAATGAATACGTCAAAAACAAAAGGCTGTTCTTAGGGAAGCGTATATGTTACTTAGTAAGCTATATGTCCCCTTAGAATGACAAGGTTCTATATCCACTTTTTGGCTGAACTGAGTTACAGCACAGCCGCTTGATTGTGAGCGCTGCTTTGGCAACTTTTCCCTGGTGGATGGTGGCAGCTTCTGGCAACGTCTCCTTATGTCTTATCGTTCCTATCTATATTCTGTCTATAGTCTTGTGTTTTTTAAATATTTTTTTGCACAATATGACCGTTGTCGTGTTGTCTTGCTTTCTCTAAACTCAAACTCAGATCCCCACAACAATATCTTTTCATCTGTATTATCGTCATCGTTGTTGTCCAGAGAAAACTGTCGTATATCACATTTTCCAAAAATTGAAAATGTTGATATTATGCTATAATTTTTTTTTTACCTCGCTGGTCTAACTCGCTGGATAAATGTTTCTTGTTTGGGGAATTAATTTTACAGGCCGTCAGTATATGTGTGTCACAGTATCAAGCAGATTCGGTGTGTAATCTGTAAGTATTACTAAAAAGAAAAAAAAAATTCTTTGCACTAAAAGCTATGATCACAAGAAACTTCAATCCTCGATTTATCAAAAGTTGACGGAGGGGGTTAAAACCTTGTCATGCTAAGGGGGCGTATAGATGAGCAGTAAATACGTATTTTCTGTATCAGCTTTGTAATTAATAACAGCCAAAACATTTGTTTATTTTTTTATTTTTTTTGGTAAGGTTTTGGCGCACTGAGTTCAGTCTGTTTTGCTTCGGTTATAGAGTGAGATGTGCACTGTGGAATTGAAAGGGGACCTCGAGCATTGGCCAAACTGAAACATTTCCGTTACACTAGTCCGAGCGCGTCTTGAATCAGCTGGCGGAAAGACACGCCTCGCCCATTGAGACAAAACAGACGCAGTTAATAACTGCTACAAAATGAGTAAGGCCGCAATTTTCTGATGACTCCAAGAGACTCTGGTATGGGAAGAAGAACATGCACCAATTATATATACTAAATCACTCTGGTAAAAACTATGGCAAACTGAGCAATCTAACAATTTCTTGTGATCCACAAGACTCTGAAATGAGATCAAAGGTAGGTAAAATGGCCCGAGTTAAAAACTACTGCAAAATGAGTAATAACTCAATTTGTGATGACTTCATAAGACTTTGATACGGAAAAATTAGCAAGTGCCCTACACAACAGCTCTGGTAAAAAAAACTGCCGCAAAATAAGCCACAAAGCAATTTTCTGGTGACCCCACACGATTCTGATATGAAAACAAAAATAAGTACCACACTGAATTGCTTTGTTAAAAACCACGACAAACTGAAAACAAAGCCATTTCTGGCGAACACTAAATGAAATTTAACAATAATTTAAGTGTAACCCGAACTGGCGACACCTGAAAATCGATGACCCAGATTAACATGAAAAAGAAAAATTCCTGTGCACAACAAAATAGGAAGGAATTTGTAGGTTTTGCCGGCCAAACAAAGAGAGTTAACTCAGTCATTAATAAGGGGTCGGGTCAGAACTCTGGTTAAAGTAAAAGGGGGGGAAAAAAAACAAAGACAATTCAAAATTACCTGCTGACCTAAATGATGATCTAGCAGTGGTCAAAATAATACTACAGGGAAAACATAATTACGGCCAAAATAATTTAATTATACTGTCAGGAATTCGTGTTAGGCGAATGCTAGTTTTATATCAGTGTAAGGCTTGTGGCGGGCTGGGTCAAGCCTGTTTTGCCTGGGTTTTTAGTGTGAGATGTCCACTGTGGAGTTAAACCGGACACTGCCCACTGGCAACACTGAAACAGGTCTCACTGATTCAGTGACGAAATATTAGAAAAACCACAGAAAAACTGTGGGCACGCAGCAAGGCTATAAGCAATGTCAAAATTGGGCAAAAAGAAAAAGTTGTGTGTAGCAAAGCCTCGCGTAAGAAATAATACCCAAACAATACGATGAAACGCAAGCTAAAAGGGAGGACAGAAAATGGCCGGTATTTCGTTGGTGTTTTTTTTTTTCGTTTTTTTTCTCCTTGAAGAAGGCTGTTGCCGAAATATCGGCTATTTTCCGTCCTCTCTTTTAGTTTCCGTTTCACTGTATCGTTTGGGTGTTATTTCTCACTGATTCAAGCATTAGTTTCACTTTTATTTGATATTATTTACAAGAATATGAAAGCTGAAAACTAACCCAAAAGTAAGATTACAACGGAAAAAAAAAAATAGACCTGAAAGTCGCAAAATGGCCGTTATCGTGCCGATCCCAAACTCAAACTCATTCTCAAAACTAGGGTGTGTCAAAACTGTCTTGAGTTTGCTGGCGCACTGAGTCAAAACAGGGGAAAAAACGCGTTGACTCAGTGCGCCACTAGCATAATTATCCCATGAACAGCCGTAATATTTTTATCATTACGAAAAAATGAACAAAAACCGGAGGCAAAATTTGTAAAAATTTGGCAGATATAAAGGACATGGACAAAAAGAAAAAAAAACAAAAAAACAATACTTCCGTAGATTTTCCGTAGACAAAACTATTGGCCTAGACCTAGGCGCCCCTACTAACAGGCCAGGTAACCGGGAAGTAGGCCAAGGTTCATGGAGGCCCATCAATGTAGGCTTTCACGCATGGGTGAAATAAGCGAGGATTGGTGTTTTACAAATCTTGGCCCCTCTCCATCGTCTTCATCCCTCCCCTTCACAAATTGTACGTATGTTAAAGCCGTTACAGATTAATCAATATGTCTTTGTGTATTCAGTGATACAGTGGAACCAAATTTGAGCCGTATCAAAGATAAAAAGGTGCAGTTGATGTGTTTCTTTCACACAACATAAGCAAGTTTTCAGAGATGGCACTTGAAAAGAATTTAGTAACAGTGTACAGAAGGAAAAAAGGTATTGATTAGCAAAGACAGGCAGCAAGGGCATAAATATAGAAATGACAGCAGCTACTAATTAACACCAACTTACCAGACAATCAGGTTACATCCTTGCAAATAGGGGCCTTGATGTAAGCTAAATGTCTACTGTGATGATAATTTTGCCACCTTCCTGTGGGATTGTTCTGGAGTGGATATTTGGGTGTGAAGACAGAAGCGCTTCATGAAAATGTTCACTATGCGCATTGTTAGAACATTGTTCACATCCATGTCTATGTGGAAGATAGCCGGGAAATCAATGAAAATTCTCACTAGTCTCTTCCGACAGCACGGCTCTTTTGTTCCGATAAAAAATATGTACATGTAGAGAAGCAACTGAAAAAGGCCTTCATTTGGACAATTCAGTCCACCTCTGTTTAGCGTTGCAAAAAGCGAAGTAAAGAGAGATTCATCACTGACATTCTTTGACATGCTTGTGATTTTTTTTAGTGTTGACACTGATGGCAGCGGAAGATGCTCTCTCAGTGAAATAAACAGAGCTCGTGACTTGGCATACCAAGTGAAGGCGAGAAGCAAGTCGTCTGCTGAATAGAGACATCTATTCTTTGGCGAGTTCTGGAGCCTGATGCTGTTCAACAAAAAATCGATTTTCTTGCACGATGGCTCATTATCTTGCCTGACAATGAAGCGTAGTACCTCATCCAGTTCGCTCCAGCAACGTATGGTTTTGATGAAGGAGTGGTCAATCTTCTTTAGTCTGTGGTAAGCTTCGAATTTTAAAGTGATTGCTTCCCCCTCCATAAACAGATCAAAATAAATTGAGAATTTGTGAACAGGCCCATCTCTATCATGACTGACGGAAACATACTGTGATTTATCAGCTGTAAAAGCCAGTAAGCCCTCAGTTTGCAGCTTTTAAAGAAATTTGTCATGAAACTTGTCTGTCTTAAATGAGTCAAGCTCACTGAATGCTGCCATCTCATCAATGTCCACGGCACGTGCTTGTTGCGTGGCCTTTTTGGTTTGTCTTGGAGTACAACAACTTGATGTACTGGGTACACTTGAAGGGGGAACATTTGGAAAAACTGATGGGGGAACTGCGGGAGCAAAATATCTTCCAGAGCTTCTTACCATAGGTGTGTCGTCAGGCCAGTGGAGTGCGCATATTCCCATAAAGTCAGTGACATCCTCTGTTTTGAGTTTATTTGGTAATTTGCTAATCCAGGCCGACAACTTCTCTTTATCCTTTGGGAATCTGTACACAGTAACTTTATTGTCTGTGTTTTCATTCCTGTAACCAGTTCTACAACCGTATATTGAGCACTTTCTACCCATGACAGTAACAAAGAAAACTAAACACAGTCAAGAATATTGGGATAATAATGTTCCCAATCTAAACAAGTGAGTTCAGTAAGATTCTAGCACCACGATCAAGATATTTAGCCTAGATGGCAATATTAATGTTGATCTCACTACACTTGAAATCAACAAAATCACACTGAATTATCTTCACAAACTCTATCCTAAGCTTTTAGAGTATACTTGCATTCAAACTACAGTTATAATATTCCAGAACATATGAGAATAGAATGACCACACCACCAACAATTCAACTTTCCCACAAAAACATTCAATTGGACTATGGCTTTGTTGGAGTGAATACCTCACAGGGGTGTTCGAATACGATTCAAAGTAAGTTTGCAGATAATACAGAGGGTATCGCGGTGTCTTAAGGTGGATTCATTGTACTTGATAGCATCCGGCATCAAATGCCAAGGGCGATTAACTCCAGTGGTTAGCTCTGCGACAGCACAATGCACCTCAGAGGCTGGGCCTACATGAACCTTGCCCTACTTTCCGGTTACCTGGCCTGTTGGTAAGGGCGCCTAGGCCTAGACCCACGGACCTACACACCAAGCTATGGGGCAGTGAGGCAGACCTTCACCTGACTACCCAGTTCCTGGCCCACACTAAACTAAAAGCATGACTTGGAACGCTGAAGAAGAAGAAGAAGAAGACTTCCGTAGATGGCAGTGTCTTGCAGAAAACACCGGGAGAAATCATATAGAGATTTTCGTTATTTTAAAAGGAGGTGGGGCTGGGGGTGGACAGACAATAATTATTTTATGTCGGTGACTTAAATTTTTGCAAGTGTATGTGTGTGTGTGAGAGAGAGACAGAGAGAGTGAGAGAGATGCACACTGGGAAAGGGAAACATATAGAGACACAGAGAACATGGAAACCAGGCACGAGGCGAGAAAGAGAGAAAGAGAGGTAGACAGAGAGAGGCGTAGAGACAGAGAGAAAGAGAGATGTTAGGAGTGACGAGAAGATCAACATTATAGTAATATTTGATAACTAAAAATATTACACCTAGGCTGTCTGCTTCGCCTGTATTACTAAACCAAAACAGCGAAATGTACTCAAAAATCCAATGTGTTCTGTATTCCTACATACATTTCCACTGTCATTATACAAGTAAACCAAACAAACATAAAAAAAACCAACAACTGGCAAATCCTGTTGTGCTGGCCAAAGCTTCTATAATCCCCCCCCCTCCCCTCCCCGGGGCCCCTGTCCTCTCCATCTCCCCTGACAAACCAATCCCTTATTGCTTTGAAAAGACAAAAAAGAAAGAGTTCTGTTCCTTTCTTAGTGTTTTATTACAAGTTTTTTTATTGCGTCTTTATGGGCTACTACTATGTCGTCTTCTGTTTTCTTGTCTGGTGACATTTTTGTCGTGGTTGTTGTGGGAGTTGTTGGTGGGGGACCTGACCCTTGGTGGTTTGGGTCAGGGCCGGCCGGGGGGGGGGGGGGGAGGGGGGGTGTAGTGAGTCAGATAGATAGCTAAACAGGTAGACAGACAGATAGATAGAGACAGACAGACAGATAGACAGACAGACAGGCAGATAGATAGATATACAGACAGATAAATAGATAGATAGACTGACAGATAGATAGATAGATATACAGACAGATAGATAGATAGATAGATAGATAGATAGATAGATAGGTGGGCCGATTGATGGATAGATGGATTAACGGACGGACCAACAGACAGACGGATAGGCAGACTGATTGACAGAAACAGAAAGACTGACACAGACAGACAGACAGACAAGCGGGCAGGCGCGAGGGCGGATAGATAGATAGATAGAGATAGATAGATAGATAGATAGATAGATAGATAGATAGATAGATAGATAGATAGATAGATAGATAGATAGATAGATAGATAGGCTGACCGACTGACAAATAGATGGACATATGGACAGACACTTAGACAAATAGATAGCTAGATAGACAGACGGACGGGCAGATGGATGTATGGATAGAGACAGAGAGAGAGGCCACAGTGGACACGCGACGGACCGAATAATTCTATAGCGACAGACAACGATGGAAAGAAACACTGGTGAATAGACTGATAATGAATGTAAACTGCCTGGCTGAAACATCGACTAGCAGACAGACAGACAGACAGATGGTGTAGGGAAAAGAGCCCGCATACAGACCAACTGACATGACAGACGGTCAAAAGATCAGATGACATGCACCAGTGGAAGAACACAGAGAGAGAAAGAGAGCAAAAAAAAAATAATAATAATTATGGAAAATGTTCACTCTACCAATCCCCCATATCAATCCTCCATGGAAGATGAGAATAAAAATTAATACAAAAAACATACCAAGAGAGTTGCAGAAAGAAAGAAATGGGGAAAAAAGGAGATGTGCAGAATATTAGAGAACTGAATCATTAAAAAAAATCAGGTTTGCGCTCATCTGGTGTGGATTATGGATTCCAGTTGGTATTGCATGTGTATTGTTAAAATTATTTTTTTAAAAAGCAAAAAAAGGCGCACGTGTAATTTTACTGTACAGCACAAAAACAATGTCGCGCCTCACCAAGTATCTGGGTCTTTTTGACTGCTTCTCTCTCTCTCTCTCTCTCTCTCTCTTTCTCCCCCCCCCCCTTCTCTCTTTCTCTCTCGCCCTCTCCTTCTTTCTTTCTCTCTCTCCTTCTTTTTTTCTTTGTCCTTTTTCAGTTTCCCTCTTTCGCTCTTTTTCTAGCTTTCTCTGTCCTTTTTCAGTTTCTCTCTTTCGCTCTTTTTCCAGCTTTCTCTGTCCTTTTTCAGTTTCCCTCTTTCGCTCTTTTTCTAGCTTTCTCTGTCCTTTTTCACTTTCCCTCTTTCGCTCTTTTTCTAGCTTTCTCTGTCCTTTTTCAGTTTCCCTCTTTCGCTCTTTTTCTAGCTTTCTCTGTCCTTTTTCAGTTTCCCTCTTTCGCTCTTTTTCTAGCTTTCTCTGTCCTTTTTCATTTTCCCTCTTTCGCTCTTTTTCTAGCTTTCTCTGTCCTTTTTCAGTTTCTCTCTTTCGCTCTTTTTCTAGCTTTCTCTGTCCTTTTTCAGTTTCCCTCTTTCGCTCTTTTTCTAGCTTTCTCTGTCCTTTTTCAATTTCCCTCTTTCGCTCTTTTTCTAGCTTTCTCTGTCCTTTTTCAGTTTCCCTCTTTCGCTCTTTTTCTAGCTTTCTCTGTCCTTTTTCAGTTTCTCTCTTTCGCTCTTTTTCTAGCTTTCTCTGTCCTTTTTCAGTTGCCCTCTTTCACTCTTTTTCTAGCTTTCTCTGTCCTTTTTCAGTTTCCCTCTTTCGCTCTTTTTCTAGCTTTCTCTGTCCTTTTTCAGTTTCCCTCTTTCGCTCTTTTTCTAGCTTTCTCTGTCCTTTTTCAGTTTCCCTCTTTCGCTCTTTTTCTAGCTTTCTCTGTCCTTTTTCAGTTTCTCTCTTTCGCTCTTTTTCTAGCTTTCTCTGTCCTTTGTCAGTTTCCCTCTTTCGCTCTTTTTCTAGCTTTCTCTGTCCTTTTTCAGTTTCCCTCTTTCGCTCTTTTTCTAGCTTTCTCTGTCCTTTTTTAGTTTCCCTCTTTCGCTCTTTTTCTAGCTTTCTCTGTCCTTTTTCACTTTCCCTCTTTCGCTCTTTTTCTAGCTTTCTCTGTCCTTTTTCAGTTTCTCTCTTTCGCTCTTTTTCTAGCTTTCTCTGTCCTTTTTCAGTTTCTCTCTTGCGCTCTTTTTCTAGCTTTCTCTGTCCTTTTTTAGTTTCTCTCTTTCGCTCTTTTTCTAGCTTTCTCTGTCCTTTTTCACTTTCCCTCTTTCGCTCTTTTTCTAGCTTTCTCTGTCCTTTTTCAGTTTCTCTCTTTCGCTCTTTTTCTAGCTTTCTCTGTCCTTTTTCAGTTTCCCTCTTTCCCTCTTTTTCTAGCTTTCTCTGTCCTTTTTCAGTTTCTCTCTTTCGTTCTTTTTCTAGCTTTCTCTGTCCTTTTTCAGTTTCCCTCTTTCGCTCTTTTTCTAGCTTTCTCTGTCCTTTTTCAGTTTCTCTCTTTCGCTCTTTTTCTAGCATTCTGTCCTTTTTCAGTTTCCCTCTTTCGCTCTTTTTCTAGCTTTCTCTGTCCTTTTTCAGTTTCCCTCTTTCGCTCTTTTTCTAGCTTTCTCTGTCCTTTTTCAGTTTCCCTCTTTCGCTCTTTTTCTAGCTTTCTCTGTCCTTTTTCAGTTTCCCTCTTTCGCTCTTTTTCTAGCTTTCTCTGTCCTTTTTCAGTTTCTCTCTTTCACTCTTTTTCTAGCTTTCTCTGTCCTTTTTCAGTTTCCCTCTTTCGCTCTTTTTCTAGCTTTCTCTGTCCATTTTCAGTTTCTCTCTTTCGCTCTTTTTCTAGCATTCTCTGTCCTTTTTCGGTTTCTCTCTTTCGCTCTTTTTCTAGCATTCTCTGTCCTTTTTCAGTTTCCCTCTTTCGCTCTTTTTCTAGCTTTCTCTGTCCTTTTTCAGTTTCCCTCTTTCGCTCTTTTTCTAGCTTTCTCTGTCCTTTTTCAGTTTCCCTCTTTCGCTCTTTTTCTAGCTTTCTCTGTCCTTTTTCAGTTTCCCTCTTTCGCTCTTTTTCTAGCTTTCTCTGTCCTTTTTCAGTTCCTCGCTTTCGCTCTCTTTCTAGCTTTCTCTGTCCTTTTTCAGTTTCTCTCTTTCGCTCTTTTTCTAGCTTTCTCTGTCCTTTTTCAGTTTCCCTCTTTCGCTCTTTTTCTAGCTTTCTCTGTCCTTTTTCAGTTTCCCTCTTTCGCTCTTTTTCTAGCTTTCTCTGTCCTTTTTCAGTTTCCCTCTTTCGCTCTTTTTCTAGCTTTCTCTGTCCTTTTTCAGTTTCCCTCTTTCGCTCTTTTTCTAGCTTTCTCTGTCCTTTTTCAGTTTCTCTCTTTCGCTCTCTTTCGTTTTCTCTGTCCTTTTTCAGTTTCTCTCTTTCGCTCTCTTTCGTTTTCTATGTCCTTTTTCAGTTTCTCTCTTTCGCTCTCTTTCGTTTTCTCTGTCCTTTTTCAGTTTCTCTCTTTCGCTCTCTTTCGTTTTCTCTGTCCTTTTTCAGTTTCTCTCTTTCGCTCTCTTTCGTTTTCTCTGTCCTTTTTCAGTTTCTCTCTTTCGCTCTCTTTCGTTTTCTCTGTCCTTTTTCAGTTTCTCTCTTTCGCTCTCTTTCGTTTTGTCTGTCCTTTTTCAGTTTCTCTCTTTCGCTCTCTTTCGTTTTCTCCGTCCTTTTTCAGTTTCTCTCTTTCGCTCTCTTTCGTTTTGTCTGTCCTTTTTCAGTTTCCCTCTTTCGCACTTTTTCTAGCTTTCTCTGTCCTTTTTCAGTTTCTCTCTTTCGCTCTTTTTCTAGCTTTCTCTGTCCTTTTTCAGTTTCTCTCTTTCGCTCTTTTTCTAGCTTTCTCTGTCCTTTTTCAGTTTCTCTCTTTCGCTCTCTTTCTAGCTTTCTCTGTCCTTTTTCAGTTTCTCTCTTTCGCTCTCTTTCTAGCTTTCTCTGTCCTTTTTCAGTTTCCCTCTTTCGCTCTTTTTCTAGCTTTCTCTGTCCTTTTTCACTTTCCCTCTTTCGCTCTTTTTCTAGCTTTCTCTGTCCTTTTTCAGTTTCTCTCTTTCGCTCTTTTTCTAGCTTTCTCTGTCCTTTTTCAGTTTCTCTCTTTCGCTCTTTTTCTAGCTTTCTCTGTCCTTTTTTAGTTTCTCTCTTTCGCTCTTTTTCTAGCTTTCTCTGTCCTTTTTCAGTTTCCCTCTTTCGCTCTTTTTCTAGCTTTCTCTGTCCTTTTTCAGTTTCTCTCTTTCGCTCTTTTTCTAGCTTTCTCTGTCCTTTTTCAGTTTCCCTCTTTCCCTCTTTTTCTAGCTTTCTCTGTCCTTTTTCAGTTTCTCTCTTTCGTTCTTTTTCTAGCTTTCTCTGTCCTTTTTCAGTTTCCCTCTTTCGCTCTTTTTCTAGCTTTCTCTGTCCTTTTTCAGTTTCTCTCTTTCGCTCTTTTTCTAGCATTCTGTCCTTTTTCAGTTTCCCTCTTTCGCTCTTTTTCTAGCTTTCTCTGTCCTTTTTCAGTTTCCCTCTTTCGCTCTTTTTCTAGCTTTCTCTGTCCTTTTTCAGTTTCCCTCTTTCGCTCTTTTTCTAGCTTTCTCTGTCCTTTTTCAGTTTCCCTCTTTCGCTCTTTTTCTAGCTTTCTCTGTCCTTTTTCAGTTTCCCTCTTTCGCTCTTTTTCTAGCTTTCTCTGTCCTTTTTCAGTTTCTCTCTTTCACTCTTTTTCTAGCTTTCTCTGTCCTTTTTCAGTTTCCCTCTTTCGCTCTTTTTCTAGCTTTCTCTGTCCATTTTCAGTTTCTCTCTTTCGCTCTTTTTCTAGCATTCTCTGTCCTTTTTCGGTTTCTCTCTTTCGCTCTTTTTCTAGCTTTCTCTGTCCTTTTTCAGTTTCCCTCTTTCGCTCTTTTTCTAGCTCTCTCTGTCCTTTTTCAGTTTCCCTCTTTCGCTCTTTTTCTAGCTTTCTCTGTCCTTTTTCAGTTTCCCTCTTTCGCTCTTTTTCTAGCTTTCTCTGTCCTTTTTCAGTTTCCCTCTTTCGCTCTTTTTCTAGCTTTCTCTGTCCTTTTTCAGTTCCTCGCTTTCGCTCTCTTTCTAGCTTTCTCTGTCCTTTTTCAGTTTCTCTCTTTCGCTCTCTTTCTAGCTTTCTCTGTCCTTTTTCAGTTTCCCTCTTTCGCTCTTTTTCTAGCTTTCTCTGTCCTTTTTCAGTTTCTCTCTTTCGCTCTTTTTCTAGCTTTCTCTGTCCTTTTTCAGTTTCTCTCTTTCGCTCTCTTTCGTTTTCTCTGTCCTTTTTCAGTTTCTCTCTTTCGCTCTCTTTCATTTTCTCTGTCCTTTTTCAGTTTCTCTCTTTCGCTCTCTTTCGTTTTCTCCGTCTTTCTCCCCCCACCCCCCCCCCCTTTTTTTTTTCTCTTATTAGTTTTCCCTTTTTTCCCAGCTTTCTTTCATTCATTTCCCATACAGTTTATCTTCCATTGGTTTTATTCTTTCATATTTACCGACCATTCTCTCGATCTTCTCTTCGTTTATTCTTAGCCATCCTCCTCCTCTTTTTCAAAAAAAGTAAAACCTTTCTTTTTTTTTTTTTGTTTTTTTTTTCGTGTATATTTTTTTTCTGTGCCGCGTTGCTTTGTCTTTTTAACCCGCTCCTCTCCAAATTTAAAAAAATTTTTTTTTTTTTTTTTTCCATGAATTATAATATTCTTACTTTTTTTTTTTCGATTCACTCTCTGCATTCATTCCGTTGTTCTCTCTTTCATTACAGTATCACTTTTCATCATCCCTGTTCAGTCAAGCGCTTCTTCTTCTCTTTCTCTCTCTCTCTCTCTCCTTCTCTCTATCTTCATTTTTCGTTCCTTTCTCCCCTCTTAGTTCCAGCCGTCCTGTCTCCATGCCTCGTTAATCAACACAGTGTCAACTAATTTATGCTCTACTCATAGTAAATTCAAAGCATTCACCCCGACTTCTTTAAATTTACAGTTACTTTTTTTTTTTTTTACTTTTAGCAAAAGAAAGGAAATTTCATATGGTAAGAGAGAAAGACAGAAAGAGACAAACCCACGAACAGAAAGAAAGAACAAAACAAAACAAATAAGAAAAAAAAAGAGACAAATAATGACAGAAAGGCAGGAAAAGGCTAACAAAATGCCCAATAAGCCAACGGATCACTAGAACAGCCGTAATAACTATTGTCTGTTCCCTCAGACTTCTGGTAGAACAGTGATTCTCAAAAAGGGCACTTGGCTACCACGGAAGGAATTCCACATCTTAGGAGAAGGATTTTAGCCAAGGGAAGGGAATCCAAACTGGGAAAGACTGTACTTTGTACATAATCTAACACAAGTTTTACGATCGATTGAAATGAATATTTTATTTTCATTTCATTGCAATTTTTTTTAAAATTATTTTCATATTAAATTGTTTCAATAATTACCGCGGTAAAAGAATAACACTGTTTTCATGTGTACAGAAATGGAAACGTCAACGGAGGCGTCAAAAATCCATCGAGTGGTAAGAAGAAAGAATGTTTAGAGATGTGTATGGGCTTTCGTATAAATGAAAATATTCTTTCTATTTCTCTACTTGAAGGGTTTTTGACCTTTCCGTTGCCATTTCCGTTTCCTTATACATGAAAACACAGCTTTATCTTATTAGATATATATTTTTAAAATAGTGGCGGGAGTAATTCACTGTGGTGGAATTTTGACCCCTTTTGTCGCTCGACACCACAGCGTAAATGACAGTTTCAACAACTATAAAGTTAATTTTTCTAAGTGTCCACTAATCCAGTTCAATCGCTTTTGAATGGACCGATTGTGTTGATTCAAGTTTCATGTCATTTTAAATATAAAAAAATTGTAAAAATGTAAAATACAATGATCTTTGTTTTGGCTTCATGTAGTAAGTCCATCGCGCCGGATACAATGTAGTAATACGCGTTCAGTTCGGTGCGCGCAATTTCCCTACCAGAAATGAGTGCGTAGTGCTCTGGTCCGCATGATGAAATCTGTAGCAAGAAATGAATGGGAAGCTTTCTAGACCAAAAAAGAGAGAGAGATGGAACGGTGGGTTCACAGGTTTATCCCAGATAATGCCGGGAACATCATCTAGTGGTGAATAAAAAATTATCGGATAACAATTCAAAATGGGAAAGGAATTGAGGAAACCTGGGACAGCAAGGTGAGGGATGTCCCCTGAAACTTTGAGAACCACTGTATTAGACACAGGAAACTGCACTGAAAGCCCCTGCATGCGGATCTCTCACCAAATCATACGGTGCACACCTTATTATTATTATTTGGGATTTCTTTCCCTTCCGATAAAATTAACCCTTAGGCGAGCAACAACGCGTATCTTTCCAACGTGGCGAAACAGACGTTGTGCAACTTTTCTTTGTACTGAGGTGAATATCAGTCATTTAACCCCACCCCCCCCCCCCTTCCCTCTCCCCTCCCGCCCCTTTCCAAAAGAAAAATAAATCGGTAGTGGCTCTCCTCCCCCCCCCCCCACCCCTTCCTGCCTCCTTTGTTCCATATTTTAGTCAATGTCTTCAAAGTGCAATGGCGTTTTTTTTGTTGTTGTTGTTTTTTTAATAACACTACTGAGGTAAATTTTTATAATCTGTATTATTATTTATGATGTTTTGTTGTTTTTTCCCTCTTAATAAAAAAAATATTGTCAAACGTTGTGCAAAAACAGTCGGGCTATTAAAACTTTTTGTCCCTGGTGCTATCAAAACAGTGTCTCTCTGTCTGTCTCTTAGTCTGTCTATCTGTTTCTCTCTCTCTCTCTCTCTCTCTCTCTCTCTCTCTCTCTCTCTCTCTCTCTCTCTCTCTCTCTCTCTCTCTCTCTCTCTCTCTTTCCTTCCTTCTTTCTTTCTCGTTTTCTCTGTCTCTTTCTTTCTTTGTCTCTCTCTTTTTTTCTTCCTTTTTTTTCTCTTTCTATCTCTCCCCCCTCTAACCTTCCCTCTCTCTTTCTTTTTTGTTTTTCTCTTTCTATCTCTCTTTCTCTATCTCACTTTCCCTTTTTCTCTCTCTTTCTATCTCCCTCCCTCACTCAATCTCTTTCTTTATCTCCCCCCCCCCCTCCCCTCTCTCTCTCTCCCATGACATGTAACAACCAATATAAATATACAACCAAACAAACAAACATACAATCAGCCAAAGTCACATTTTTCTCCACCAGTGGCCGTATGCATAATCAATGCGTAAACTAAAGTAAATACGTTGACTGGTGTTAACGCAAGAAATGAATACAATTTCTCGTGTTAACACCAGTTAACGTATTTACTTTAGCTCACGCATTGATTATGCATACGGCCACTGGTCATCACAACATTAACATTACAATTCTCTGAACTCCCGCGTCACACACACACACATACACGGCCATCACAGTGATGAAACTTTAACAGTAATCCGACACCCGTCCAGTAATCTGGGAAATGCCAAGACGCCCGAGGGGGTCACTCCGGACACATTCCATGTCATCTTTTAGAGGAGAGATGTTTGTACCCTCTCACACCCCTCTCTCCAGGCTCCCAGCCTCCCACCCCGGCCCCAAAGTCCCCTACAGAATATTGTGTAACACATTAATAATGTCCAACCTTGCTGCGGTTATTGATGTTTATAAAGGCCTGGGGGTATCTCAGGCGTCACAAAATACATGTGTTGTCACAGCTCTTGCCCAAAGCATCCGTTCCGCTATTTTTACGGACAATGACGTATGAAAAACTGTCTTTGTCTCTATCTCAGTGAGGAGCGGAGCGGAACGGATGCTGTGGAGAAGGGTACAGAGGCAGAGAGTGTTTGATGTCACCTCCGTAAAAATGGCGGAGCGGAGCGGATGCTGTGGACAAAGAGCTGTCACTGGGAAAAAATACTCATAAAATAATGTAGGAGGCGTCCTCAGTCTTCAGGGAGCAGAGTTTGACTTGAAGAAAGCACTTCGACACGATAACAGGCATACTGTGCTAGAAAAGCCTTAGGAGGAAGACATTAGACGGAATATAGCAGAAGGCAGTAGGAGACCCCACCAGAACCGATGATAACTGACATACTGTGCTAGAGAGAAGCAAGACAATAGACAGAATATAGCAGAACGATAGGGCAGTAGGAGACCCTACCAGAACCGATGATAACAGACATATTATGCTAGAAAGAAGCAAGACGTTGATCAGAATCTAGCAAATATAACAGGACAGTTAGGAGAGCCTACCAGAACCGATGGTAACAGCCATATTGTGCGAGAACGAGGCAGGATGTTAGACAGAATACAGGGGAATGACAGTACAGAAGGAGATCCTACCAGAAGCGTCAACCAACTACCCACTCAGAGAGCAAAGGTGATGTCTAGTCTAAGGCTATTGGCGCATTGAGTCAAAACAGTTTCGTCTCGGCTTTAGTGTCAGATGTGGACTAGGGAGTTAAACGGTACCTCGCGCATTGGTGAGACAGAAACATATTTGTCTTGCTTCTTTCTAGGGGGTGGGGGGGGGGGAGGTGACTCCAGCATTTGAAAGCTTACGGGAGATAACCAAGGGATAACCGTACGTCCCTTTTGAACTATAGTAATGAACTAAAAAGTTTGATTTAATTAGAACGTTTACTCTTTTTTAACAAACAACAGACAAACAAAAAAAGACGTGCAGGATTATGACGCAAAAGTCCATGTTTTTTTGGCATGAAACACTTTCAACTTCTTCCCGTTCCTACTTCTAACACAAAGTTTTGAAATAGAGCAGATAATGAAAGTAAAGATAGGAAATAGCAAAACGTATTCATTCAGTATTAGGTGGTGAAAGCTAGAGAAAAAAAAAAAATAATACGATGACTGGCTGAATTAAAAAATAATTATTTTTTAAATAATACAAAAGACCAAATGAAGCAGGCAGGCTTGGAAACGACAGAAGGAAAGACAAAATTCAAGACAGAGTGTAACGCGTGTCTAGTCAAGGAACAGAAAGGCAGACTGAAAACTATAAAAGTCTTAAATAAGGAAAAGGCAGAAATTAGGAAAAGAATTCTATGACAGCTGAAATGTTTATAAAAGCGCATGTCTCTGACGTCTTGCCATCCTTAAACTTTACTTGAACTTTCGCGGGAAAACCCGACTTGAACTCATCAGTCCGTACTGGTTTCATCGCCATCCCTCACCCTCTCCCCAGCACCCACCAACCATTACACAATAAAGGAATTCTAAACCCACAGAATTTTCTTTCCCTCCAAGTTACAGCATTTTGTTTTCTAAGTTTGTCTTTCACTATTTCCGCCCAATGAAATTGATACTGTCACGGAGATTTGTTTGTTTCTTTGATTCTTTCTGTCTCTTCCTTTCTTTCTTTCTTTCATTCTTTGTTTCTGCCTCTTTCTTTCTTTCTTTCTTTCTGTCTCTTTCTTTCATTCTTTCTTTCTACCATTTTTTCTTTTTCTCTCTTTCTTTCTTTCTTTCATTCTTTCTTTCTACCATTTTTTCTTTTTCTCTCTTTCTTTCTTACATTCTTTGTGTATGTCTCTTTCTTTTCTTTCCTTCATTCTTTCTGTCTGTCTCTTTCCTTTCTTTCTGTCTTGCTCTCTGTCTGTCTCTTACTTTCCTTCTTTCATTCTTTCTCTCTGTTTGTGTTTCTTTCTTTCTTTCGTTCGTCCTTTCATTCTGTCTTTCTTTCTTTCTTTCTTTCTTTCTTTCTTTCTTTCTTTCTTTCTTTCTTTCTTCCTTCCTCCCTTTCTTCCTTCCTCCCTTTCTTCCTTCCTTCCTTCCTTTCTTTCTTTCATTCTTTCTTTCTGCCTCTTTCTTCGTGCTCTTCCTTCTCTCTTTCTTTCTTTATATTTGGGCAGAACTGGTATGCAGATTGGCGCTAAATCTCTCAATTGTTCCCTGCACGTCCGATGAAAAACGACATCAAGAAATCAGAAGTTACTGTCTGGTCACAAATTGAATTTGTCCCGACCATGCGGGTGATTTCCCTGTCTCAAAGACTACTTGACATAGCCGAGTACCCACTTGCTCCGGGCAGTATTCGATACATAATATTGGATGTCAAGTGCTCTTCAAAGTACTACAGCACTGGAGGACTGATGCAGCCTACTTGAGGGGGTATTGTCAAATCTCATAGGCTTAATCCTTTTTTTTTAAATTATTATTATTTTCTTCAGGCCAAACACACAAACAGTGTTCAATAGAACTGTCCTGATTGATATTTTCAAATGCACAAAGAAAGCATTACTAAGTTGTTTTGGATTTTCTGTTTGTTGTTGTTGTTTGTTTGTTTATTTTGTCTTCATTTTCTTCTCTTTCAGCTCAGGAAATTCTTCTTAAAAAAAAAACAACTCAGTGAAATTCTACAAATCAATAATTGTAAACAATAAATCAACATTTTTCCCGTTCTTTCGCTAATAATTCAAACACTTTTTCAATAAATGTTGACTGTGCCAAGTCACTTCACCAGTTCTGAAACATTTCAAGAGCTTTACAAACTAACAGTGGCATAACTAGGCCGGGGCAGGTAGAGCAGATGGCAAGTCTAGGAAGAGGACATTTCTATGGTTACAAATAGGCCATAATTTTAAAGAACCGCGTTTTTATCGTATTTCAAATTTGGACCACGACAAATCTATGCCTGTGCACACATAAGTTCTGTTATTAGATTTCGTGCACTTTCCAATAACATTTCTAACTTCACTGTACATACAGTTGTCCTTTTCATAACTACTCCAACTTTATATTTTTTTATTTACTTATTTTATCTTATATTTTGGGGGGGGGGGGGTGGAATGTACAGCTTCTATCGTACATTGTCAAGTTAATAGGTTGTGCCTAATTACTGTCATCTGGTCGAATCAGTGACCCAGTGGTCGGGGCATTTGGCGGCGGCGAGGTTTTGTCTATAATACAACCTCATAGTGCTGGAATGAGATGCAAAACCTAAACGCCCTCCCACCCCCAAATACACATAAAATAAATTCCTCACATCTTCAGTTTGAGTTTGAAAAAAGCACGTGGACACGACCCCAGTCACATTGTGCTAGGAAGAAACAAGACGATAACCAGAATACTACAGAACGATATGACAGAAGGAGACGCTACGAGAAACGTCCATCAACCATTCGATTATCAACTGACAACTAACCACGAACCCCAACGATTAAACATAGCTAAAAAAAAAAAAATCCTCGATACTTCTATTTTTTGTATCGAATCATGTTAACCGGGCAATCCATTCCGCACGGCCCATTGGTGTGTAATCGTGCGCACTCAAATTGTGACACTGAGTTCACGTCAAAGGTTCCTGCTGTGACCTTGCAGTGTGAGCAATGCATGACGTGCTCTAAATTGAAAAATCCAGACGGGGCGCAAGGCGCTTTATTTGGCTACACACGGCGTTCACAGGCGGCATTTTCCTGGAAATAACAGGCCCAGGTTTTTGGCGTTGTACAAAGTCGTTGGCGTGCTCTTCCGTAATGATTACACGAGATAATATTATAGAATGAGTATTTGCTGTCGTTTTTGGTGTGATATCTGCACTGTGTCCGTTTCTCTACAGTGTTCGAACTGAAAGGGGGGGGGGGGGAGAGAGACAGAGAAACAGAGAGAAAGAGGGTGGGTGAGGGAGCGAACGAGAGAAAGGGAGAGGGAAAGATGGGGAAAAGGGGGAGAAACTGAGACAGAGTGAGAGAGTTTGAGTGTGTGTGCATGTGTATGTCAGACAGATGTGTTAACAAGTCTGTATAGGTGTGTAAGCGCATCCATGTACGAGTGTAGAACGAGGGCCCTTTCATTCTGTCCCCGAGTTCAGTGAAGTCCAGTGTTTGATCAAACGCCGCCCCCCGCAGCGCCGCCCATTTCATAACCAAACACTGCACAGTTGTCACGCTAATTGTCCATCCAGCAGTGATCAAACAAACACGTAGACGCACACATAACCTGTCCTCCTCTTGGAAAAAGGCTTAATTCGATTTTTTGGCGAGAATATGATTTTTGCATCAAGTTCTCTGCAGGACCGTGGCGCATATCAAAAATGGTATCTTGTACTGGTGTGAAAATAAAGCAATTGGATCAGACAGGAACAATAAAAAGAAATATTCAAAATGGTCTACGTGGGTTTCCATATTATGTTTAGGATACAAAAAATGGACAGAAGGTACGAAACTTTGAAGGCAAAATAATAATAATAATAAAAGTAATAATAATAATAATATAAACATGGAAAATGCATTCTACAAGCAAATTAAGTTGTACCACTTCCCTCCGGTCTTCTCAAAATGCGGTTTGTTTGGTTGTTTTTTTTTCATTTCATTTTCTTTGCAAATCTGAAAATACCTTGCTAGACCACTATTCCTGAATAATATGAGCCAAAAGACAATTCTTCTGAAAATCATTAAAACCTTGTAACGAGGTTAGTAACTCCCATAGAAGGACTTCTTTAAACTTCCAATCAGGATCGATGACTTAAATTACTGCCCGCCTGCTATGGAAGCACAATTTCAAAAGCGAATCAATTTATTTTTTTTTGGTCTGTTTTAGTGTGAACTGTGAGATGTGGACTGTAGAATTGAACGGGGCCTCGCACATTGGCGAGACTCAAACAAGTCTGTGTCACTAGTTCATGGGGCGGGTTGAAACTGTCTTGCGTGAGCTGGAGGAATGAAAGACCTTACGCACTGAGACAACACAGACTAGACTCAGTGGGCGCCACATGTCTAAACTATCGTATCGCCAGTTTATGTTTTCAAACATCCCAAAGTTTTATTTAAAGTAACCCGTGTTTTAAGTGAATTGCGGTACGTGCGTGCATTTCCGGATCCGCAGCAAAGAAAAGAATACAGAACAGTATCACTTGACATGGCAGCAATCGAACTACACCACACCGAATCTCACATTTCACAGTCCGATGGGGAAAGGTAGGGAAGGGGTGTGGAAGGGGGAAGGGTAGGGTGGGGAAGAAGAGGAGGAGAGTGGGGAGGCAAGGGGGGCCGGGGGGAAGGGTGAGGTGGTCTGCTTTGTTAATGAAACGGCATCAACATTACACTTCCAGCCAGCAAAAATGAGGAAAAAAAACACAACTGAAAGAGCCGGTCTTTACCGTAATGAAATTGAACCCCAGCATTCTGCAACATACCGATACAAAAGAATTCTGAGGTGAGTGTCCTTTTTTTTCCCGAAAACAATACCCCTTCTTCCCCCCCCCCCCCACCCCTCTCTCTCTCTTTTGTCATTTGGGACTCATTCATTTCTTTTAATTTCACGACAATTGTTTTCTGTATAAAATGAGTTTGGAGGGGGGGGGGGGGTTGAATACTCATCAGGGACACATGCAGTTATCAACCACCCCATTACGCAATTGGCATGCGAATTCCAGAATACAATTTAGTGCTATCTCCCTCACCCCAAAATGTCCGCTACACCGGATGCGTAAGTAGTACAGTGGGAGGCTAGTTGTGTTCATCTCAGGCTTTTGTTGCCTGAAGCGCGCAGCGTTCAAATCCCCAAAGGACAGCGGCTGATTTGATTTATCAATTGCAGACATGAAAAATGTAAAGGTGGAAGTTTGGGGCAAATTTGAAACAATTCGAGATATGGTGGGTTGTGTTTGTTACTGGGCAAGAAGGATTCAGTCGCAGGTCATTGGCACATCGCGGGTATAGAGCAAAATTGTTGTAGCTCCAGTGATATGAATTGGGGTTCATAATGGCAATACTGTAATAATGACAAACTGCTTCTTGCAATTTTTTCGTTATTCCGCTATCTTCAACCAGTTCCAAGTTACAGAGAAGCAGTATTATTGTATCTCCCTTAAAAATGCTATCACTGAGACCAATATTGTGGTATTTCCGAGTAAGCTCCCATTATTCATTATTATCACTGGAGATACAACAATTTTGCTCTATACCCGCGACATTATAGATTAGACAGAACCAACAGAGAAGTTGTAGGGCCATAGCCTGTATTCCCTCTAACCCTTAGAAGACGACAGGGCCGATGATCAGCCCAAGCATTTTACAGTGAAAAGGGCGATGGAGCGAGTGTCATGGTCTTGTAGCCAACCAGAATGCTTGTTTCATAAAATCTACAGATCTGGACATATCAATGGTGGATCTTCCTGTTGTAAAAACATTACTGTTTTTTGTCCTGTGAACCCGTGTCTTTCCAGAACAGGTACCATCCAATACTCCCAGTGTCCAAAGGGTTATGCTGTGTGCCTGTGCAAATAGCGCATCAAGGAAATTCAAGTGTGCACGAAAGGCTGGTAATCTAAAACAATGTGGCAAAGTGCACATTAAGACTTTTTATTTGCACACTGACGAAAAAAAAAAAGTTAGAGGGAACATTAATTTGGCCACAACATGATTTGCCACTTCCTGGTTCTGTCTGAAAAAACCCAGTCACAGCTAAGCAGTCCATTGGTCTTGGTGCTAATTTACC
>OZ007580.1:40965884-40968384 GCA_963931925.1 Onchidella celtica | reverse complement strand
CCTGGCCTCATCCCCACTCTCCCCTGGTCCCCAAAAAGTACAACCGTATGGTGAATGTCCACGATAGTAAGTTAACGTTCCACAACATTAAGTACCACTTTACATGGATTACTTGACTGATTCATAAGAAACGTGATTTTTATCAAATCCAAAAACTTACTCTGCTGAAAGCAAATCAATAAAGACAGATTCAGTCCACTGCCATCATTGAAATACTGTTGTTAGGAGAGCGTAGTATTGTACATAGTAAGCTATAGAAGACCAGTGAAAATAACTTAGTATTTTCTCTATTCGGCTTTGTAACTGACTACGGTCCCCTAACCACAGCCCAGACTTGAAAAGCGTATGTACGCTCCCTCAGAACGCCGCCATTTCCGAGTAAACACTGTCAGGAATCACTACGTCAATCTGATGTAAATTTGTACTGGATTTTCCGTAGATTTGGTAGGATCACCTTACGGAAGGATTCCTTACATTACACCGACGTCGGAGTGACGTCGTAAGCAGCAGGTGTACGCAGGAACTATGTCATTCTTATGTACAAATTTGACGTCAATCCTACGCGTCGCATTTCAGTACGGTTGCTGGCTGGATACGTACTGTACGGGTGGCCTTTACTTTGAACCCTCTCTAGTACAGAGAGCTCTGTTCAGTATCCAAGAACCCATGCAATTTCGCACATTTATCCAAAGGTCGGGCCCATCAACTTCGTCAAAAACAAAAAAAGTCCACGAAAAGACTTAAATCAAACCCGACAGCTAGGAGAATTTCAGCCGGAACTTTTTTACGTGCCATCATTTTGGTCAGGATCACCGTAACCTCATAATGGAGCCCGATGGTGCGTGAATTAACACTCCGGGTCGATTTTATGGTTCTTTGTGTTTGGACCCCTTGTACACATGTTCATCTCATCTGGCACGGCAGTTATTGTTATGATCCTCTCTGGAATTTTCAACCTCGTCCTTTTCTCTCTTTTTTAGCTTCCTGTCAATTCTGCCCTCGACACAAAGCTCGGGGTGTGAAAAAAAGATGAGGATGCCAAAGCTAAAAAAAAACCTGTCCGACTGGCCGGCGCCATCGTGATCACCATAGGGCACGGAGCCTGTCATTTGCTGATGTGCTGTCTATGGCAGGGGGGAATCTCTCTCTCTCTCTCTCTCTCTCTCTCTCTCTCTCTCTCTCTCACTCTCCCTAAAAATACGACAGACTTTTGTTCCATGTTCCAGCTGCACCCACAGCTCTCTCTCTCTCTCTCTCTCTCTCTCTCTCTCTCTCTCTCTCACTCTCCCTAAAAATACGACAGACTTTTGTTCCATGTTCCAGCTGCACCCACAGAGTTGTGTCCTTTTCAAGATGTGCCCTTTTTACATGCACTCTCTCTCTGTCTCCCTCTCTCTCTCTTTCTCTCTCTCTCTCTCTTTCTCTCTCTCTCTCTCTCTCTCTCTCTCTCTCTCAAAGTATAAAAGACTGGTTCTATAGACATATTCTCATAATTATGTTACAGCTGCTTCCGTAAAGCTGTATCCCTTTCAAGGTTTGCCCTTTCTGCATTCTCTCTCTCTCTCACACACACACACACACACACACTCGCACATATTACGCATATAGTCGCGCTCCAGCTATCTATCTATCTATCCTTATCAATCTATCTATCTATCTATCTATCTATCTATCTATCTATCTATCTATCTATCTATCTATCTATCTGTCTGTCTGTCTATCTGTCTATTTGTCTACCTACCTACCTGTCTGTCTGTCTATCTATCTATCTATCTACCTGTCTGTCTGTCTGTCTATCTATCTATCTATTAAATGAAATCAAAGAATCTCTCTCTCTCTCTCTCTCTCTCTCTCTCTCTCTCTCTCTCTCTTAGTCTCCTCACCTTTCTACTTTCATCTAAACCAACCCATATGTGAGTGTGCATGAGAAAACCCACAATATGTCGAAAATATGACATTTTGAGTTCTGTACATATAATAAAAGACAAGACATTCCTGATAAATTGAAGTCAGTGACACCCCTAAAACAAGATTTTGAGAAAACGGCACTTAATCCCAAAAGTGGCAATAGCTAATTGACCCATTAATATTGGAGTGATTGCTGTTAGGAGACCGTAGTCTAATAACTAAGCCAATATAGAGATCATAGTGAGTAGTGTTCACTGCTCATCTACAGTTTACACTGTAACATGCCACGGTCCCCTAAACAACAGCCAAGTCGGAAATTTTTGGATCTTGTTAGGAGACCGTAGCCTAATTACAAAGCCTTTATAGAGATCATAGTGAGTAGTGTTCACTGCTCGTTTACAGTTTCTGCTGTAACATGCCACGGTCCCCTAAACAACAGCCAAGTTGGAAGTTTGTGTCGGACCCATATTTTCACTTCAAAGCCGTTTTTCTCAAAATCAGCTCTTTCGACATATTGTGGGTTTTCTCATGCACACTCACATAATTACGTTGCAGCCTCCCACTGCATTTTCTCTCTCTTTCCCCCCCCCCC
>OZ007580.1:40935884-40960884 GCA_963931925.1 Onchidella celtica | reverse complement strand
AACGTGCAACACAGTGATTTACGTCGGTGATTCTCATAGTGTGGATGGCGAAGCCCTCGAGACTGTGGCGAGGGGTTTGAGTGTGAGCATTAAGAAAGCACGTCGGCGCGATAACGGTTAGATTTATACTATTAAGCCAGGGAGAAGCAATAAGACAGACAATAAGTACATCCAGAGGTATTTGCCATGGTGTTGTATGCGACATTTTACCGATTTTCAGGTTTTTGTCATGAAAATGGTTCTCACTCCTAATTTTACTGTGAACAAATTGTAATATGGGTGTATTTTTTGTGGGCATTTTTATGCAAGTTTCGATTTTGAGGCATATTGAATAAAACCCTGATTTTACTAAACTCTTCACACTTTCAAGTCTCATCTTCTCGCAAAGGCCAAAAATCCACAAACAAAAACATGGAAAATACCCGACGATATAGAAGAATGATAAGACAGAAGAATAGCCTATAGCCCTACCAGAATGGCCTGTCAACTACCCGCCATAAAAATCCGAAGCTCTGACTTGAGTTTGATGAAAACACGAAGACACGATAACGGCCAGACTGTACTTGGAATAAGCAAGACGAATGTTTAGGTCTTTATATCAGGAGGTTCGCTGCCCTTGGCATTTACACCTCACTTTTTTTGTTGTAGGTAGGGATTAGTTTTTTTAGAATTTTGCCCGGGCAGCGGCCTTGATCGGCCTGCTCTTCTCGATTTCCAACTGCCAAGGTATCTTTAACGTGCGCAACACACACATGGGCCTTCCAAATTTTTCGCCCTTATCCGAGAAGACTAGGTGCTCGGTCCGACCTACCATAGGACCAGGGACAGAAAAATATGGGGAAAATCCCCAAATTCCAACATGCCTACACCGACCGGGATTCGAGCCCTGTACCTTCGGCACGAGAGGCAAGCACCTCTAGACCACTGTGTCCCGCGAATAAAAAAGACGACAGACAGAAATATTCTAGCAGAATGACAGGGCAGAAGGAGATCCTTCGAAAGTGAACTTCTCAAGGTTTCTTTCTTTTTTTTTTCTTTTTTTTCTTACTCTTTTTTTTTCTTTCTTTCTTTCCAGAACTGCCCACCAGCCACCTGCCGAGTGGCTTGAAGTCAAGCTTATGATGAGCTTAGATGGGGGGAGTGTGTGTATGTGTTTGTATGCGTGTGTGTATATGGAAGGGAGGGAGGAGAGGTCAAAATCGCCCAAATCGAACTTGCGCACATTACGGATGGAGCAATTTAAAAACGAATCAAGAAACTCACATGCACATAGCAGCATTTACACTACACCCCTCAAGCCTCACAGCTGCTGCTGCTGGACTAAACATTTCCCGGCCTCATTGCGTCACAACCAGGCAACCTGTCCCTCGTTTTTAACGAATATATTTACATTTCCGCATAAAATGAAAAGCAGGTCTTGCAAATGCTAGGGATACGTCTGGCATAGAGGAGCAAAGCTTTGCATGGCCCTGTCCTATCATGCAGCTGCGCAAAGGAGAAGGGTCAAATGTTAAAGGAGAGAAAAAAAAACTGCTTCACTTGAAATATGTCTGTTCCTTACTTTAAATACATCCTAGTTACATAGTAATTAAACATTGAAAATATTCTCTCTCTCTCTCTCTCTCTCTCTCTCTCTTTCTCTGTCACTATCTCTCTCTCTCTCTCTGTCTCTCTCTCTTTCTCTGTCACTCTCTCTCTCTCTCTCTCTGTCACTCTCTCTCACACACACACACAAACGCTCTCTCCCTTTCTCTCACACATACACACTCTCTCTTCCTCTCTCTCTCACACACACTCTCTCTCCCTCTCACACACACATCTCTCTTACAATCTCTCTCTCACACACACACAATTTCTCTCTCTCACACATACTCTCTCCCTCTCTCTCACACACACACACTCTCTCCCACTCTTTCTCTCCCTCTCTCTCTCTCTCCCTTACATTCTCTCCCTCTCTTACACAAATACAAGCTCTCTCTCTCTCTCTCTCTCTCTCTCTCTCAGCAATAAAAATAACAAAATTCTTGGAAATACGAAAAATGCAGGGGGAAAAGGGGCGGGGAAGAGATGAAAGAAATGAACACGATGACGACCCTACTGAGAGAGAAATTAACAACCGAAGTAATCAAGCTTGAGGAAATGAAATTGTAAAAATGAAATGACAGAAAGTGTGCAGACCACACGGAGAAGTTTGAGTTCAGACACAGCACGCTGACGCCATAACGGTCACATGGTGTTGGAAAAAAAACAGGACGATAGCTGACACAATATAACGGTACACTAGCATAGAAAGAGACTCGACCAGATGCGACCTGAAGAGCCACCCGTCCAGATAAAGGAAAAGAGGAAGTAAAAGCAGAACATAACAAACACATACGAGCCAAAAACTGATTGACAAAAAAAGGTTTTTAAAAGACGGCAGAGGCGGAAGTCGGGGGGGGGGGGGGGCTCACACAGAAGATGCAAAGGATGGCAGCTTCACGTTATAAGACTAAACATCCTCTCAAAATGGGACAAACATGACGTGAAACCTGCACGCTCACATTGCCATGTTTAATATGTGGTCTGTACTGCACTTTGAATGGGAGGTCTGAAGACGGACATGGTACAGGATATTTGTTAGGAACCATTCAGCTTATCTATCTGTCTATCTATCTATCTATCTATCTATCTATCTATCTATTCCTCTTATGCTGTCCACCACACAAACACACATACACACACACACACATACACACACACAAGAAACATGCGTGGATTGACAAAGCAGAGAAAAAGAGAGACACAGAGAGAGAGAGAGAGTGAACCTTCTCTATACTTGAAATCGGAATTCTTAAGACAAACATGGGAGAATAATAAGCAAGTGTTTAACTCCCACCCCCAGTTCCTCCTCAAACTTCAAACACAGGCCTTATTTCTTCTCCCCCCCCCCCTCCCACACACACACACACCCGCTCCTCCCAATCCAACCCCAAATGTGAACTCATAATAAATAATATTATATTGACATAAGTTTATTAAAATGAGTAAATGAAGTAAGCACCATTTACCACCTGCCCCGCCCACCTCCATTCAGCCAGTACCCTCAGTATCCATGTCCTACACACTCAACCCCCCCCCACCCCCCAAATCCCAAACCAGCCCCCCTTCCCCGGCCCCCCCCCACCCACCCAACATCCACCACCACAGCCAATGGAGTAACGCCAACTCATCAATAAACCGCATTCAAGGGCATCAATAGTTTTCAACTTGCCAACACTGGCGGTTCTCTTCCCCCCTTACAATCAATGTCCCGGTGGCGACGTCAGGAATCTCCTTCAGGCTAATTCAGTCCAATGGTCTCCCCAATTCTTCCAACAAAATACTTTCACACGTCTCTATTGAGAGACGGAAATGTTTGGGGGAAAGTTCGACCGGCAACAAATCCATGCACAGATTTCAGATCACCAACCATGGGATTACAAGAAGATTTAGGTTCACAGGCAGAAAAACAAAGAAAGAAAGAAAGATAAAAAAGATAGAAAAAAAAAGAGAAAAAGAGATTTCTATTACCGACAAATCATGGATGTCTACGTATGTGTCCAGAGACTGAAAGGGAAGAAGAGAGAAAAAAAAGAAAGAAGAAAGAACGAAAGAAAGAAAAGGAAGACAGAGGATCACAGACACAAAGAAAAGAAAAAAGAAAGAAGAACGGCAGAGAGAAAGAAAGGAAGAAAGAAAGAATATAAAAAAACAGAAGGAACGAAGGACGGCAGAGAGAGAAAAAAAAGGAAGAATAAAAGATGAACGGGAAAATAAAAGAAAAACAGAAGGAAAAAGGGACGACAGAGAGAAAGAAAGGAAGAAAGAACGAATGAAAGAAGAAGGAGAAAATGAAAGAAAGACAGAAGGAAAAAAAGACGACAGAGAGAAAGAAAGAAGAAAGCAAAGATATGAGGTCTACAAACAGAGATGGAATGAATGTTTATGTCGACAGACTGAAAAAAAACAAAAAAGACTGACAGTATGACGAAAGAAATGCCCTGAGACATTCACTTTGGACTTTTTTGTGAAAATTTCCATCATCTGCTATACAAAGTGGAACATGTTTCTTACGTGGCTTTCTGAAGACAACATTCCTGCATGTACCGGCTAATGTTTTTTGCAAGGATTGTGTAAACTGATGTCACATTATCGAGTGTTCTGGATTTTCCAAGTTGTTTTAGTGTTGTTTTTTTTCGAGATATTGAATAGCATGGATGTACCGGGTCCGAACGGGTTTCGAACCTACGACCTCTCCCATCCAGGTTAAGATTTCTATTCACCAAGCCGCTTCCCGAATGCGCTAAATAGCACTGTTGCCACGATCAATGCTTTAATAAGCCCGGCACTTTTGACAACAGTTCATATCAAGACATCGCATACATCAAATTTTATTGCATCACATGGCTCAGTTGGTAGAGCGCTTGATTGTGAATTAGCTGATGATCATGCGGTTCGACCCCTTGAGGATATCATTATTTCTGTCTTCTTTTTAAAATTGATGCACTTTCCTTCTCTCAGATTAAATTTTTTTTCTATGTCAATTCTCGGAACGGTGATAAGCTATCTCGTTCGCTAAGATGGGATATGAAAGTTTGTTGTTGGTGATGATGAAGAAACGACGACGATCATGGTGATGATAATGACAATGATGCTGACGACGACGACGACAATGATGATGATGATAGCAACGATGATGAAGATCATGATGATAGCGATGATAATGATAGCGATGATTGATGATGATGATGATGATGATAGCGATGGTGATGATGATGATTGTACTGATAATTGAGTCACACAAGGCGATGTGGCAACTTGTATAAACCTGGCAATGAGGAGCGCCAACGGCAAGCACTTGATGACCAACATGGCGGACAGACAACACGTGTCACGGCTAGAGTAGAAAGAATACGCCCTATAAATCCTGTACAACACAATGATGATGATGATGGTGATTGATGATGACAATGATGATGATTGATGATGATGATAATGACAATGAAAGCGATGATGATGATGATGACAATAAGATAACATATTGCTGATCTCAAAGAAAACGAAAACTGAGTATGCCCTATAATAAAAATCCCCGACCTTAAACCCAATTTCGACGCTGTCGGTCACCGCTGTAAAAGCATGTGTAACTTCCAGATGCCTAGCGGTTCGGCTACGTAAAAACCTCGGAAATAACGGATCAATACTTACACACGCTTTTAACGACGTAGCCCCACCAAAACCTCCCCCTTGTGACTCCATCACCATCCATCTCTGTTTAACTCTAACATTCCCAGACCCTAGGACGCGCCAAACTGACGTGTATATGCTTAACCCTTTTAAACGTCTACCAAATCTTAATAAATCACATATCTTTACAGCCGCCCTGAACTCAAATGTAACAGCGCATGCGATCTATCTTATTAAGACATGGCTCGTGTCTACATCTTTCCATAACTTTTGACTGAATCGAATTGTAATTTTTTTTAATCATACTGACAGGACTTTCATTAGAAGCCATACATATGGAAGGTAAGCTCCACTTACGTTAATCTTTCTATACCCTCCCCCACCCACACCCAACCCCCAATCGCCAATCTCCTTCCTCGCGTATGCTTTTGATACGCTTAGTCTCAATTTCTTTTCCCCATCCTGTACAAACGTACGGCCATTAGAAAAGTGAATGTCCATGGTTAAGCCTTAATGTTTGAAAATTGTAAGTGGCACTTTGCAAGAACAAAGTGATTGTTTCATTGGAGACATGATTTTCATCAGCTACAGGCTAAAAATCATAATTTACGGGGGGAAAAAAATTAAACAAAACCGATCGTTTTAATTCATTGCCATAACCGAAAAGCGTACGAATGCTCTCCAGACCTCAGACACCCTTCCCTCCCCCCCCCCCCCCCAAAGTACGCTTTTCGTATGCTGGAGGCAACACTCTCATCTTCCGAGCCTATTTCATATGTTGCTCAGTGTTACCATCTGCTATTGCCCTATTGTACTATTATCTCTGGTCTTAATGAGGACAAACTGAACGTTAAACTGTGCACTCGGGGGGGAAAAGTACCAAACATTTTTTTGTTGAGGAGTACTTCTTCAGGTAAGAAAGAAAAAAGTGACATAGGGTGTCAGTTAAGACATAATCTAGTGTCAATTAAGATACCTTCAACATGTATGACTACAATTATTGAAGAGAACAGAATTATTTCGGCTATCGCATGCATTCAAACAGATGGCCGTTATGGGTCAGGCACCGATGACAGCGCAGTTCAATAGAGTTGCCAACAACATTAAGTAGTTCATTTGTGCATACATTTTTGTTGTTGTTGTTGTTTGAGACACCCTGTAACGTGACACAATAGAAACAGACGTGGATCATCTGTTTCTATTGTGTTATACTGCATTGTTAAGTACTGCATCATGTGGTGTTGTTCTATACAGCACTGAATTCACTCACCGCACTGTATTGAGGAGCATTCACGTTCCTGACTTTTATGACTGTTATTGGGTCTTGCGGTAGTTTGTGACATAAAGTTGCTTCATATCGTAGCCTGTTAGTCATTTTATTTCCTTTACAGTATCATCTAAATGACATACACTGCACGAATGTATTCTATGAAAAGCGCATAAACAACTTTATTACATACATGTGTTTGTATACACTCATATCATTACATATTACATGACATTTATCATTCTCTCTGTCTCTCTCTCTCTCTCTCTCTCTCTCTCTCTCTCTCTGTCTGTCTCTCTCTCTCTCTCTCTCTCTCTCTCTCTCTCTCCCTCTCTCTCTCTCTCTCTCTCTCTCGCCTGTGTCAACATTGAATAATCGCTACCTTGGTTCCTGCTTCTTCTTTCTCCATTTTCTGAAAAACTGGAGATCTTTTAGTATATAGAAGAGCTATAACAAACACACTTTGACACTTGTTTAAAATGCGGTGTGGCACTGATCAAGCTGTGTTCACAGTTCTGATTTATTCTAACACCTTATAATACTAAAGCTGTTACAGTTGAACGTCCAATTTCTCTGTTGCACAAAACGTGGGGTTGGAACAAACAAGAGCTCAGGTCATCATTTAACGCTAATCCACAGTCGGGTGATTTTAATGAGAGAGTGTGTCCAGGTGTATTATATATGTGTATGTTATTGTGGTACGTGCATAAATCATCTAGAGATGAATGCTAAAACGTACAACCAACTAGTGTGATAGAAAAACAAAATGGAAACAACAAGTGATACCACACAAACAAACAAAACCGCTCGAGCACAGAGACAAACAGACAGACAGTGGACATAACAAGGAACCGGACACGCAAAAAGTATTCAATCAGAGAGACAGACAGACGGACAGTGGAAATAGCTATGGAAACGACAGATGAAACCCATTCAGTAGAGAGACAGACAGACAGACCGACGGACAGACAGACTGACTGAGAGACAAACAGACAGACAGTGGAAATGGGAAAAACTACATACAAAAAGCATTCAGTGGAGAGACAGACAGGAAAACTGAAAGACAGACAGACAAACAGACAGACTACCTGAGACACAAATAGACAGACAGACTACCTGAGAGACAAATAGACAGACAGTAAAGGAAAAAAAGAAACGAAAAGAGACACGTAAGACAGATATAATCACAAACAACACTCAAAACCTAAAAAAACCTAAAAAACGACAAACAGGTAACCGCATGAAGTGATTCAGAGAAAAGACAGACAAACAAACACTGGGAAAGACAGACATGAAAGGTACCATGCACATTCTGCAACATTCATCCTACCTCCCTTGAGATCACAGCAGATTTTCTACTCTGCTTTTTTCCTTTCTTTCCCAATCCTGCCCCGAGATAATTTTGTTCATCGACCCTCACCAATCAGATCATCACAGGAAATTATCGGAAAATGTTCAAATGTTCAAATGGTTTTAAATGCCCTGACCCAGGGATCTCAGAAAATATCAATAGTACTTTAGGGAGATTGAAGGCTCTTTTTTCAATGCCCGGTAAATTGAGGCTCGTTAAAGCTCGGTGTCGCCGATCTTCAAAATTTGACAGGGGCGACTCGTGGTGATTCGGGGTGTTCTACTCTCGATGACAATGCCGAGGGCCCAAATAGTACCGAGGGAAACCAAGGGATAAAGAAACAATGTATCTTATGCATGAGCATAATTAGTAACACATTACTTTGTCGGTTTATTTTAACTGAACTCTACAATAGAATTTTATGTTTCAATTCACGTCATAGACTTTGTGCGCCTACTAAATTTTGAATTTTATTTCTTTTTACGTCAGACATTCCACGGCCACAATTGCTAAGTTTGTTTCTTTCTCCTATGAATTTCAATTCTTTTTTCAGGATTACAACTAACCTTTCCAAGTGCACGCTAAACTGCCATGCACTGGCTTGGGGGCGGGACTTGCAGCCAACACCACAATTATGGGGTGACGCACGTGAATTAAACCAATAAGATATTTTCTATTAAAAAACCCATTGTTATTCTATCAGTTCTTTCATTCCATCAATACCCTACATCATACCAAAGATACTACAATCCAGTATCTTTGATCATACTAAATGGGAAACCAAAGGAAATATAGGGACTTTTCGACAGTTTATTATATTTGTCCAAGAACACAATTTCCAAAACAAAACTCTCATTACATTCAGTCGAAAGAAGGGTGAAAAAATAAAATAAAATAACATAACGATAATATAAAATGAAATAAATCATAGAAAAATATAATAAAATATAGTAACAAAAATAATAAAATAAAATAAACAAAATAGAATCGAAATAAAATAAAAATAACCGAAAAATACATACGATAGAAAAAAATAACATAACAAAAATTAAGTTTAAAACAAACAAAAAAAGGGAGAAAAATACAAGCCAACTTGTAATTTTAAATAATTTATTTTAAAAAATTAAAATACAAACTAGATCAGTCTTGATAATTCTGAAAAAGAATAGAATTGTATAACAAAATAAATAAATAAATAAATAAATAAATAAATCTGCAATCTACATTTCTTCTTGACCTATGATCTATCGGCATGCTAACATAGAGGAGAGATCTCTCTTAACCTCCGCTTCAGCCCGCACTTCTTCCTCCCCTATTCCTGCTGCATCCAATTTTCCATACATGATTAATTGAGTAGAGCTACATGTGCCAACGCGTTTTTTTTTCCCACAGTGTTCAAAGGATGGAATCATTTTATGACGTCTATAAAATCTGTGCACTGCTAATAACTTGCATGCCTTTAGTTTACAGAGATGAAAAGGCAATCTCTAAAACGCCTTATAGTGCTAATTTATTCAAGGATGGAAAGAGGAGGGGGGTGGGTGGGGGATGAAGGGGGATGGGGGTGGGGGTGTTTTAAAAAATGAACGAAAAATTTCATTAATCTAATATTCGTTCAGGATATCAGAAGTAATCGACACCAAAGGTGAAAGAGTGCAGAATGTCTTGGTGGGACTTTAGAATCGTATTAAACTTTGTAGTGGGTAGTGGTAGTAATATTGGAGGAATCGAAACTTATCAATGTCACGATACCAACTGAAGACTAGATTATGGGGACCAAAAAAAAAAAGTCATTCTAGTTACAAAAAAAACGATTTTCGCTTTTATCCCTCCTGTGTACGAGCTTGATTCAGCAGCCTGGTTTCTGTGAAACCAAAGTTTGTAGAAAAAGAAAAAAAAAACTGTAAAAAACAAAATTATTACAAAGAGAGAAGCTGTGGACTTTCAACCTTTCCATTTTCACAGTTTGGCTTTTGTTTGTTTGTTTTGTCTTTTTCAACTAGGGTTGAGACAGGGAGAAAGAGGGAGACAGTGGGAGAGAAAGAGAGAGGGGGGGGGAAGGGAGGGAGAGAAACAAAGGGGCTATACTGCGAGAGAGAATACTGGGGGGAGGGGGCGGGGGTGACAAACAGACAAAGAGAAAGTGAGAATGAAAGACAGAGAAGGAGACATAGTCAAAAAGACAAAGAGAGAGAGTCAAGTGGGAGGACACTGGTTGGAGGGGGGGGGTAGGGAAGAGAGAATGAGGGGGAGGAAGACAGATAGACATGCACCCAGAGACAGACGAAACAGACAAACAGAGACAGAAAGAGAGAAAGAAAAAGAGGAGAGTGAGAGAGAGAAGGAGAGAGAAACAAAGCCACACACACACACACACAGAGAAAGAGAAGTACAGATAAGTATCGATATCCACATCTTAGTATTCATCTCCAACCACCGGGCGCCTTACCGTCTTCAGCGGCCATCAGCAATTGCATGTGCCCAGACCAGTAGCCATTACACTCATGCCACACCAGGTCTGTAACCCCACCCCCCCCCCCCCCGGGCCACGTGCACAGATTTTCAGTTCAAGTGTGATTAAGCCCGGTGTGCGCGTGTGCGATCAGGCTGCCAAAAGGACATGAAATCGTCTCAATATACAGTAAAAGGTCGTATGTTTCCGAGCGGAGTTTTAGTAAGAGTTCTGTGAAGGAACAATTTCTAACTCTAAACCTAACTCTACACTCTTTTTCCTCTCTCTCTCTCTCTCTCTCTCTCTCTCTCTCTCTCTCTCTCTATCATTAAACAATGCCGTAACCAGCGGATCAACGTAGGAACGACGTCATTCCTATGTGCAAATGCGATAACAACCCTACATGTTGAATATCCGTAAGATTGTGGGCTGGGATGATACCAGCATGCCAACAAAATGTATAACGTACAGCCGCCTAGTCAAACGTACTGGACACGTCTTAAGTCAAAACGAGGCAGAATTTTGAAAATAAAAAAAAAAAAACCAACAGACGGAAATGAAGGAGAATGAAAGAAAAACTTTAAACAAAAAAAATCACTCATTCTCTTCCTTGTCCTGAGAAAAGTAAAGATTTCTAGACTTACAGCATTTTTGCACGAAATATTACAAGAACGACAACCCGAACCCATTTCGGTCTGGGCTCTTAAGCTCCCTTGTCTGTCAAATAAAATCTTGTTCAGCCACAGACAAGTTAAAATTCTAGATGTCTAAGGCTTGAACATGGCTGTACAGCAAGCAGCATTTGGCTGCTGGGGCTATCTGACGTAAGCACTACAAAACATGGACGCTTGCTCCATCTTCTGAGACGACCACGTTTTGTGTCAAATCCGGGTAAATGAAAATCCTAAGTATTATGTATGTTAACTCTGCCAAAGGGGATATCCATGTTTGTGCAAAGGCATTCTCAGAATGTGTGAGTGGATCTGGCGAAATCGGGCTAAATGTGAAATGTTCATACCTCTGTAAAAAAAAAAAAAATATATATATATATTTCTAAGATGATTTCAAGCAAAATATTTGAACGAAATGCAGAAAAATGGCCAATCTTTCATTTTTATAGGCAAATCTGAATTTCCATCGCAAAAAAATATATATATAAATATATAATAAAAAATCTCCCTTTGGAGTCTCAGGAATTTGGTGTTTCACCGTAACTCATTCCCTACGGAAACTTTTGTGGGTGTCGACGGGAACTCTCAACGCTGTCCAGTTTGAAATCACTCAGTATAAACACAAGACTTGAATACATTGGACATTAGACTAAAGGAAAATCAGTCAACCAGGACGAGAAGTTGGCTTAGATATTAGTGTTGGAAAAATCAGTGTCCACTCAAGCCGAATATTCGGCTTTCCGTAGCGAAGTAAAAATCCGCGAGCCGAATATTCGTCTTACCGTGTCGAATGAGTTAAGCCTGATTCCGCCTGAATCACTCAAATATTTTATGACCTGAGCTGCTATTGAAAAAAGGCTCATAACTCTGTTGATATATTACCGTTTGTAGAGAAACTAAAAGCCTAGGAGCGCACCAGAAGATCATGATCAGCCGACTGATTTGATGGTGACGTCACAATATTGAGTTTCAATGAAACCTCGAGCACAACCTGGACTACTTGGATCTCACTGAAAGTCTGTGTCGTGACGTCATCATCCAACAATAGACGGCCGATCAAGATTGGCCATTGCGTGCCTAGGCTAAAAGTTTGACTTATAGAACCTAAGTAACGAAACAATGATATTGTCAATCTGTTTATCAACGATTGGCTCCTTAATAATAATAACAATAATAATAATAGTCATAATGGAGTACATTTACATAAGGAATCAAAACGGTTTACATGAAATACTAACGAAACATTCTCTCTCTCTCTCTCTCTCTCTCTCTCTCTCTCTCTCTCTCTCTCTCTCTCTCTCTTTCTCTCTCACTGTCTGTCTGTCTGTCTCTCTCTCTCTCCCTCTCTCTTTCTCTCTCATTGTCTGTCTGTCTGTCTCTCTCCCTCTCTCATTATTGTCTCTCGTCCTCTCTCACTGTCTGTCTGTCTCTATCTCGTTCTCTCTCATTCTACCTGTCTATTTCTCTCTCTCTCTCTCATACACACACACACACTCTCTCTCTCTCTAAAAAAAACATGAAAGTGCACAAATGCAAATGACCTAATTTTACGGGAGGTGAAAAAAGACAAACCCTTTTTCTTTAATGTATTCTTTCCTTAAATACATTTTAAGACAAACACTTGAAATATTGCACTCATAGGAGTTCAAGGAATAGGAAACTTTGACAACAAACAGGCCAGTGGCGCAATGAGACAGAATCTGTTCTGCATCTGTTTTGACTCAGTGCATGAGGCCTGTCTTTCCGCCAGCAGACACAAGACAACTTTGACGCGTCCAAACTAGAAAGACAGACCTATTCCAGTCTCGCCAGGCGCCGTTTAACTCCACAGTCCACATTTCACACAGAAACCGAGACAAAACAGCCTTGACTCAGTGCGTCACCAGATTTGAGTTTGAGTTAAGAGACAGCACGACGACACGACGATGGCCATATTATTAAGCTAGGTAGAAGCAAGGCGACAGGCAATATAACAGGATGATAGGACAGAAGGAGAAACTTCCAGGGTAAGTTGTCGCAGCTGTGGGGAAGGCATTTTGTGCGGTTTCGTGCTCGGGGCATTCAAACTAGTTTATACCAACATAAGGGACATCAGTGTATTATTCAGTACAGTGTCACTTTGATCTGGTCTTCCACACAAAAATGTTCACATTCAGTCATGTCTCGACCCGACCTTTGTTCTTCCTTGTTCTAACTCCGTCTCCACTTTGTGACACTGAGGAATTTGACTTTAAACGTCTGCAACTTTAGTATTATCTTATAGAGAGATCTCACCTCCGCCAAATCGCGAAACTAGGTCGCTGCGGTAAACAAGAAATGGAAGAATTGAAAGAGACCTTCTTCGCCAAAGATAGTGTGCATATCTGTTTACTGTGGTTTGTTCATATTTTTGGGCTGACTGAAACTATTTAAAACCGCTTAATGCACAAAACAGATATTGTTTACCGCAGCGACCTACTTTCCCCTCCACGCTAACATTGGTTTCGCAGAGCCTCCCGAGTCTCGCAGTGCAAATCGAGCAATAGTGAAATCTCTCTGTATATACTCTCTAGTATTATGATAAGGAATTAAAATCAATCGGAACTGCGAAACAATTTGATAAGTGCTACATTTTAAACAAGTGTCAAAGTGTGCATTTGTTATACCTTTGGTACATAC
Source organism: Onchidella celtica (assembly GCA_963931925.1). Lineage (NCBI taxonomy): Eukaryota > Metazoa > Mollusca > Gastropoda > Systellommatophora > Onchidiidae > Onchidella > Onchidella celtica. The sequence continues at coordinate 40,947,277 of OZ007580.1, read as the reverse complement.
TAAAAGATCTCCAGTTTTTCAGAGCATGGAAATAGAATACCCAAGAACTCAGGTCGCCATGTTCTTCGGCTTTGAGCTGTGAACTGAGATGACATCCGAGAACACACATCTCATATCAAATAAAAGGCGCGTGTCAATGTTTCGTTAAAATGACATGTAATTTGAACCCATGTTCACATGCATAATTGATGTTCCTATTCATTTGCTAATGAGTTCCTCACACTGGTGAATGTTTGTGCTCTTTCATGTCTCATGGCCCCGCCGTGTTTGATTCACTTCAGCGATGCAACTTGAGCTCGGGTGTGGTTATAATACGAGCTGTGTGTCGAGTGAAGGTTTAGGCGAGGTGGGAGGGTGACAGAGAAAGAAAGACCGAGAATGGAGGAAAAAGGGAAGGAAAGACAGAGGAGGGACCGGAACAGAATGAGAGAGAGAGAGGGGGGAGGAGGAGAGATATGAAAGGAGAGGGAGAGAGAGACAAAGAACTTTGAGAAAGAGAGGAGGATGCGAAAGAGGGAGAGACAAAGAGGAAAAGAGCTAGAGAGCGACACACACATATATACACACATACTCATACAGGCGGGCAGAGAGAGAGATAGAGAGAAAGAGCACGAGGATGTGGTATGGAGAAAAATTAAGACAAAGGACAGCACAAAACAAAGCACAATGGAAAAATGAAAAAAATGGTCGGAAAGGGTTAAGTAGACATCAAAGCGGTGTCGACATAATGAAATAATAATTAAAAAGGTTGGTGTATATGTGAGAGGTTGGGGGAGAAAGACCGGAGAAAGGCGAAGACAGAAAAGGAGGGTGGCAGTCGGAGAGAGAAAGAGAGAGACAGACAGAGAGAGAAAGAGAGAAAGAGTCAGAGAGAGAGCCAGAGAGAAAGCGAGATGGAAGGAGACAGTCGGAGAGGGAGAGAGAAAGGGAGAGAGACAGTCGGAGAGAGAGAGAGAAAGGGAGAGAGACAGACGGAGAGAGAGAGAGAAAGGGAGAGAGACAGTCGGAGAGAGAGAGAGAAAGGGAGAGAGACAGTCGGGGAGAGAGAGAGAAAGGGAGAGAAGCAGTCGGGGAGAGAGAGAGAAAGGGAGAGAGACAGTCGGGGAGAGAGAGAGAAAGGGAGAGAGACAGTCGGGGAGAACGAAGACAGCGAGAGAGAGAAACGGAAAGAGAGTCGGGGAGAGAGAGAGGGGGAGAGAGACAGAAGGAGAAAGAGAGAGAAGGAGAAGGAGAAAGAGAGAGACAGTCGGAGAAAGATAGAGAGAGAGAGACGGGGAGAGATTCTGCAGTGGCTGTTGTCGGCATTAAATGGTAAGTCACAATGCTAGGAATGGACATGGGAAAAACATAAGGGAGGGGGGGGCAATGACGGTCGGAGAATCTGGTAAGTTACACGTAGTCCGTGCACTACTGATGTACGCGGGAGGGGAGGTGGGAGGAGACAGGAGAGACGGAATGGGTGAAAAGTCGGCGGGGATATGGTAAGGGCATCTTGCCCCGTCCACGACAGGGAACCCCGAAGACATTAACTTTTCTTGTGCGATGCTATTAACAAATTGATGCACGCGTGCGTGTCTATCAGTGTGAGTGTGTGTGTGTGTGGACACTGTATACGGTGTGACTACGTTTGAACAGTTCTATATGCGGGTGTGAGGAGAGAGAAAGTGATTGCGATGCTGAGCAATGGCGCAAAGAGCTACAGCATGGGCAATAAAAGCATCGATCGGGAACTGTCTGGAGCACATGCCATGACAAACCTGGCCCGGTTTACTCGGCCTTATATCTGGGCTGGCTCGAGTACCACAAGAACAAAGTACGATACCAAAGTTTATCAAATGTGCCCAAATGGAAATTCAATAAAGCGAAGTAATTATCATTATTATTAATATCATTATTGGACGCCCTATTATCACTGTGTAATAAATATATAATTTAAAAATATGAACTATAAATTATAATTATTATCATTGTTGCTGTTATTGTCATCATTGTTATTGCCATTTTGACATAACAAACCCTAACCCCCTTTGACCCCAACACTTTTGCGCGATAAAAGAAATTCTGACACTCCTCTAAAGAATAGTGGTAGTTGTAGTAGTAGTAGTAGTAATACTGGTAGTAATCGTAGTAGTAGTAGTAGCAGTAATACTAGTAGTAGTCGTAGTAGTGTAGTAGTAGCAGCAGCAGCAGTAGTAGCAGTAGTAATTCAGAGAAAATAATTATCAGGCGAACCAAGCTTGTAGTGCCCAGTTAGTGCTCAGAAAAGCAAAGCGGGAGTGAAAGAAGGAAGAAAGAGAAATGATCAAGATGGGATTAGAACCCGCGACCTCTGCTACGGCACCCGTCGCCTTGCCAGGAAGTAAACAGATCGCTTAACCGTTCGGCCACTCCGTCTCTCCGAACCTTGGTTCGCCTGATAAAATTATTTTCTCGGAATTATTACCTTAGTGCTCTGCATGCCTCCCCCCCCCCCCCGAGCTTCTGTTTACTTCTATTAACTAGTAGCAGTCGTAGTAGTAGTAAAATATTCATACTATTCTTATTCTTATTTTGCACGATTAATTTCAAAGAACAGCGCACGTGTAATAATCATCCTTTTTCTCTTCTCTTTCTCTCCCCCCCCCCCCTTCAAATATTAATAATAACTACACAAATCAACAATCATAATCCATAATTTACCTTCAGCTAAACTAACAATGGTTTAGAAAACCTTTCTGGCTAAAACAAGACAGACAGAAAATTTAAAAAAAAAAAAAAAAGAAATAGACGAAAGAAAGAAAAACGGAGGAAAAAAAAACTGCCTTTTTTTTTTTTTCACCTTTTATCAAGTTGAGATTTACAGCAATGTCCACGAAATAAGGTCTTGTCTGTTTCTGAGGACACTAAGTTCAATGTCTTTTGTACTTGGATTGAAACAGAAGGAAAAGTAGGATATTAATTTTCGTCTCGGGGAAAGGCGGGTCTTTTTTCTTTTTTTTTTTTTCACTGGGAGACCGGGAGGTCCTGGACACATTCATAATGTTAACTCAAGTTTCCAACAAAGGTGGAATTGGACCTTCTAATTCACGTTTTAATTCGTGTGCGTAATTTCAGACTTGACATTATAAGCACATTGACCGAGAAGGTGCTAGTAAATCGTACACCCGAAACCAAATAGCTGTAGAATTACAGCATGTATTAGACAGACAGACACAGACAGACAGATTGGCGGATAGACTGACGGACGGACGAACAGACTAACAGACGGACGGAGGCAAGCGGAAGGGTGGATGATTGGACGAACAGACAGATGGATGGATGGATGGATGGACGGACGGACGGACGGACGGATGGGTTGATGAATGGATGGATAAAATGACGCACGGACGGATGGATGGATGGACAGATGGACAAATGGATAGTCGAATGAACAGAAGAAGGACGAATTTGATCTGACATTTAAGTTTCATGCAAGAAGAATTCAGTGCTACGGTTCAAAAGAGGGTGAAAAAAAAATAATAAAAAAAACTTACTGAGCTTCATTCCCTGACGCAGGTCAGGCACGAAATTGAATACCTTACTTCCTTTAATCAGATCTTTTGAACATTTCTATATTTTGCCAGTGAACCTAAGAAGATTAAGTACCAATTCCATTGCTCCCGCTGATTCTCCCAACCGAACAACCTATTTGCACCTGTACAGACTCCTTGAGGAAACGCATGCCACAATTCTGGCTGCCAATGTAGATGAAATAGATAGAATTTATTGAGCAATATTAAAATTTACTGCCTTCATTTTCCTCCCACAACTCGCAGATTAAATGACATTTTAAGCGAGGCATAACTAACACAACATTGCACTTACATCACACCACGAGTCTGGTGCCGAGGGTCGAAACAATTCGAGGTTGCTTCTTTCTTACGCTTATGATGCAGGAAGTCAAGTCTCTTTTGTGTCTGTTTTGACATAGAGCGCCTGGGCTCTCTTTCAGACAGCTGTCTCGAGACAGTTTCAATGCGCCCGAACCACAGACTAATAAAATACCCAGACTGGATGATCCCATTGTGTGACGTCACAAAACAGCGAAATGTCCGCCATTTTAGGTTTACGGTTGCGACCGACGCTTCAGCATAGCTACAATGCAGCGGTCGCTAAAAGTCCAGACGGTCATCATTTATAACAACAAACAAAAAAAAGCCAGATGTAGACAATAAAATGAAAGGATAGGCAAGTTAATGCATTATTAATACATGTACAACCAATCTTAACAAATAAAAAGAAATTTCTGCTGAAGATAAAACTAGAATCGGAATTTTCCGAGCGGCGGCCATGTTGGTTAAACGGTCACCGCTCGGGAAATTCTGTAAAAAACGACACAGCCCGAAGCTTGTATTTCCAGTCTGATTAATTTATTAGTCTGTGGCCCGAACTAGCGAGACAGACTTGTTTCGGTCTGGCCCATATTCAGGGTCACCTTTTACTCCATAGTTCACATCTCATACTATTACCAAGACTTGACTAAGTGCGCATACAAACATACGGGAACGCAAGAAATCAGAAACTTTCACACGATGGAAAAGGATCAAAATATTACAACATTTTGGCTTACAGATTAACCTTCTGGCGTCCACATCTCTGGGATGTCTTAAGTCAATTCTGAAACAGGTAAGATAAGATTTAAGGCGGTAAAATGTATGTATAAGTGTATATATAAATTTTATTTATCGCAAATAACTTCTGTTCATAAAATGTTCAAAATGTTCAGAAGAAGAAAATATGGGCATTGGGAACCAGACTGAGATGTCACATTGTCTAGGAGGTAATTTCTTTTTTAAATGAGAGAGATAGAGAGAGAGAGAAAGAAAGAGAAACAGACAAAGACAGAGACAGACAGACATACAAACAGAGCATAGACTCAACAGCTCATCAATTTGAATCTGGAAACATGAAATCATCTTTTACAATTTGGCTGATTCAGCGATTTTCTCACATGTCCGATAAAAAAAGATGTGAATTCTGGATTTTGGCAACCTCGGCGGTAATGAGGCATGATTTCCTCTGAACAGCTTATGATTGTGTGTGTGAGAGAGTGGGTATGAGTGTCCCTCGATTTATAGATCTACATTGAATAAAACAAGAATAATAATAAAAATTACAATTAGATTCTCAGCTCCCTTGAGACCGGGCATCGACTTCCCCCTTACAGCCAGGCTATTGCCCCCATGATCTCGGAAGATAACCAGTCGGTGTGCAAATTGCGGCGCGCGTTGTGCATGCATTGAGTAAGCAATGTCATTAAGGCGCAGCGGTTTGTGCTGCACTGTCTGGCGCGGTCACTGACCACATTAGCACTGTGAACATGACACAAGCTTTTTACATGTAGAAAGATGTAGGGTTTTATTGCCTGAAAGCTTCTTTCACGTCTCGCCTTTCTGCCTTTACAGCTTTTCCTTTCTCTTTCTCGCCTTTCTCCTTCAGTTTTTATCCTCCTGGAGGACCAGCGAGTGCAATAATTTTGCAGCAGCCCCGGGATGAAGGATTTTGAGGGTAGGGGTGGGGGGAAATTAAAACAGGGGAATCGGCAAACAGGACGAAACGAGAGAATTAATACAAGGACTCCTTCAGACATGCATTGCTCATAAATTCTTTTCTATTCTTGCCTTTTATTTATTCGCCTATCACTCTCTCTCTCTCTTTTCTTTCCCCTTCAACACCATCTGAAATGTTACATTTTAGGGGTGGGATATGGGTCGGGGGAGAGAGAAAGAGAAAGAGAGAGAGAGAGAGAGAGAGAGAGATATTAAGCCCGGTCAGACAAAGTCGCATGCTGCCAATAAAATGTACGCCACAGAAACAGTGGCTGAAGCTGACTGTATTTGACCGAGCTTAGAAAGATCGGGTCTTTCTGGATTTACTAAGAAAATACAGGAAATTTAGGCCTACTTGTCTGCCGGGCATCTGACTGCGTCTGACCGGGCTTAGCATAATACCACCCTAATGGATGGGCCATTTCTGTCATGAAGACAAAGAAAAAATATGTTGGTAGCACACGGAGCCAAGTCCGTTCTGTGTCTGTTCTGACTCAGTGCGCGAGGTCTTTCTTTATGCAAGCTGACTCAATACAGTTGTAAGCGCTAGAATTTGAGAGACAAGACTTGATTTAGCCTCACCAGTGGGCAAAGGTTCTGTTTTACTCCATAGTTTACATCTCACACTAAACCCGAGATAAAATACACCTGTTTCTCTCTCTCTCTCTCTCTCTCTCTCTCTCTCTCTCTCTCTCTCTCTCTCTCTCTCCCTCTCTCTCTCTCTCTCCCCTCCCTATCTATCTATCTATCTATCTATCTATCTATCTATCTATCTATCTATCTATCTATCTATCTATCTACCTACCTATCTATCTCCTCCCCCATTATTTATCTGTCTGTCTGTCTGTCTCTTTCTCTCTCCCTCTCTCTCTCTCTCTCTCTCTCTCTCTCCCCCTCCCCCTCTCTCTCTCTCTCTCTCTCTATGTATCTCTCTACCTACCTATCTATCTCCTCCCCCATTATTTATCTGTCGGTCTCTTTCTCTCTCTCTTTCCATCACATACACCCCAACCCCAACACACCATGTAACTACCGACCAAATGCACCTCTATTTGCTACATACCCGTGAACAAAACCGTTAAAAGAGACACCACTTTGGTTAGATGGCTCCAGAAATGTCAATGTTGCCACTACGTTGTGTACACTGTGCTAGACTGGCAAATGGGCGATGTTCACACGTCTACCCCTGCTCTATTGACTTATTCAGTTTCGAGTTCTATCGTCGCTTTACTTTAATGTTCCCGTGTTCGTCTGTCTGTATGTCTAGTCATTGTCCAATAGGTTCTCTGTCTTGTCTTTCAGCAGGCAAACTCTGCGTCACAAAGTTAGGGCTTTCTGTCTGTTTGTCTCCCTTTATGTCTATATCAACTACATGTCGTTTTTCTGACTTCTTGCCAGTAACTTTGTCCTGTCTCTATTTCTGTCTCAGTATTTCTGTCTGTTTGTCCGTTTCTCTGCCTGCTCGCTACTTTAACTTTTGTCTGTTTATCTGTCTGACTGTCTGTCCATATGTCCGCCTCGCTGGCTGGCTGGAGCCTCATTGTTTATCGCCTATGTACGATTTACTCCCCGTCTCACCAGCGTCTTAGGCCTCGGGTCTACTTCTCTCATTCACACGACCATTCTGACCCCCTTCCCTCCCACCCAGCTCTCCCCCCCCCCCAACCCCTCCCCAGGGGAAATCTGTTGCCGGCATCTGGAAGGGACACAAATGACAAGTCAAGACATGAAAGTCGTTACCGGAAACTGTTTGGGGGTATGGACACTTTACCATGGCAACAATGGTCAACGCAAACTACAACATTCCGAACTTGAATGGAAAGAGAGAGAGACAGACAGACAGACAGACATACAGACAGACAGATAGAGGTCTTTTTCGGCCTGCTCTTCTCGACTTCTAACTGCCAAGGTATCTTTCACATGCGCAACGTGCACACGGACCCTCCGAGTTTTTTGTCCTCATCCCAGAAGACTAGGTACTCGACCCTACCTACCATAAGATCAAGGACAGGACTTTTTTTCCTTAGAAAAAATTCCAACACGCCTGCACCGACTGGGGCTCGACCCCGGTACCTTCGGCATGACAGGCGAGTACTTTGCCTCTAGACCACCGTGTCCCTTATGGAGCAGAGACGAAATACGCACTTTCTAGTCTCTTCTATACAGACACAGACTCACACTCGCACACTCTATTTTCTCAAACTTGGGTCCTTCCCCCTCATTCGCACTCAGAGCAACCCAGCCAAGTGGCACAAACGAAATTAGCAATCTCCGTCAGTTAGCAAAGCGGTCTACTATTAACTCTTTCACGGCGGGTCTTGGACCAGGCCGGCCTATCCTGCCCACTCCGCTCAGGGAAGGGTTAATCTTGTTTCGGGTATTAAGTTTCAGTCTGAGCACGTGCGGTGCCGAGTGCTCTTGGCAGCTCTAATGGGCGTGGTTAGTCCCTGCCTTCAGAATTGCCTGTCTTCCTCCTCCGCCCCCTGCCCCCTGCCCCCTCTCCCCCCGGGGTGAGTGGTCGGTGATTTCAGAAGAGCTACAATAACTAATGATCAAGGGATTGAATCTCACTTTCTGCAGTCAAAATGCATCAGTTTCGGCCACTTTAAACGGCCGTCTCTCTCTAGAACGTTCGCACGCGCCTCTTGACATGTGCCCGTGCATGGCTCGATGTCCCTGGGTACGCTCTGTGTGTGTGTGTGTGTGTGTGTGTGTGTGTGTGTGTGTGTGTGTGTGTGTGTGTGTGTGTGTGTGTGTGTATGCCTGTTCCCGTAGAGTTTTCACTATCTTTTTTTCTTTTCTGACTGAAGGAAACAATGAAATATATTCGTTTTAAAAAAAAAACAACAAAGAGAATTCAGAGTAATGGAAGGAATGGATAAATAAATAAATAAATAACTAAATAAATAAATATATAAATAAATAAATAAATTACAATGGCTTTTAAACGATGTTACCAACGAAATCTAAAATTGATAATAATTATTAATGCCATACTGTCTCTCTCGAATGTATCATAAAATGGTACAAAACATTATGGCTCTTATTCAAAACTGCATTCATTCTTCCAAGAAAATCACCTGTAAAGAACAGCATCGCCAGCCAACGATGTTTACCTAAACATATAGTGTTAATCACAATACACACACACACACACACACAGGGTAGGTAGCGGTAGAGAAATAAAATGACAAGTAACACCTCAACACAGGGAACAGAAAAACAATTTCCTCCATAAAACACCTATCACCTTTCCAATCACAGCCTACTGCTCCACAGTTCTTCAAGATGTAAGTTCTGACCATGAATTTCAACCTAAAATTAAGAAGTACTTTCTTTTCTTTTGTGACAATCTCATTAATCCTTGAGTGACGAGGGACATAATATTGCCTTGTAACAAACTTCTGGAAGATGCAAAACTTGCTAAAAACAGTCAAATGCTTGCAAAAAACGTACGCATTTTTCACGAAGAATCATTAGTTGGTATCTTCGAAAGTATTCCAAAAATCTAACAGTTGCCACAAGGCGACATATTTTAAATATACTGAACCTAAGGCGTTAGAGGGTTAATTTTGAGTCCATCATTATTTTGCTGTGGTCACTTTCCATCCAAGCCTATGCTCAGGTCAGCTTAACGACGATGTCCACTCGGCAAAGTGTGATCGTGACCAGTGTCCCAACAAAGCGGTGTGGCCACTCTTCAGGTGACACTGACAATTGTCTGATGACCATCCATCACAGTGTCCGTCAGCTCACAGCTGACACTGACTGGGATTGGCCGGACATCATGCTCACTCGATAAATGCCCAGATGTTCAAGTAAAGACATCGTCAGGACCTCACTGACTCTCTACAGATCAGGGCCTTAGGACACTAAGTCAAATCTGTTTTTTTCTTGGTTCCAGTGTAAGATGTGCGAACTCCGACGTTTATTAACCCGATACAAGTCTGTCTCGCGAGTGATTCAAAGAAAGTTCAAATCTGAGTCAAAACCGACGGATAACAGATTTGACTTAGTGCGCTGGACTCTCACGTGGTTAACGAGTGCAACATGTTAAATCCAGGCTCTGTCCGACAGCAAAATTCACAAGAGCTTCCAGATGATTGGCTCTTCATGCAATTAAGACGGGCTGAACATTTACGGGTCATCCACAAAGTGCAGGGGATTGTGTGTATGTGGTTGGGGGGGGGGGGAGAGAGGAATACTCAAAATCTATGAAAAGCATTCTTGAGGTGAAGTGGGGGGGGGGGGAGAATACTGTAGGGCGTACTTACCTACGCTTGTTTTAAATTAGTGTAATGAAGTTTGGTTTATTCATCTTTTTTTTAGCAACGCAAAAGGTTCACAAAAAGCCGTATATGGCACTATAGCTAATGAGATAGACAGTCCACACAAAACAGCACTTTAAGTATTGGAACATGATGTCTCTATCATGGACATCCACCATTCTAACGGCCGTACACCTGTACAAAGGAAGCGGGGTGGGGTGGGGACGGAAAAGACACAGAGAGAGAGAGAGAGAGAGAGAGAGAGAGAGAGAAAGAGGTTCAGGCAAGTCAACCATATGAAATGCATACATGGCAGAGAAGTGTCACAAACGGCCAAGCCGTCCATAATAAAATAATATGTACTTTGTGGAGGATGTGCTTTGTATGAACACCGAAATATTCACACAGCCAAAAAGGGTGATGCGCAACATAATACAGTTACAGAGTAACTTTCTCCTTTCTCTACTACTCACATTAAAACAAAAGAAGATGGCACTTCAGATATGTTAGCAACTTCGCGCGATTCTTCCGATGTCAGAAACTGTTGTGGTCGCCGGAATATTGGCGCGAGATAATCTTGTCCATCCATCCATCGTTCCCAGATTTGATATACTCCTGGGCATCTGGAACTTTCCAGGGAGGTCCGTGTCCTGGTGATTAGAGCCTGCATCCTAAACCAGATCTGACGGCGACAGTTAACGAAGTTACTAACATTGATTTTGGCCATGTGTGGGCCGTTTTTGGCCACGATACTGGAGACGTCGTTGTTGTGGTTGGTAGTATTGTTGTTAATGTTGTTGTTGTTGATGGCAATGATGATGATGTTATTGATAGTGGTGATGATGGTGATGATGATAACGATGATGATGATGGTGATGATGGTGATGATGTTGTTGATGATGATGATAAAGAAAAGCATTTCCATACTCCTTTTCCTATCCTCAAGTCCTCAAACATGCTCATCAATCTCTCCTCTCTCTCTCTCTCTCTCTCTCTCTCTCTCTCTCTCTCTCTCTCTCTGACTCTCCGTGTCTTCCTCTTCCACAACAACATACACAGATGCATGATGATGAAAAAAATAAAAATTACTAGATAACAATTCAAAATGGGGGAGAACTTGATGAAATTTGGGATAACAAAGGAGGGAGAGGGGTAGAGCCTAGAACAGAGAACCGCTGATCTAAGAACACATTATTTCGATCTAGAGCCTGATGTTAAAGTTCACTGACCTCTTTACAAACTGGTGTCAGTGAACAGAGCCGTCATGTCTCTAAACTTGACATCTAACTACGGATACTAGGAGAGGACAGGGGCAATTGTTTGGCTTTGGAGAGAAGAACACGCCGTAAAAAGGCTGGTAGCCTGTGTTAGACAATCACCGGTTCAACTATAGTGACATTTGGTAAAGCAAATATTGCAGCTTGTCCCCAGTGCATCTCTTGGTGTGAAGGACACCATTGGTGGGACGAGCTGGAGGTTGAGGGGGGGGAAAAGAGAGCGAGAGAGAAACGGGGTATTTGGGGAAGACGACTGGCAATAGGAGGAAAGACTTGAGCGT